>VWZE01016779.1:39679-50741 GCA_013396675.1 Eubucco bourcierii
CTCTTCTCCAGGCTGAAGAGCCCCAACTCTCTCAGCCTGTCCTCATAGCAGAGCTGCTGCAGCCCTCTGATCATCCTCATGACCCTCCTCTGGACCCACTCCAACACTTCCATGTCCTTCCTGTGCTGAGGGCTCCAGAACTGCACACAGTACTCCAGGTGGGGTCTGACAAGAGCAGAGTAAAGGGGCAGAATCCCCTCCCTTGCCCTGCTGACCACGCTGCTCTTGATGCAACCCAGCACTCAGTTGCTGTGTGGGCTACATGTGCACACTGCAGGCTCATGTTGAGCTTTTCATCAACCCAGACCCCCAGGTCCTTTTCCTCAGGGCTACTCTCCAGCCATTCCCCACCCATCCTGTATTTATGCTTGGGATTGTACCTACCCAGGTGCAGGACCTTACACTTGGCCTTGTTGAATTTCGTGAGGCTGGCCTGGGCCCACCTCTCCAGCCTGTCCAGGTCCCTCTGGATGCCATCGCTGCCCTCTAGCAAGTGGACTGTGCCACACAACTTGGTGTCATCTGCAAACTTGCTGAGGGTGCACTCCATTCCTCTGTCTTCTAATTCTCCACAATGTGTAAGATAATCACTGAAGTGGTTTGGTTAGAAAAGACCTCTACGATCATGAAGCCAAATTGTTGCCATAATACCACTATGACCATTAAGCCATGTTCCAAAATGCCATGCCCACAACCTTCAGGGATTGTTACCATCTCCCAGGGCAGCCTTTTTCTCTCTTTCAGAAACTTCTTCCAGTTTGAAACCATTACACCTCATTCTTGTCTCCACCTTTTATGGTTTCTTTTGTCCTTCCACTTTCCTCCTGCTTTTGCATATCATGCAACATTAAAGGTTTTACCTTTTTATTTCTCTTCTTCACTGCAGAGCACTGGTAATCCAAGGGCAAACAGCCTCCACGGCCTTGACAATGAGGGCAAGCAATCACAAAATCAGACTACCACGTTGAAAGGGACCTTAAAGATCATCTGGACCAACCTTATTTGTCTTAAGCACAGTCCACAGAAAACGGCCGAGCCCTTGTCCTACTGAATTGTAGAAGTGTTCAATGCTGGAGACTTCACCAATTCTCTGGGGAGATTATTCCAATGTCTGTTAGTTTTCTTTATGAAAATACTTCCTTTTCTGTCTAGTCAGAGTCTCCCCAGAAATAACCTGTACCTGTAGTTTTCTGTTACATGAAGGGAGATTGGGTATTAAAGTCTCTCCTATCTAGACCATGTCTATGATTCTGTGATTATAATTTTCCTTTCTCTTGATGATTCTCATCAGTTTGTGAAAATCTGTTTAGAACATTAAGTCTTTTGGAGTTGTGTCTAGAGAAATAGAGCTGGGGAGTGCATCTGGGTGGTGTTCTAGCTTGGTTCACTTGTATGCTTCTGAAGACTTATGTCCCACTGTCCTTGCTGTGCTTTTGCTATCACCCTAGAGCAGTCTTAGAGTTGGCAAACTGGATTTCTTGTGTATGAAACCAAGCCAGAAGAGGCACGTTCAACTTTGAGGGCACCAGATCCTCACCATCAACAGTTGCTCTACAGCTCCTTGCCTTCAGGCTGTGCCAGTGGCTCATGTCAACCTACTGGCAAGAACCTTCTTTATGTGACTAGTTCTGTGATGGGTCAGTGTTGTCCATGATTTGTTGACTTCATTGAACTGCACCTGGCAAGAAGTGGACATAGCTATGTTAAAATAAAGACAACTACCTTTAAATGTCCAAGCAGGCTTTGGAAGAATATTCTCTTAAAAACAAGTTAGATTTACCAGTAAGAGAAGTCTCTGATAGAGAACTGAGAAAAAAAAAAAAAAAGAAAAAAAAGAAAATATTTTTCTCCTATCCATAGTGGTATGAAATACATGTCAAGCAGCAAATTATTAAAAAGAGTTGTGTATCAAATCCAGCAAAATTACTGTTCATATTAAGCTAAAGTTTATGCTCAGAAGAAATGTGATTGCAATACCTAAAATGATCCATTTCCAATGTAGTTAATACTGCTTTAGTTATTTCTTAGCAAATTCTTGATTCAGTTACAGTTCCACAGATGAATATCCTGTTAAGCTTACACATGCACCTAAGAACAACATATGCTGGATTTAATATCTTCTCTATCTCACATTTTCCTATTCAATCTACCCTTTTTATGGCCAGGCAGTAGCACAGAGCCACATAATAAATGCAGTATTTAAAGTCTTAATTGGTGACATAGATGCGGGAGTTTCAGATGGCAGAAAATGCAGAAACTTTCCTGAAGGGATACAAGGAAAGTGTTTAAATTTCAAGTAGCTGAATATTGGCATCTCTCAGAGCAGGAGGCCTCTATTTAAATACTTTTCTACTCTTCAATTTTTGGTCTGTTACGACTTCTTGGGGAGAACCTATCTTTTCCATGTGGCCCAATCCATTGTGCTTCATATAGAATCATAGAATGGTAAGGTTGGAAGGGACCTCAAGGATCATCTAGTTTCGACCCCCTGCCATAGGCAGGGACACCTCCTACTAGTACAGGTCATTCAAAGCTTCATCCAACCTGGCCTTGAACACCTGCAGGGAGGGAGCAGCCACAACTTCCGTGGGCAACCTGTTCCAGTGCCTCACCACCCTCGCTGTAAAAAACTTCCTCCTAACATCCGCTTTAAATCTCCCCTCTTCCAGTTTAAATCCATTGCCCCTTGTCCTGTCATTGCAAGACCTTGTAAATTATCCTGATTATCCCAATAATACCTATGTCAGTGTTGCCATGAGCTTGCACTTACGGTTATAAAATTCAGATCTCCCAAAGAACAAGTGACAGGGTAAGAGGAAACAGCCTCAGGTTCTGCCAGGGGAGGTTTAGGTTGCACAGAAGGAACTATTTCTTCCCCAGAAGGGTTATCAAGGCCTGAAACAGGCTTCTCAGGGATATGGTGGAGTCCCCACACCTATTGGGGTTTTAAAGCTGTGTTGAGGGTCATGGTATAGTGGTGGCCAGGCAGTGCTGGTTAATGATTGCACTTGATGAGTTTAAAGGCCATTCATTTCCTCTTGTCCTGTTGCTTGGTCTTTGAGAGAACAGACCAGGAACACTCCAACCCCTTTTCATGGACTTGTAGAGAGACAGAAGCCTCAGCGTTCTTTTCTCCAGGCTGAACACCTCAGTCCTCTCAGCTGCTCGTCACCAGACCTGTTCTCCAGATCCTTCACCAGCTTTGTTGCTGTTCTCTGAAACTGCTCCAGCTACTCAATGTCCTTCCCCATATCCAGTCTAAATCTACCCCCTAAATCTACCCTGTTGTGGTTTCAAACCAATTGTCCTGATGCTATCACTCCCAAACCTTATCAAAAGTCCCTCCCCAGCTGTCCTATAGCTCCCTTCAGGTACTGGGAGGCTGCTCAAAGGTCTACTTGAAGCCTTCTTTCTTTCAGGCTGAACAGCTTCAACTCTTTCAGCCTGTCCCCATAGGGCAGGTGCTCCAGCTCTCTGACCATCTTTGTGTGATCTCCTCTGCACTTGCTCCATCAGTTCCATGGCCTTCTTGTCTTGGGGTTCACAAGAACTGCTGCAGGTAGGGTCTCACCAGAGCAGAACAGAGGGCAGAACCACCTCCCTTGGATGCAGCCCAGGATATGGATGGCCACAGCTATCAGTAGTGGAAATGCATATAGAACCTGTACATGCACAGTTTCATACTGCAGTTCAACCTAGGTAAACAGGAGGTGATTTTAACAATGCTACAGGGTGGGGTGAGAGAGGAACAAGCTTTTGAAACACCAGACCAAAGAAAAGCGCAAATAATTAAAAGGAATTCATGTCTCAAAACTTAGTTTATGTTGCTGACTGTGAAAGAGATAAAGAGGATGATTTCAGCAGAAGGATTGAGAACATTCAGTGTGCAAGCATTTTTTTTTCCAGCTAGAACAATATTCCTTTAGGGCATGTTGGAAGATGCACTGGTTGATTTTGAAGCTAATTTAATGGCATGGATATGCAGCCCTGTGTTTCTCAGGTGTAGTCTGGGGAAGGGGGCAGGTAACTAAAAGTAGCTAGGAAGTTAATGAAGCTGCAAACCTAAGAGGCTTGTGTAATTTTCACTCCTGTTTTATTTAAAAGGAGACTGCCAGCTTGGACTATAGTCAATTCACCAGAAAAAAATATGTTTAGATACTTGTAGAAAACACAGCACACTGTGCTGGCCAATTTTAGTGGCACTGTAGTCATGTTTTCTAATGAATATTGTGTTTTGGTTTGGTTTTTTTCCATCTCTTCAAAGTCTCAGTAAAGCTATAAAGGGAATCTGATCATGCAGACACTGGAACGCTGCTTGATTTCTCTGTATATAGTGTATGAAGTTGCGCCTTTGCCTACATACCTGTTACATTGGAGCCTGGATATATGCAAAGGGAGATGCAGAAACTGATTTTGTATACCACAGAATTATGTCAAAAACACAGAGAAAACCTGCTGGAAAAATGGGGTGGAAAATGTTTATCTCCTGTCTCTTGCAGCTGTAATAAAATTGGATGGTAGTTACAAAAATGATGAGTGAAAAGGTAGAGATGTGAGTTTCTGTTTAACTCCAAAAAAATAGTTGTATTTTTAAGATGCTGTGTTTTGATGGACACTTTTCTGTCTTACAGAGAACTATTTTATGAGTAATAGTACAGGAAACATGTTGTATTTTTTAGACTTGTCTGGGAATTTTTTCAGGAAGATGCCATGCACTGTTATAATTGTTTTTTACAATAGATTCGTAAAATGATTTTGCTTGGATTTGACCTTAAAGAGCATCTAGTTTCAGTCCTTCTCCATGGCTAGGGGACACCTTCCACTAGATCAGGCTGTGCCATAACCTCCCTGGGCGAGCCTTACCACCCTTACTGTAAAGAATTTCCCCATGCAGAACAAGTTAAAATTGCTACCACGGTTCAGGTATTGCCATTTCCTGACTTTAATCTTGTTTGCTTGGTTTTTGGGGGGTTTTTTGTGTGTTGGATTTTTTTGGGGTTTTTGGTTGGTTTTTTGGTTTGGTTTGGTTTGGTTTGGGTTTTTTTTAATGTTTACTCTGTAAAATATGTCTTTAATTCTATCTTGGGAAAGAATTTTCTAGAAATACTTCACAGTGTCGTAGAAACATAGACTGGCTTAGATTGGAAGATGGTCACGATTCCTTTTGACTATACTCTGTTCCAGACCTCATCCAACTTGGCCCTGAACAGCCTCCATGGAGGAGGCATCCACAGCTTGCCTGGGCAGCCTATTCCAGGGCCTCACCACCCTCGTCCTGTAGAACTTCTTCCTCATGTCCAGTCTAATCCTGCTTTCCCTCAACTTCAAGCCATTCCTCCTTGTCCTGTCTCGAGACACCCTCAGGAAAAGTCCCTCTGAAGCCTTCCCATAGGATCCCTTGAGCTACTGGAAGGTCCCTCCAGAACCTTCTCTTCTCTAGGCTGAACAACTCCATCTGCCTCAGCCTATCCTTATAGCATATTTGGCTGTAAGAAGTAAATTGACAAAAGGATACCCCATTATTATTGCTGCTGTTGTAATTAGTTATAGTTATTGTAAACTTTGAGTGTCCCTTCTAAAGGACATAAATCTGTGCAAAGGGGAGAAAAAAGAGATTTCATGTTGTCAGGTCTTGTGGCAAGCAGCTTCTTTCAAGGTAGGGTTGTTAAATGGTGCTGTAATTGACATATTCTTACTACCTCCAGTGGAAAAATCTTATCTGACAGAGAGAAGATGCATTAGAGGAACTCTTTGCTTCAGTGTCTTTGAAACCGGCAGGAAGGAACCCTTTTTTCTTTGAAATTTTACTATTCTCTCATTCCCCATACATTATGTAAAGCAAAGCTTAATCATGAGAGTGTTGACTGTTAAGCTGTGGAGTTCTGAATACATATGCAGTGTGGTTTTCTGTATTGACAAAATTCCACAATTTTTTGGTAGAAACTGTGTGAAATCTATTATGGAGGATTTCTCACTAGGCCAATAATTAAAAATTTTAAGACCAATTTTCCCAGAAGCTCTCGACAGCACATTTCTTCAGTGAAAACTCTTTGCTACCAACCCTTATTTATGCCTTCGCGATAGAATCACAGAATTGTTTTGGTTGGAACAGACCTCTCAGATCATCAAGTCCAACTGTAATATATCTTAATAGTCTACCTAGACTTTATTAGCTATTTCTAAGGGTCTCAGTGTGCTCTCTTAATTAATGGTGTCATTTTGCAAGGCACTAAGCTATGGACCGTAATGGGAAGTTGGCATATTTAAGATCTATTCGTGTTCAGGCCCGTTACTTGGAGGAGAACCTGCTGAAGGCCTCTGATGCACCCAACTTTATTCATTATAACATCACCATTTATTTACATTCAGTTACTTTCTCACTGGTTTACCACTGGAATTGAATACTGTAGATCATCATCCATCTCTAATTTCCAGGTCCTTAAGATAATAATTATTTTTCTGGTTGCAGGAAACGAATTAATGAAAACTTACAATTTATGGGAGATTTTTAGCTCTAAATAGGGAGAGCATCATTCCCAGTTGCAGAAATTGCATGGTTCTCAAGAGTTCCGCTGCTGTCGCTGATATATTTAACATCTTCCACTTGAGTGCAGCCACGTCTCACATCCTTCTAACTCACTGAAATGTCTGATCTATGCTCATCAGACGTTTTGTATTTCCGTTTAATGAGTATTGCTGACTCTTGGGTCTAATAGTGATGTGTACCTTACAATAAAATTCTTTAACCTCTTCTAAAAGTCATAAATAAAAAGCACCCAGCATGGAATCATAGAATGCATTGGGTTGGAAGAGACCTTAAAGATCACCTTCTCCAACCCCCCTGCAGGGAGCAGGGACATTTCAAACAGCTTCTTCGTAGCACCTGTTTTTTTTCTGATTTTGCACATAAAAATAATCTTTAATTACAAAAACGCGTCTCATTTAGGCACCCAGAGTTTGCTAGGGCACACGGTGTTCCTCCTTCCATCACCCAGTAACCCTCAGCATGCACAACTCTTCCAAGCAAACTGCAGTGCGTGAAAGCCCTGGGAAGTGTGTGCAGATATCTGTATGCTGGTGGTGATGGTTTATCTCAGTCTTTCCTGGAACTGAAATATTATTTTGAGGTATCGGGAGACTTGCTTCTGTTAACCAAAAACAACAGAGGGTGCTCTTTCATACTGCATACTAAGACATATATTTCCATAGCACTCACACCCTTGCCTCCTCTTATCTCATTATTCCTATGCTGCTTGCCTGAATATCTCAATATCAAAAAGTTTTTAAGTCAAATGTTGACTGCATTAACTCCTGTGAGTTTTCTGCCCGTCCTTCCCAAGTGGCACAGTATGATCAGAGTTATTCCTTTTTCTTCTCTTTCCATACCCAGCTTCAGAATTTCTACAGGAAAAAAGATAAATTAAAAAAAGAATAGTAGAATAGATTTTACAAGCCTCATCCTTTCTCAGTACCATTGGATCCTTTTTGTACCATAAACATTTTGCCTGTTTTTGTGCCTATTGGCGGGTGGCTCTCGGAGTTATTGACAGCAAAATGCAATTAGGCCTCCCCACTCGTCGTGTTGTTCACATTCTCCAAATAGTTACTTAAAGAGTAGGGTTGGGAGATCTGGATTGTGTTCAGACCTCTGTCACACAATTCTTGTAAGAGTTTAAGCAATTCTCTGAGCTTCATTTTTTCCATCTGTAGAATAGGAGGAATGATAATTGCGTGCCAGCTGTCTTGTGGTGGGCAGAACACTCAAAAAGTTTCTCTGTTCCCATCATGCTTGCAGCTCTACTGAAACGCTCTGCTTGCAAAGGTCTGTGAAGAATTTTCCACACTGACTGCTCATCATCCCTGGGAGCCAGCGCTGAGGATGTGGAAACTGTCTTCAGCACTATCCCTGCTTCTCAGGATAGTGCCCACTTGAAAAGGAGTGAAATGCGGCAACTGCTGGGTGTGCCATATTGGGATAGCAGAAGATTTGGGTCTGTGCTTGGTGCAAAGAACAGGAGAGTGATGAAGAGAAGCAGAGCTGGGGAAGCTGTTGGGACAGGCAGGGTGGCATCTCTACCCAAAATGGTTTGCCTCATACTCTGAAAAGACCAGCTAACTTGTGGTAGTGATGGTTGCTAGTCTAAAGACCTGCTGGTAATAGAAACAACACAAAATGACTTGAAATAATTTTTTTTCGTTTTACATTATTGGAATGGAATTAGTTTATTCCATTGCACCAGCTGTGCCTTGATGTTACTGTCTTGTCTTTGGGGGTCTCAGCATTTCGTATGTCTCACAGAATCTCCATATCTCAGCGTGGTAGGGGTCAGAAGAACATCATCCAGTCCAATTGCCCTGCCCAAGTAGGGGTACCCACAGCAGTTTGTCCAGAATCACAATGCCCAGATGGGTGTGGAATCTCCAAAGGAGACTCCACAGCCTTTCTGAGCTACCTGCCCCACAGCTCCACAGAATCATAGAATCAACCAGGTTGGAAGAGACCTCCAATATCATCCAGCCCAACCTATCACCCAGCCCTATCCAATCAACTAGATCATGGCACTAAGTGCCTCATCCAGTCTTTTCTTGAATACCTCCAGGGACGGCAGCTCCACCACCTCCCTGGGCAACTCAAGCTTCTCCTCCTGTTCAGATGGAATCTCCTGGGTTCCAGTTTATGCCAGTTGCCCTTTGTCCTGTTTCTGGGTGCCATGGACAAGAGTCTGTCCCAAATCTTTTGCCCTCCACAGGACCATTAGCTCTTGCTAAGTATTGAGAAGATCTCCATATCTCAGTCTGCTCTTCTCCATGCCCAACAGCTCCAGGTTTCTCAGCCTTTCCTCCTCACAGAGATGCTCCAGGCCTCTCAGCATCTTTGCAACCCTTAATCTCCTGCCATGGCTAGAGATCCCTCCACATTCTTTTGAGATCTTTAGGTAATATATATGCATTCTCCTTCCCAACCCAGAGAGAACTGCTTTGATGCTCACTAGTGCTCCAGACTCTTAACAATATCACATTTTCAAAGAATGTTCCATTTCTCAGACAGGCAGTGGCATTTCTGAATCCCTGAATTTGGTTTTCTGAAGTACCTCTAAAGCATTATGAGATCCGAGGAAAGTAGGAGGCACAATGGGCTTTTGGGACTGAGAAGTGGTTTGTGCTTGGATATGGGGAGTTCATACTTTTATGAAATTAATGTTTTACAAAAATGAAGGTGTGAGAATTTACTTTGCCTGGGATTGGCATTCACTTTGGCTCCTGCCATTTAATAAAGGAAAAAATAATGCATACAGAAACTACTCGATGTGGTATCTCTGAAAACTGTATTTCTTGAAATAATGTGAGGAAATCTTACCTTTAAAATTTGAATTTTAGAAATGTGGAAGACAAATGTTCTAAATGCATTTGATCTTCCTGAACCTTTCTGTTAATGCATGCACAGTTAGGGAGTTAGGGTGGACAATACATCATTTTATTTGCACCTTTGGATTATGTCCAGGGGAGACTGTTTCATATTTCTTTTTACTCTTAGTGTAGATGTGCACATTTGTTATATTTTGTTTGATTCCTTTAATAATAATACTAATTAGGAAAAAAAAAAAAAAGGAAAAGAAAAGAAAAGGAAAAGCTCCTGCAATCCAGTATTTTCATGCAAAATCTCATCTTCAAAAGTGCACCACATTCTGTTCAGTGTCCGTTGCACCTGTGGCCTGCCTGTGCAGATGTAATTACAAGATCAAGTCCAATGTACTTAGGGCGAAAATCCCCACTGTCTTTTTGGCAGGAGCATCTCCAGTAGCTTTTTGTTGCACAACCACTTCAGTTTATCCGTTTCCCACACTGCAAAATACTGTTGTTTAAAATATGCACACATTTAGGTTTTTAGTTTAAGACTTGTTTTGAGGCACTATAAAATGCAGAAGAAATACTCCTCACTGTAAATCTCTGTTTAAGGAAAATGTTTCATAGGTTTAACCTGCTATTGCTTGAAGTGTTTTGTGTGGGGTTGGGGGTTTTGTGTGTGTGTGTGTTTTGTGTTTGTTTTATTTTGGTTGGGTTTGTTTTGTTTTGTTTTTAGAGGGTTGTAGTTTCATTTGGGCCTTTTTTTTTTCCTTTAGATTTTGCATAAGAGAGAAATAATGTAGCATAACATAAGGCAGTTTAGATCTGTCTCATGTTTTCTTATGGTTGATCTCTTAAGGGTGTTATTTTTGCTTTGTACATCTGTAAAATGGGTGTAGCAGCACATAAATGAGTCAAATGAAGGTTGCAATTAGGCAGTATATGTAAAATGAGATGGTATATTAGTATCTGATGCTGTTATTTTAGAAATAGACAGATTTCCATCTGCAGCTGGAAGAAAACACATTGATCTAAAGTAGATGTAACATCCTAGGCAAATATCTGTTTGTTTTGTGTTTTATTTAAATAGCATTCAAGTGTCATACTTTGAGGATATGTTTAACAGCAGGCATACACCAGTTCCTAAGTCCTGATCAAGCAGATTTGATCTATAATTGATAATTCATATAGGTCGCAGTGCAGTTCCAGTTTCAATAATACAACTGCTGAAATCAGTACGCTTCGAAAAAGGATGTTGTTGTGGAATAGCTGCAACACAAACTGTGCATTTCAACTTAGACATTTTAGGTGTGGATGAGGAAAATTACCATCATTTCTGTGAGTTGCCACTAAAAAAAAATAAAACAAACAAACAAACAAGTGTTATCAAATGTGGATTCACGGTATGCAAACTGCGTTAGGGGATTAGAGGCAGTTGGAGCAGTGCTGCTGACAATGGCATTATGAACTCAAAGCTAATTTTTTTAATTTCTGTCTTGTAACAATGCCACAATGGAAAATCCAAACTAGTTCAGATATTTCTGTCAGTATTTTTGCTGTGTACTGAATGATGTTAAACAATAGCAAGACCTGAAAACCTAGCATACAGCCCAGCATCTTAATGTCTCCTAAAATGCTGGGGGTTTGGGGTGGGGGGGTGGGAGGTGTTTGCTTATTTTACCCTTCTATTGATATCCACTTGGCAAACCTGGGAAGC
>VWZE01016781.1:0-15730 GCA_013396675.1 Eubucco bourcierii
CCCCTGGCTACAACCACCTTTCAAGGTAGTTGTAGACTGCAATAAGGTCCCCCTGAATTTCTCTGTCTTGAAAAGGATCCCATCACCTGTTCTTGTCTATATTTTCCCCTGTATCTGAAGTTCTGTACATTCAGTTTCAGTCTTAACACTCAGTTTGCAGTGGCACAATACCATCCTAGCTAGTAAATGGGCATGGCTCAGCTCTCATCAAAATCAGTGACACAATTTCCATTGAGATCCCAGCAATGTGAATCAGACACAGACCCATAATTGTGATCCTCCTTCCATGGTTCCTTTGCCTTTTAGCTTTGAATTCCCACTGACATTCTCTCTGCTTTTCCTTCCAAAGCTTTTGAAACAGAACTGATTAAAATAGTTGTGTCTCTGCTGCTCTTCAAGGTTCTTTAGACAGAGAAAGCAAATGGCAAAGGCAAAAACCCCACATCTAGTATAATGTTCTCTAAACAGGTCACGGGAATGATGTTTTGGGTAAGATGGAACTGCTAAGACAGCATATGCGAGTGGTGTGTCTGCTCCTCTGTATTTCTGTGCATCACACCTAGAAATGACCAGCTGAGACACTGGAATTAGCTACACACAAGGTATTTTTTGTGTGATTGTGAAAGTGAAGGGTAGCTTTAGACCTGCCCTGAACAGAAGGGCAGGACCCGTGGAGGAATCCTATAACCATGGGTTTTACACAACTATCACAAGACATCGGAACCACTGTTAAGATTCACAACTGACTTCCCATCCATCATAGGTGCAGCAGAGCAGCAGGAATTAAGACAATACTAAAGGAGTTGATGAACAGGCCTGACTGCACTGTGTGTCTTTGTACTTTACAGCTCCTCCCTCCTGGGAAGGAATCCCTTGCTCTGTTGTTATTTTGGACTGATACAACCTTGAATTAAATGATTTAGTAAAATTTCTTCTCCTCCAATTCCATCACTTAGATATTTTGTTGAGAGGAGAAAACTGGTTACTTGTTCTTCTAAACAGTGAGCATCTCCTCTCCTATTTAAGCTGGTTGTTTGATATCACCCTCCCAAAAATTGGTTCGAGGTACCAGCAGCAACAATATTTGTCCCTAAAGATGAAAATAGTGAGTAACAGTGCAGTTCTTACTCATTTCTAAATCCCTCACTGCAAGTAGCTTGGGATACAACATCACACCCATAGGGGCTGTGCACATTGTTGTGATATTATGTTCATGTCTTTAAACTAATCCTTCAGTACAAAATACCGCCAGATTTCAGGTTTTCTGGTTAAAATAGTGGTCAAGCGTCATTCTTTCCTTTTTATCTTCCTGTTGCAACCCTTCTTTTCTAAAATCAGAGATGTCAAGCTTTGTCCTGAAGAAATTTCTCCAGCAGAATTGCACCCCAAATACTAATAGTGTTAGTATCATCCAAGCTGGATAATTGGCAATCCCAAAAGAAGTGATAGAATCTGTTGCCTATGTATTACTATCTCAAGGCTATGTAATGGCCAGCACTAAATTGATTTGCTTTCTTTCCAGTGTAACTCATAGTTAATAATACTTCCAGACAATTTCAAGATTGTGTCTATAGTAAGCATCCTGCCACCACGAGCAACACCTTCAATATGCCTCTTTCCTAGGATAGACAGAAAACCATCATTCTTCATTCTACCATGAACCACAGACTGGAGATTTAAACATTTTAAGACAAAGCTCAGACTATAGTGGTACATGATGTATAGCAGAAGGGGACTACATGTACATGACTTCCATATAAAATAAAACAACCACCAAAAAACCCCACCCAGACACTATTAAAATATAATGATCAAAATGCAGCCTCCCTGGCTACCACTGCACTTAACTACACTTAACAAGTCGTACATCACAATAAGAGCTATCCTCACAAACCGTTGTATAGAAGCTGCGGCAAAACTGAGCTGTGGATTTCCAGGAGGCCTAAAGATTGTTCATTGGAGCCTTAAAATGTATTAAATGTCTATTGAAATGCAGGTTGTGATAGCCCCTGAAAGAGAAGGGCTTTAACAGTATTATGTATTTATATGTACAGGTGAACAGAATCATAGAATGGTAAGGTTGGAAGGGACCTCAAGGATCATCCAGTTCCCATAGGCAGGGACACCTCCCACTAGTACAGGTCACTCAAGGCCTCGTCCAACCTGGCCTTGAACACCTCCAGGGAGGGAGCAGCCACAACCTCCCTGGGCAACCTGTGCCAGTGTCTCACCACCCTCACTGGAAAGAACTTCCTCCTGACACCCTAAATCTCCCCTCTGCCAGTTTAAATCCATTGCCCCTTGACCTGTCACTGCAAGACCTTGTAAAAAGTGCCTCCTCAGCCCTCCTGCAGGCCCCCTTCAGATACTGGAAAAGTATTAAATATGTAACAGAAATATTGCTACATAAACAAGTTAACTAAGCATGGGATGAAATCCACTTTTTTTCAGAAATATAAAAAAGTAAAAGCAAGAACAAGATGGGTGAGTGCAAGGTGTAAATGGACAGCAGATTATGTAGCACAAAGACACAAGAAATGAAAGGTCAAAGCTTTTTGTTTGAGGAATGCCCTGAAACAACCCCAGATAGTTTACATCCTATGTAGATGCCACAATGAAACTTTCTGTCTCCTCAGATAAACAAATTATGTTAGTTAACAATTTTAAGAGACCACTAGAAATTGAAATAATGTCCCAGATCTTTCAGAGAGGTTGAACTGTGCTGGGTGCATATCACAGCAGGAAAAGCAAGCAAATCTGACACTAACCCAGTTTCTTCTCAGAGCTGGCTAGTGGTAGCTGGAATTATTCTGATGGCATTCTGCACTGTGTGCTGCTGTCCTCCTGATCCACAACAGCAGGGGAAAAAAAAAAAAAAATCACCCTAAGAAAGCTTATTTCTCTTCACCAGGTGCTAACATAGGAGTTCTTGACTGTTGCAGCCATTTGGACCAATGAACTAAATGCATCCCACAGCATCCACATGGGTGTAATCCTCACTCTGATTATATGCAGTGTGCTGCCCTGCACTAACCTCCTTCTGCATTTAAACAGAAGTGTTTATGGCAATTGAGGCAGATAGACCAAAGTGTGGATAAATCTAGAAGACACAGTCTCAGACTAGACATGTATCCAGTAAAACTGGATGTATTTGCATAAACTGCAGAGGTGTATTACCTGCCAGAACTCTTTTTTTTTTTTTCTTTATTTTGGTTTTGTTTCTTTTCTATATCATTCTTTGCTCGGTCAAAGCTAGTGGGAGCTCCTCCCAGAGCAAGAACTCAGTTGAATGCTAAGCAAGTTAAACATTCCTTTGTTGCAGGCAGTGTCCATTTTAAGAGACATGTTATATCAAATGCATATCAATTTTGTATTAATAGCATACTACACTGCATACACATACATTTGTTGTGTAGAAATGTCAGGCCACTCTGCCACAGTTCATCAGGAGGGAAGACAAAAGACAAGCATTGCTCCTACATAAAGCAGGATGCGGCCTGCAGTCTCAGTCACTGTTTCCACAAAATCAGCACCTTTCATAAAAACTCAGGTGACTTATCACAAAAAATGTGACAATGTAGATTTTCAGGTGGTCAGCTCTGGCCTGCCTCTAATTGGTGGAATCTGAGTTAGGGTAGAATCACAGAATGGCAAGGTTGGAAGGGACCTCAAGGATCTTCTAGTTTCAACCCCCTGCCATAGGCAGGGACACCTCCCACTAGTACAGGGCACTCAAGGCCTCATCAAAACTAGCTTTGAACACCTTCAGGGACAGAGCATCCACAACCTCCCTGGAAAACCTGTGCCAGTGTCTCACCACCCTCACTGGAAAGAACTTCCTCCTAACATCCAGTCTAAATCTCTCCTCTACCAGTTCAAACCCATTGCCCCTTGTCCTGTCATTACAAGACCTTGTCAACAGTCCCTCCCCAACCTTCCTGTAGGCCCCCTTCAGATACTGGAAGGTTACTCCAAGGTCTCCTGGAAGCCTTCTCTTCTCCAGGCTGCACAGCCCCAACTCTCTCAGCCTGTCCTCATAGCAGAGCTGCTCCAGCCCTCTGATCATCCTCAAGCCCTCCTCTGTACCCACTCCAACAGTTCCATGTCCTTCCTGTGCTGAAGGCTCCAGAACTGTACACAGTACTCCAGATAGGGTCTGATGAGAGCAGAGGCAAGGGGCAGAATCCCCTCCCTTGCCCTGCTGGCCACATTCTCTTGATAATGATGAAAACTGCCTCTCATTCAGGCCAATCACCCCAGGATGGCTGCTAAATTGCATCACACTTCCAAATGAGCAGTGAAGTCTCTGGAAGGAGTTACTGCCAGAGAGAGAGTCCCATTTCCCAAAACTCTAATATGGAGAAAAGTGGTCTTGTGTACTTCTGAAATTTCCTTTTGCTTTTGGACATCAGGATACAGCGGTTTGAATGGGTAAATAAGTGAAGCCTAAACAACAATCTTTGCTTTCATATTGACTTAGGAATGCTATACTTGGCAGCACATACCCAGGAGCAGAACTCTCACTTCCTGATGTCAGTAAAATATTTGGCACTTGACGCATACATTCTGAAGAAAACCATGGCGGTTTGAATGCAGTGTGTAAGGATCTACGATGTTCAGATGCACTGACTGACACCAAGACATGCAATGCAAAAAAGAGAAGGCTTAGGCACACAACCCAAGCAGATTATGGGCTGTTGTTCCAAAAACACTGAGAGCAACTACTGGAATATTTACTCTGCACAGGAATGAATTGCAGTAACCCCTGAACGAGGGCAGGCTTTTGGCTATTTTGTGAAATAAAATGTTTTCCTTGTATAGTACTGACCAGTGGATTAAAAAGCAAGTGAAGCACAAGTCTGTGTGTACATTACCTCAAGCTCCAGCCCCCCAAGAACCACCACCTTGTACAGGACATACACGCACAGCACCAGTAAGAAATGTCAAGGACATATTTTACTCTACTCCCTTTGTCTGCATAAGAGAAGAAGAATTTTAGTCACAAAAAACCATCTCCCTATTATACTCAAAAAGAGTGTAGTTTCCTTGGGAAAAAGAATGAATTCTAATTTGTTTTTGAAGGAAGTAATCTTTTTTCTTGGCAGATCTGATAAAACCACCACCCGTGATTAGGTAATCTGAAGGTCATGTCACACTCAAACAACCTATCTGCATCATAGATGGAAACTTTGCTGTCACCACCCATCGTGGCAACTGTCGGCAAATAAACGTAATGCTGCTGCCTGCTTTCCTGGTACATCTTCAATTGTCTGGATGGTAAAAATAATTCCTAAGAACAAACAAAGACCTGCAATATGTGGATATGAACAATGAACTTTCAGGCAGGAGAGAAGCAGAGGTCAAGAGGAAAAGAAGCTTCAGTAATAACTCTATCTGTGCAACCACAAGAATTCAGCCATGCTCTGTTTAGGAAAGCCAAAGGGGAAGGTGGTGTAGGTTAAACGCAAGGGTAAAGTCCTGCACCTAGGAAGGAAAGCCCCACGCACCAGTATGGGCTAGGAGTTGAGTTGCTGGAAAGGAGAACCTCAAAGAAGGACCCTAAAGCCTGGTGGACAAGTTAATGAACAGGCAGCAGTGTGCTCTTGTGGCCAAGAAGGGCAATGGTATCTTGGGATTCATTAAGACTGTGACCAGTAGGTCCAAGGTATGATGTCCTCTGTCCTAGTGGGGCCATATCTGGAGTGTTGTGTCTAGTTCTGGGCTTCATAGCTCAAAAGACAGGGAACTACTGGAGACAATCCAACAGAGGATTACAAAGACCATTAGAGGACTGAAGCATTTCTCTTATGAGAAGAGAGACTGAGGCACCTGTGACTGTTTAGCCTGGAGAAGAGAAGAGTAGTTACCAATATCTAAAGGGTGGTTGTCAAGAAGATACGGTCAGGCCCTTTTCAGTGGTGCCCAGTGATAGGACAAGGGTCAATGAGCACAAAACACCACAGGAAATTCCACCAAAACATAAGGGAAAACTTACTTACTTAGAGTGTGGTGGAGCACTGGAACAGGCTGCCCAGAGAGACTGTGTAGTGCCTTTCTTTGGAGACTTTCAAAACCTGCCTGGATGCATTTCTGTGAACCTGGTCATGGTGATCCTTCTTTAGCAGTGAAGTTGGAATAGGTGATCCCAGGTAATTCCTTTTAAGACAAACCATTCTGTGGTTCTGTATGTAGCTCTGAGGAACCAACAGATAGCACTGCGAGTGTATACATCAGGGGAACCTGCTCTTCCATGGGTTTGAGTTGCTCCCCTGTCTCCCTTTCTACCTCTCACACACTTCACCAGCCCTTGCAATGCTCTTATTTCCCCTGCACATGTCCCCACTGTGCTTGACCTCTCTTACTGGCATTATGTTCCTGCCTAGACAACTGTCATAGAAGCATAGAATGGTAAGGTTGGAAGGAATCTCCAAGATCACCTAGTTCCAACCCCCTGCCATAGGCAGGGACACCACCCACTAGTGCAGGTCACTCAAGGCCTCATCCAACCTGGCCTCGAACACCTCCAGGGAGGGAGCAGCCACAACCTCCCTGGGCAACCTGTGCCAGTGTCTCACCAACTTCACTGTAAAGAACTTCCTCCTAACATCCAGTTTAAATCTCCCCTCTGCCAGTTCAAACCCATTGCCCCTTGTCCTGTCTTTGCAAGACCTTGCAAATAGTCCCTCCCCAGCCTTCCTGTAAGCCCCCTTGAGATACTGGAAGGCTACTTTAAGGTCTCCTCAAACCCTTCTCTTGTCCAGGCTGAGGAGCTCATATTCTCTCAGCCTGCTCCAAAATGCACATACTGGCCAGGCAAAGGGAAGGCAAAATTCTGTTTTGTAGTACCAATTTCTCTAGTGAAGGACACAGCTTGTGGTGTCTCTCTCCAGCCACCAATTTTCATCTAGTCTTTCAGGTTTCATGCCTTTGAGGCCTTTGCTCTCACTCTTAGCTATGGGTGAAGTTACTTGATGAGTAAATTTCTTGTCAATACTTGAAAAACGCCTCTCTGTTTTTATGCTACGTGCTGCCTTCTCCCTTGCAACACACAGGGAGGCAAAATCAGCAGCTACCTGTAGCTGCCAGACTGATTTTAGGCTTGATTTTCTCTAAATCTATTGGTTAGATTAGGTCACTCTTGCATAAAGAGTGGCTGTTACGTTGTTAATTAGCTGCAAAATGAAAGGGAAGACTTGATTCACTCAAAGCTTTTCAGAGCAAACCCAAGCAGCACAATTGATTATATATAATAGTTGTTGATTAAATAACTATTTTTTTTTAAAAAATAAATAAATAAAATTCATTTAGAAAGATAAAACTACTGCCTCTGTGTTGTTGCTCTGCTGAAGTGCTCACCTGAAATCATAGAAGTGTCTTCCTCCTCCAAGCTTTTGCCAGTTTCATCTCAACGTTTCTCCAGATCTTTTCTCTTTACACTTGCAAACCTGGCAAGGAAATGGCAAACAAGAAAGAAAATCTTCTCGTTGTTAATGTTTGTGTGAGCAGCAAATGTTTGCCATAGAGCTACAGCAGAGTGGTGTTCATGCAGATTCAGTAACTGATATGTTCAGCACTGGACCTGGAAGTGTGCTAGAGAGTCAGTTTTCTTTGCATTACAGCAAAGACTTTGTGGGAAGTTAAGAGAGGAAATTAGGCAGAAAATTTTACTTAAAAAAAATTACTTTATCATTTCTTAGGTCCTTCTGCCAGGTTGCTCTTGGAGTTGAGGAACCTGAACAGGAGTCCCTGAGTGGGGAGATGGGAAGGAGAAGAATGGTCTCAAGTGGTTTCATTTTTGCTGAAAGCTACTGGTGTTCCCCAGGCCACTTTGTTGATCAAACCTTGTGTACTTGATATCAGAGCAGTGGTTTTCATTTAAGCAGTATCTTCAAACACAAAGGGTTTCATATATCTAGAGAGTCTTTGTTTTTAAATTACATCACCTCCTGCTGAAATTCAAACAGATCTATTTGATATGCAAAATAGCTGCAGTCTAATTAAAAGCACTGCAGTTAATTTGCCACACTTGTATCCAAATATGTTTATACCTTGTATATTTTCATGGTTAAATGCAGTGGTATGTGAGAAATCACAGAATCACAGAACTTTAGAGGTTGGAAGGGATCCTCCAGAGATCTTTGAGTCCAACCTCCCTACCAAGGCAGGATCACCTAGGGTAGTCTGCACAGGAGTGCATCCAGACAGGTTTTGAAAGTCTCCAGAGAAGGAGACTCCACAACCTCTCTGGGGAGCCTGTTCCAGTGCTCCATGACCCTTACAATAAAAAAGTTCTTCCTCATAGAATCATAGAATGGTAAGGTTGGAAGTGACCTCAAGGATCATCTAGTTCCAAACCCCTGCCATAGGCAGGAACACCTCCCACTAGTACAGCTCACTCAAGGCCTCCTCCAACCTGGCCTTGAACACCTCCAGGGAGGGAGCAGCTACAACCTCCCTGGGCAACCTGTGCCAGTGGCTCACCACCCTCACTGTAAAGAACTTCCTAACATCCAGTCTAAATCTCACCTCTGCCCATTTAAAGCCATTGCCCCTCATCCTGTTTCTGTGCCATAATTTATACCCATTACCCCTTGTCCTATTGCAGGGCACAACTGAGAAGAGTTTGTCCAGTCTTTCTTGACCTCCAGACCTCAGATATTTATAAACATTGATTAGATCCTAAGTCTTCTCTTCACCAGACCAAAAAGTCCCAGTTCTCTCAGCCTCTCCTCACAGGGTGGTGCTCCAGCCCCTTAATCATCTTGGTAGCCTTCCATTGGACTCTTTTAAGTAGATCCCTGTCCCTCTTAAACTGGGGAGCCTAAAGCTGAACACAGTAGTCACTGCAGAAATTTCTCCATCATTCCTGATTGACAGGTGTAAGACAGCATGCAAATAGAGAGGACTGGGGAAGTGGTTTAAACATGGCACTTCAGAATAAAATACTGCTGGAAATATTTTTAGTTCTAGGAATGCTGGGGAAAAGAATCCCAGAAAACAGAAGGTGACCCCACCTGGAGTACTGTGTGCAGTTCTGGAACCCTCAGCACAGGAAGGACATGGAAGTGTTGGAGCGGGTCCAGAGGAGGGCCACAAAGATGATCAGAGGGCTGGAGCAGCTCTCCTATGAGGACAGGCTGAGGGAGTTGGGGCTCTTCAGCCTGGAGAAGAGAAGGCTTCGAGGGGACCTGATAGTAGCCTTCCAGTATCTGAAGGGGGCCTACAGGAAGGCTGGGGAAGGATTATTTACAAGGTCCTGCAATGACAGGACAAGGGGCAATGGGCTTAAACTGGCAGAGGGGAGATTTAGACTAGATGTTAGGAGGAAGTTCTTTACAGTAAGGGTGGTGAGGCACNACTGCTGCATAACTAATAACGTGTTGCATACCCTACCCATATGCAACTTACTTGTACCAAGTTAAATGGTACTCCTCTGTGGCTAAAAAGATACTCAGAAGAAGAAAGTAGTATGTTTGATCACTCTTAGAGATTTGCTTGCAAACCCAAAGTGGGCATGAATGCCTGAATTCATGGAAATATTCTTCTTTTTGTTAGTGTATTACACGCTGAGGGCTTGGTAGCATATAACCCAAAGGGGAAAAATCCATTGGCAGCTTGAGAGCTTTGCCAAAGAGCAAGCGAAATCACATTGAGAATACTGGATGCATTTGAAGCACAATGCAAGAAAAGTACAGTCATGTGCAACTGATAATGTTAATGCAAACTTCAGCAACTACTAATATCACAGAATCATGGAATATCAGGGGTTGGAAGGGACCTCAAAAGTTCATCCAGTCCAACCCCCCTGCAGAGCAGGATCACCTATTTCAGATCACATAGGAATGTGTCCAGGTGGGTCTTGACTATCTCCAGAGAGGGAGACTCCACAACCCCGCTGGGCAGCCTGTTCCAGTGTTCTGTCACCCTCACAGGGTAAAAAATTCCTCCTCATAGTTACAGGAAACTTCCTATGCCTCAACTTCCACCCATTGTCCCTTCTCCTGTCATCAGGCATCACTGAGCAGAGCCTCATTCTATCCTCTTGGCACTCACCCTTTACATATTTATAAACATTGATGAGGTCAACCCTCAGGCTTCTCCTCATAAGAGAGATGTTCCATTCCCTTCATCATCTTTGTGGCTCTGCACTGGACTCTCTCAAGCAGTCCTATGTCCCTCTTGAACTGGAGGGCCCAGAACTAAACACAGTACTCCAGATGAGGCCTCACCAGGCCAGAGCAGAGGGGCAGGAGAACTTCCCTTGACCTACTAACCACAGCCCTTCTAATACACCCCAGAATGGCATTGGCTTTCCTGGCCACAAGAGCACATTGCTGTCTCCAAATGAATGACAAACAAGGATGGACATTTGTCTCCATCTAACTCTCGGTTCATATGCACTAATATGGCTTGGTATTCACAGAAAAATCATCTTTTGATTGTGGAAATATGTAACAACACATTTTTCATACCTTTCCTTATTTTTCAAAGAAATTTTGTAACTGCCTTTGACATCCCATTCCATTTACTTGGAATACGTACTCCCACAACCTGGTTAACTTTGCATACTTCTCTTGGAAGATCCTTGTTGTGGTCCTGCTGTTAGAAATCATATAGACATTAAACAAAGATTGTGCATTTACAGTCTCTAAGTAACTCAGAATGCAGATGAGAGAAGAATATAAGAAGCCTTTCTAAGTGACTGAGCATTTCTTTCAAAATACGTTCCAAGAATTTTGTAGCATGGCTTTGAAAAACAGAACACTCTGGTTTAATACATGTTGAAGTTTGTGCTAATAGACTGATGTCATTGCAATCAGGAATTAATGACTTATTACTTACTCATAAACTCTTTCTTTCACATTGTAGTGAAACAGGAAAACCAGAAATGGTTTTTTCTTTTGGTGCAATTGACTCTTACTGTCTAATTAGGGAAAACAAAATCACCTTGGTAGTGATATATCCCCCTCCCTCCCAGAAAAAATTCTTTTTAGGAGATTGTAATGCTTTGAAAGAGTTCAGTTTCATTTGTATGAAGACTATCATACAAATACACACTCATACTTGAATCCAGAGATAATCTGATATGTGTGTATATGCTCATACTTGAATCAGGAAATAATCTGATATTCCATACTTTACAGATAACTATAAAACTGTAGTTTCTGACTTTGAAGTTTTCCAATCTTTTACTTACATCAACATACAAGAACAGATCACAAAAGATCTTCTAAATGCTGATTTTTCTTGACAGCAGAGTGGGAAACTGAGGTCAGCTCCACTCATTTCTGCAAAAGAGCACTATAAACTGGTTTTGGTGAACATAGGTATCTGAAACATATTTGACTTGATAACACTTACAGGTGAACAAAGGAGGGAGGAAAGACAAGGAGACCCTATAGTAGTCTGAGGCATACTCAGTAAACCAAGATGTCAGAGTAGGAGTAATTAAAGCAAACTGAAATCACTAAGTAGCAAGCTTTGAGACAATCAGTGGAGCAGCCCACTGCTATTATGAGCCATCATTACTTCACAATGTCAGAAGCCACTCAAGGCAGACTAGCCAATCCAATTTGGTATGAATAGGAAAAGAATTGTGGCTACTTCTTTTAAGGGTAGGGTCACAGAAGAAATAGGATGTTGCAAATAGATAATAGATGGAATTTTCTTCTATTTGCACCTTCTGTGGAAAGGCTTTTTCCACTTCAGATTTGATAGGGCATGAGCTAAATAAATGTGTGCAGTGGAAATCCTTATCCTAGAGGGAGCACACTGTAAAATATGTTTGCTCAAAAAACACCCTCAGTGGAACAAAAAAAACACACTAAACTCACAGTTCAGGGGATACAGAGTTCAGCCACATTTTGCCAGCTTACTGCACACTGATTCGAGCCTGCCAAAGAAAATTTGTTGAAGTTCAGAAAATACCTGACAAATTAAGTCACTGATATATGCAAGGATCTTACCAAAGTGTCTTTGCTTTTGGTAAGCAAACATTTCCTACTGTAAATGCATCTTAGTCACTGACATTTCCACAATAGTTTGTAGCCATGGCATGGGATTCTCTAAACTCTGTTTAAACTAATAGAGACTTGAAGTAGTTTGATGGTTCTTGTTAGGCTTTAGCTGACACCCAAGGCTGGAGACCAGAGGCCTGAAGCACTGCCCTTCATGACACTGGGAACTTTGAAGCTGGGCAATGGTGTGGGTACAGCTTTCTCCAGTAGCTGCATGCTGCTGTTCTATGATAGGCAGTGAAAAACACGAGCTTCATAGCCACCTCCTTATCAACATTTCTAAAAAGGAGTCACCAATGCCATAAAGATACTGGATGATCTTGAAGGCCTCTTCCAACCTGATTGATTCTAGGATTCTATGAAAGATGGCAGTCCAAAGAGAGTTACTCTTGTGCTCAAAAAAACTAAAGAAAACTTCGCACTGAGCTTTGACTAACCTCTTGAATCACCCTTGGGTAGGAACCACACCATGCAAGAAAAAGGAAATAAGCATTTGGCATAAAGGTAGAAGAAGGAGGAAGAAACTCTCCTGTTTTTCTTTCCTGTCCTGGTAGTTTCTTGATGTTGTTGTTTCACTGTCTACTTGTAGTCACTGCTCCTGTGCCTCAGACCTGTTTTTGCATGCCACTTTTTATCCTTCCTCAGAGCTCTTAGTTTTCACAATGTGACTTCAGAATTTAGCCAGTGAATTCTCCTCTCTCAGATTTTCCTTTGTTACTCCAATCAACTTCTTCCCCTCCTTTTCCTTCTTTGTCTCTCCTTCTTTTCCCATCAAACAGATTGTTTCTCAAACCTCCTGTTCCAGGTTGCCCGATATAATGTGTTGGCTGTGTTGCTTTTGTTTGCATTATGTCATACCATTGCAGGTGGCCCCAGGCCCAGAGAAGTCATCATTAGTTAGTAGAGATGGAAGTATTATTTTAGCTTTGGTAGAGCTTGCTGGGGCTCCCACCCTCTGCTCCATTATCCACCCTTTAGCTATACCTCTGCATGTAATTGAGAGGTGCCTCCTACACTGCATTCAAGGTTCAGTGGGCAGGTTCACGGGGAGGGGATCCACAGCCTGCATAGCTGCAAGTCAGGGGAAACCAAAAGGGTACATCTGGCAGAAGAATATAAATCCTTGAGCAATATAATCATGAGAAACAAAGTCTCTGCTAAATACATGCATGCTCCTTTTGTGCTTTAAGGGCTTATTGTTACTATTTTTTATTTTGGCTAAACGTGTTTGGTTAGCCAGATGGTCGGCAAATAGCACTGTGACCTAACTGCTACCACCATGCCAAATCCTAAAGCAGAAATGGCAATGATCTTTTAATATAGAATAAAATATCCGTCCGCCTCCCCCCACCAGCTTGGCTTTGATCTGGGAAAAAATAAATGAAGTGGGTTTATTTTTATTTCACACAGACCAGTCTGTGCCATTCCAGTATGGTTGGCCTTATCCTAAATGGTTAATGTTTGGCTAAGCTGTAAGCATCTAAAAACAGGATAGAGCAGCAGAAAACCAGGTAAGTGCAGTAACAGTGGGAGTTGTGAGGCCCTTCCTTCTTGTTTTGATGAGCAAGGGAGAGGGGACAAGTAGACATAACATCTGAATGCATTTGTGCCTAGTTAAAATGCTGTGCAAAGCTAATAGACAAATCAAACACAGAATTCTGGCTTCTGCTAAGTTTAGTTTGTGATTGCCAGTGCTGCAAAAGTTGACACAGAGATCTAGAACGGTCATGGAAAGAGTTCTTCTCAAAGGCATTCACAGAACCACAGAATTAACCAGCTTGGAAAAGACCTTTGAGATCATCGAACCTAACCAATCACCTAATACCTTCTGATCAACTAAACTATGGCATCCAGTCTCATTTTAAACACCTCCAGGCATGGTGCCTCCACCTCCCCAGGCAGCCCATTCCAATACCAATCACTCTTGCTGTGAAGAATTTCCTAATATCCAGCCTAAACCTGCCCTGGCACAGCCTGAAACTGTATCTTCTTGTTCTGTCACTGGTTGCCTGGGAGAAGAGACCAACCCACACCCGGCTACAACCCCCCTTCAGGTAGCCGTAGAGAGCAACGAGGTCTCCCTTAAGCCTCCTCTTCTCCAGGCTGCACACCCCCAGCTCCCTCAGCCTCTCCTCACAGGGCTGTGCTCCAGCCCCCTCACCATCCTTGTCACCCTTCTCTGGACACATTCAAGCACCTCAGCATCTTTCTTAAACTGAGGGGCCCGGAACTGGACACAGTACTTCACGTCATAGACCCCATGTTTCCCCTCTCACCCCAAGAAGCGGGGAACAGTTATAACAGTTGGCAATCTATCAGCTCCAGGGCTGAGGGGTCACCTCTTTCCCCACCTTCATTTTTCTGCCCAGTTGGTGGCCTCACCTTCTCTGTGCTCTGTGATGTAGAGAACACATGCCAGGAGGGGACAGGTCAAGGAGTGAGATCATGAGAAGTGACAATTTCCGCCTTAATTCTGTTCCATATCACTCGTTCATTAATGGAGGAGGAGAGAACCGCATCTGCAGCTGGTAAATGCAGATGATCAGGTTCATACTGTAGATGAAACCAGCCCAGCATTTGCATAGCTGTGGAGGAAGGGACATGACACCTTCAACACAAAACAGTTCTGATTGTCTGCTCCCTCTGTGCAGTGATGTTTGTAAGAAAATGAAGGGAACTGTGTTTCTCCCTGGCTGCTTTCCTGCCCTGCAAGGTGAGAGGCAATCTTAATTTCAGCCTTTGTTCTGGACAGTGACCCATTTACTTACATGACTTTAGAGCCAGACACCCTTATAGAGGTGTAGGAAACTGCTGGTGCAGCAGTGGATGAGAAATATTATCACTAGACCAGAGCTGAACTTACTCTCCAGGAAAGAGTTTTACTTTACATGACTTGAGCCACATTGGCATTTGGTGTTCAGATCTGTTTGTTGCATGCTCATTACATAGAATCATAGAATAGTAAGGTTTGAAGGGACTTCAAGGATCATCTAGTTCCAGGCCCCTGCCATAGGCAGGGACACCTCCCACTAGTACAGCTCACTCAAGGCCTCATCCAATCTGGCCTTGAACACCTCCAGGGAGGGAGCAGTCACAACCTCCCTGGGCAACCTGTGCCAGTGCCTCACCACCCTCACTGGAAAGAACTTCCTCCTAACATCCAGGCTAAATCTCCCCTTTGCCAGTTTAAACCCATTGCCTCTCATCCTGTCATTACAAGACCTTGTAAATAGTCCCTCCCCAGCATTCCTGTAGGACCCCTTCATATATTGGAAGGCTACTTTAAGGTCTCCTCTAAGCCTTCTTTTCTCCAGGCTAAAGAGCCCCAACTCTCTCAGCCTGTCCTCATAGGAGACCTATCAATCTCCAGAAATACCATTTTTCCATGAAAATCCCTGAAGTTCCTCTCTTTGTTAGGTTTCCATCCAACTTGGCGGCTTTGATGTTGTTTTGTTGGGTTCTTTTTCTTTTTTTCCCCCCCAAAGTGTAGATGTGCCTAAAGCTGCAAAGCTAGAGGTTGATCTGCCTTTGCACTGCATTTGGTTCCTTCTGTGTCAAATCTCAATATGTCCAGAGTTAAATATTTTTTTTCCCCCCTTGCTCTAAAACAAGCAAAGGATCTCATGATTTCCAAAAGAATTAGGAAACACACACCCCCTCCCTCAAAAAAAAAAAAGGGGGGGGGGGGGGGGGGGGGGAACTGTTGTAATAAG
>VWZE01016781.1:22704-66692 GCA_013396675.1 Eubucco bourcierii
TCCATCCATCAAGTCCATGCTTTTCCAGTTTGGTGACCAGGATGTCATGTGGGACAGAGTCAAATGCTTTACTCAGGTCCAGGTAGATGACATCAGCTGCCTTTCCCTTGTCCACTGTCGCTGTGACTTCATCATAGAAAGCCACTAAATTTGTCAGGCAAGATCTGCCCTTGGTGAAGCCATGCTGGTTCCCACCAATCACCTCTGCTTTGTTTTCCATTTGCCTTAGCAGGACTTTCAGCAGGATCTGCTCCATGATCTTGCCAGGCACAGAGGTGAGGCTGACTGGTCTGTAGTTTCCAGGGTCATTCTTTTTACCCTTCTTGAAGATGGGTGTTATGTTTGCCCTTCTCCAGTCAGCAGGAACTTCACCAGTCTGCCATGACTTTTCAAATATGATGCACAGTGGTTTGGCAACTTCATCTGCCAGTTCCCTCAGGACCCGTGGGTGGATCTCATCAGGCCCCATGGACTTGTGCACATTCAGGTTTCTTAGGAGCTCATAGACATCATCTTCTACTATAGTAGGCAGATTTGCCTGCTCCCAGTCCTCACTTTTACCCTCTGCAACTTGGAATAGGAATCCAAAATGCACAAACACATAAGTATATCCTCACAGTTAGATGCCTTTCTCCTGGTGGATGTACCCTACAAAAGCATCTGAGATTTGATGGTGGAGATGTAGTTTAAAAAGATGACACAAAACCTGATTAGGTTTGCCTACCTGAGAAGGATTCGATCTCCAAGAGTTCCCTGACTTTCTGCAATTAGATTTCAGCAGATGCTGCAATTAAGGAAGGTTAGAAATAGCCACAGCAGTGTATAATCCTCTTTAAAAATGTGATTGCCCATACAGATACAAATACGAGCTGCTGTGCAATTATGCCATCCCCCAAGAAAGAGGGATTCACATTCCAAACTTCTCTTTCTCCCTTTTCTCTATGTGGCAAGCCAAGCAGTATGAGGGATTTCCTACTCCAAGCCCTGCTGAGCAAGGATGTGAGTTCTGCTGGTTGCCCTAAACTAAGACAACACAGCCCCTGCCTCTTGATTCCATGCTTCTGAAACTGCTTTTTTCCCTACAGATGCACTATTGGGGGACTTCACAAGTACCATTCTGTCCCGAATCCCAAGCTCAAAATGCAGTTGCACACTACCCTGGTTATACCAACTGAACCTAGAGGCTGTCAATTTTAACCTGTAGTTGATTTTTTATTTTATTTTTTTTCCTATTAGCACATACTCTATCTCCAGGAATAAAATCTGAAATATTGCAAAGCACAGATGGCCCAGCTTCTGCTGGGAAATGTGGCTTTTCGTTCCTGCACAGCCAGAAACAAAAGCTTTGCTTCTCTTTGCAGAGCAGGCATTGCTTCACAACATTTACAGTTTTTCGACTCAGTAACCAGTTCCTACCTCAAGGACCTTTATGTCAGGAAAGAGAGAGGGGAAATGGTTTAAAACTTCACACTTAAGTCAGTATTGACATACAAAGCCCATCTGCGGCATCTTGTGTTGTCTCTAAGGGGAGAGAACTGCTGCCTCCCTTGCAAATGAATTCATTTGAGTGTGTGAAGACTGGCCTAGAACAAAATTGAAATCCAAAATTGTTGCTGGCAAGGCTTTGTTCTCAGATCTCCCTGCAAAGGAGGCAGCCTCAAGTGCTGCCTACACAGGTCTGAATAAACAGAGTAGGTACAATCATCTGGTATTAGAATCAATGTAGTTTTCTTGGTCTTGCTGTTGCTCATTTATATCACTCAAAACCACAAAAATTAAACACTTGAAGATTGCATCTAAGCTCCCCCAGTTTTGCCACTAAGGATGTACTAAGGAAATTCATCCTGCCACTGATCAGAGTTGCTTAAGGTTCTGTGATTAGCAAAGTGATGCTCATTTCCCTCAATTATGTATACATAGGCACACACACACACACACACACACATATAGGCATCTTTCAATCTGAATGGGAAACGTGGGAGTTTTGTTTTCCTCTTTCCCTGTTCCACCCCTTTTCCATTCGGGAGCAGAGAATTCAAATTCCATTTAGCCCTGTCACAGCAAACAATTTCCAAACCATCTGCTATCTAATAAAACAACTCGTCTAGACAAACCCCAAGCCAGGCAGCAAATCTGATATTTCACTTGAAATCATCATATTAACAACCTGCCATTGCTAACCTGTCAAGTTTCTTCACTGGGAAAAGGACTTGGTCGCAGAGAGTAGAAATGGGTAAGATATTTTTTCCACTGTTAGATACAGCAAAGCTGCTTAGAAGATGGGAAAAGATATGGTCAGCCCATCTTGGGCATCATTTACTCCCACAGAGTGGTGTGTGCCTAGGAAAGCAGTGAGCAACAAAGAGAGGTGAGTGTCCTTTGAAGGGACCCATCTGCTCTCATCAGCTCACCCAAAGCAGGTCCAGCATTAGTTAAAGGCAAGTAGCTCTAATCCCATCAGCCTTGCCTACTCCAATATAATGGACAGTCCTGTATAAGCAGGATTTGCTGTCAACCTGCTTTTGATTCACTACCTCTGAGACAGTGGAAAAGGATTCCAAGTTTACCGACCCAGAGATGCCTGTGAGAAATGGATTAAAAATATTTTTTTCAACAGCAAAATCAAAAATGAGTTTTGTGTTGCATGAGCTGAGAGTTTGTCTTTCCTCTTGGTCTTTTTTTTTTTTTTTTTTTTTTTTTTTTTNGATTTAAAAAGAAAGTTGTCATCTTTTCTTGATGAAAGAGTTTTTAAACACTCAGAAGTTTCAACAAGACAAGACTCCAGTTTCCACTGTGCAATTCAGAGGCAAAGTCAGCGGGCAGCAGTCTTTACAGGGAAGGGTCACAAGGCCAAGAAATAATTTTAGTTCCAGCTGTATCAGGGAACAGATTTTGAGGCTCCCTTTTTGTTCAGAAATCTCCAAAACCACATTATGGAAGGTTGTGAAAAGACTTTCCTGATCCCTATTTTATTCTGTTCCTAAAGAGTCAGCTATGGGATAAAAAGGGAAGCAAATAACAAGCATGGTGCTGTAACATTTACATGTGTTTTACCTGTGTGTAAGGTCTTTTACTTCTGTCTGTAGCAGTCTGGTTCACTGGAGGTACATCAAAAAAAGAAATTACCTCTGGCAGGGTCTGACCCAGCACCTCATCAAAGCTTCCATCACTACAGAGCCAAGGAGACACATAAATGAAGTCAGTGGGAATTAGGCATCTCTATTCAGCGAGAGTTTTTACATAGCCTACAAAGTGCCAGTCCATATCAGGATGCCGTATTACACCAGATTAGTGGATCAATGTTTGTCTGTCCAAAGATTTGCTCAAGCATGCAGGACCAAATGCCCTCTCACATGATGGTCACAAAGTCAGCAGGTTATCAAGAGGGAGAGAAGTTGACTAATTCTGTTTTGGCACGTTTAGTCCGAGCAGTGTCCAAGCCTCAAGATATACCCAGTAAATGACTGGTTGCTGAGATGAGTGACCTGTCAAAAAAATTGTCCCCTGCTGCTGGATTTTATTCCAATAAGAGAGAAAGAGGGAGGTGTTGGGTAGGGACTGGTGCCCTCTGATATGGGAACAGAGAGTGCCCGAGGTACACTTAGAGAAATATCAGTCCTCGGCTGCAGCAGCCAGAACACTGTTCAAAACAGTTATTCAAGGTACAGACCACAACACTGCAATGCTCCTAATTGTGTCACTGTATCCTGCGGCAGCTGGAAATGGAAGGTAAGTTCCTGAACCACCAACTTGGATCACGAGTGCTCTTAAAGCTTCTTGCATGTAATTGGTGAGGTCAGAGCATCAGCTTTGCCACTCTGAGAAAACTGTGATCTTCAGTTTCAGTGCTGAGCTGAGTCTGAGCTGCAGCTGTTCCCAGTGAAATTGTGCTCAGTTGTGAGAAAAAGATATCATGAACTGGTAGAGGCAAATCTGTAACACAGAAGTATATTCCGACAGTGGACCAGAGTGAACAGTTGTACTCATTCAAACGGGATAAAAAGGGAAGCATATGAAGAAAAGAGATGATAAAATAGGATGAGAGAAAGTTAATGACCCTCAGAGATTAAAGGAGCAGTCAGGTAGCTGTACCCAGTAGCATCATCTCCTCTACAGTAGGCATGGACATATGATGATGTCATTAATAGTTCAATTAATCATTAGATAGTTCAAGGTTGGTTTTCATGATATGTAACTGCTCATTAAACCAAGTCCAAGCAGTGGGAAGGGGAAATAAAGAACCTGCAAATAAATCTTGCTGGTTTTGATAAGTGGAAGTAGAATGAAACAAGTGACTGGGGAAGGATTATTTACAAGGTCCTGCAACGACAGGACAAGGGGCAATGGGTTTAAACTGGCAGAGGGGAGATTTAGACTGGATGTTAGGAGGAAGTTCTTTACAGTGAGGGTGGTGAGGCACTGGAACAGGTTGCCCAGGGAGGTCATGGATGCTCCCTCCCTGGAGATGTTCAAGGCCAGATTGGAGGAGGCCTTGAGTGAGCTGTACTAATGGGAGGTGTCCCTGCCTGTGGCAAGGGGTTGGAACTAGATGATCCTTGAGGTCACTTCCAACCTTACCATTCTATGATTCTATGACTGTTTGGAAATGGATCCTGATCCTGCAGTAGCTGGATGACAAACCACAGGACAGCCGTGCCACCTTTATCAACTCAGGAAGAACCACTTAAAAAACTATTTAGATACCAAGAATTACATCTATATTGATCAGGAATTACAGTCAATTTAGTGCTTTACTTGTAGTAAAGCGAAAGTAAGCTGTTAATCTAAACTGCAGTAAGTGTTATAAACACATCCAATTCTGATTGAACTGTTACCAATGTGAACATGTCATTATGATGAAATTAAAGTAGCAACAAGAATTATGGTATGAAGTTCTAGCCAGATCTCAGTGACATTAAGATAACAGGTAGAAGTGCAGAAAGTATTGATCTTATGTGACTAAGAATCTGCTTAATAATGGGAGAAAGACTTAACACATCGAAGAACTGAAGATAAAAAAACCATTCATACCAGACCCTGCTTCAGTGTGTGCATGAAATATCACAAGACATTAGAAAAGCTCAGTTACAAAATAATATTCCTTTCATGTTTGTGAAGTAGTATAACTGCTATTGCCACATGGAACACTGAAAAAGTATAACTAGGACATAACTATATCTGGGGGTTATACACTTATATCTGACCATGAAGGAAGAATGTAGGTCTGTTTAGAGAGAGAGTAAAGTATGTGTTTTCTTTCCCTCTCACTTACCATAAGTCATGTGTTTATTTCCTTCCATTTTTCTGTTTGTAAGTTGGAGCTAATATTGCTGTGACATTTAAAAGGACTGTTCTGAGAAGAGTCGTAAAGATAAGGGGGAATTGAGCTACTGGAGCACTGATTACCATCTTAATTATGTATTTCTTCTGATTACATCTGATAGGATGCAAGCACTCACTAGCTATTTTCTGTATAAGAAAGCTATGCCCAGTTCAAATGCAGATGTCTGCTGTGAGGATAACTCTGGAAGAAATGCTTCCAGGTTCCACACCCAGCAAGGAGAAGTGAGAGGACCCTTACCCACTGGCAAATATCAGCAAATGCTGCCTCAGGTTTCGTGATGCTGAGGGTGGCCCAGCTGCAAGTCACTCAGTCCCAGCAAGACAATAACTGTGCTCAGAGGAAACCATCAAAGACTTCCAGAAGAAACCTGCTCTGAGATGAAAGAGAAAATTATTATGGTAATCAGCTTTACTAAGAGAAAAGGAAAGCTATTTCTCCTTGGGAAAATTTCCAGTGTTGAAGAAAGGGGGGAGAAGGCAGGGAGGGAACATGATAAGGTCTCACACGTTCAACTGATTGTTCACATCTAACAAAAATAGCCCCAGCCTGATCCCATTGTCCTGCAGCTGCTGGCTTCATCACACTCATTGTGTGTTTCCTCATGGCTGAGCAGTATAGTTGCCCAGTTTCCTCTCCTTCATTTCCTAACAAGATCTGTGAGGAACTGTAGGAAAAGCCAGCAGCACTTCAAAACAACGCCTTTCAAGTTTCACTGGGACCATCCAAAAACCCTGGCTAGCATCTCACAGCAGAGAAAAGGAATTTCAGGCAAACACCAGTGCAGGTAGATGAGTTCTGTCCTGAATCAGGATCCAGCCTCCTGCATGTTGTGTGTTTTGGGGTTTTTGTGCAGTTCCTGCAGCACATTTACATTTTTGTGTGCTTCAGCTTTGCTCATTAGGTGACAGGAGAAGCTTCCTGCACTCAAGGCCAAAAGATCTTAATCTTGAGAAAAGAATGTGCACAAAGATGTGAACAGTGTGTTTAGAAGGTCTCCCTCATCTCTATGTATCCAATGGCAACTGTTAATCCTCTAAGGAATCCTTCCTCTGTATGCAAGCAGGTTTTGAATAAAAAGTGTGGAGAGGTGTTCTTCCTCATTCCTTCACTGATCCTGAAGATGAAACATCAAACTGACTTGGTGTGGCATGACTGCTCAAATCATGGACCTGACCAGCCCTCATGGAAGTAAACCACAGAAATTAAATTATCATTCCCAAGAATGGTATTTCCTGAATAGAGAAGCTAAATATCACAGCATCAAAACAATGATCAATGATCCCAAAAAGTTCCTATAAATATTTTGAAGTCTATTAAACTCCCTTGAGCTGAATTTCCCTATCTACAGGAAACTACTGAACACTTTTTTCCAGGGAATTTACAGAATCCGGCATTTGCACCTATGCCCTTCTTCATAGAATGGTAAGGTTGGAAGGGACTTCAAAGATCATCTAGTTCCAAACCCCTGCCATAGGCAGGGACACCTCCCACTAGTACAGCTCACTCAAGACCTCGTCCACCCTGGCCTTGAACACCTCCAGGGAGGGAGCATCCATGACCTCCCTGGGCAACCTGTGCCAGTGCCTCACCACTCTCACTGTAAGGAACTTCCTCCTAACATCCAGTCTAAATCTCCCCTCTGCCAGTTTAAACCCATTGCCCCTTGTCCTGGCATTGCAAGACCTTGTAAATAGTCCCTCCCCAGCCTTTCTGCAGGCCAACTTCAGATACTGGAAGGCTACTATCAGGTCTCCTAGAAGCCTTCTCTTCAGGCTGCAGAGCCCCAACTCTCTCAGTCTGTCCTCACAGCAGAGCTGCTGCAGCCCTCTGATCATCTTGGTGGCCTCCTCTGGACCCGCTCCAACACCTCCATGTCCTTCCTGTGCTGAGGGCTCCAGAACTGCACACAGTACTCCAGGTGGGATCTGAAGAGAGCAGAGTAAAGGGGCAGAATCCCCTCCCTTTCCCTGCTGCCCACGCTGCTCTTGATGCAGCCCAGGACTTGGTTGCCTGTCTGGGCTGCATGCACACACTGCAGGCTCATGTTGAGTTTTTCATCATTCCAGACTCCAAGGTCCTTTTCCTCAGGGCTGCTTCTCCAGCCATTCACTTCCAGCAAGGATTTGAGATGAAGACTCCGTCTCACGTCCCAAGACACTTTTTTCTTTAAGAAACATTTTCTTCATCAAGGAGTTCCACTTACATAGAAATTATTTCAGATATTACCAGCTGAGGGAAAGATTTCCTCTCTCAGTTGGTGTTTTGCTGGTTTTTTTTAAACTATTTGCCAACACCTTAACTGTTCCACTGGATCAAACCAGTTTAAACAAAATCCTGGAAGTGAAACAGAATGAACTTCTTGGGAGAAGTGCTGGATAAGAAGTCCAGACAGCTACAGAGCAATCTCTGGATTGTTGTGAAGCTTTGTGCCCTGTTATTTCATCTTGAAGTGGCCTTTCAAGACCAAATTGCTGGCTCCTAGGCATAGGTGAGCTTTTCACAGAGATGAAGGGGAAAAGCTGAGCATAACCAGCTAAAAGGATGAGCACCTGTGAAAGAGTCCTTAGCAAATAAATATTTTCCCAGATCAGCTCCTACCTCAGCAACCAGTCTGCTTCCTGGACAAGAGATTTGTTAGCCCTGGAAATTCAGCCAAATTGATAAGCTACACTTCAGTTCACCTTATTTGCTGCCAGATATTGAGTCTCCAAAACACTCAGTGCTCAAAAACTTTTAATTCAAATGTCAGCCTTCTCCTCTCTCCTCCTAGTAGAATGAGGAAAATCTTTGCAGGTGATTTCAGAGATATCCAAAGACCTTTCCTGTTCCTTTTTTTTCCTGATGCACTGAACTCCTGAAACATTTATTTAGACTTTTAAATAGTGATTTAATGGCACATCAAGCCTTCTAAGTAGTAAAATTGAGAGGGTGAATAAATTATTTTAACAAAAAAGGAGAAAGGATAATATAAAGCAATAAGCAAACCATGAATTATCCATCAATTCCGGCAACACTTCACACAAAGCTCATGCGAGTACCTGAAACTCACAAAATGATCAGGCTCTTAAAACTGCAGATGGGTTCTATTCAGAGTCTCTTTGTACTGTACCAAATTCTCCAATAGTCCCACAAACACATAAAAACAAACTCAAAAAAGAAAAAAAACCCAAAACCCCCAAACAGCCAAAACCACATTTGACTAGAGAGAACATAAAATAAGCTTACTTCAAATGCAGCTACTAGTGCTCTGGGTTGGATTTCAGCAGCTTTTCTAATAGTTTTGTTCAGTATCATAGCCATGTAATTATCCTCCCTGTATCAAGAGCCTTGATTTTGTAATTCCAAAGTGAAGCTGAAATTAGAAAAAGACGTATTAATTAGCTAAGAAAGAAAAACAACCAAGTAATTGTGACCTCCACCTCATCAAACCGCATAATGGTTAAGAACATGCAACACTTCATTAAGTTGAATTAAGAACAATAGAGATCAATTCATATTGACCAAATGGGAAGAATAAAGATGCCATTAAATAAATGGCAGGTCAGTTCCTACTGCATAAGAAGAAGTAGACTGTGCTGACTGTTTAGGCAAAGCATTTTCTCTTCAGTTTGTCAAAGCCTAGGTAAAGAAGCAAGCAAATTTGTTCAAGAAGCAAGCCCTGTTGATCTTGGGAGATGTGGATAAGAGCAAAGATCAGATGCACAAATGCATGGGACCTGTGTTTAAGTCACAGTATCACAGTATCACCAGGTTTGGAAGAGACCTCAAAGCTCATCAAGTCCAACCCCATACCACAGACCTCAAGACCAGATCATGGCACCAAGTGCCACGTCCAAACCCACCTTGAACACCTCCAGGGACGCTGACTCCACCACCTCCCTGGGCAGCCCATTCCAGCACTCAATGGCTCTCTCAGGCAAGAACTTTCTCCTCACCTCCAGCCTAAACTTCCCCTGGCACAGCTTGAGACTGTGTCCTCTTGTTCTGGTGCTGCTTGCCTGAGAGAAGAAAGCAACCTCCTCCTGGCTACAACCACCCTTCAGGTAGTTGTAAACTGCAAGAAGGTCTCCCCTGAGCCTCCTCTTCTCCAGGCTAAACAATCCCAGCTCCCTCAGCCTCTCTTCATAGGGCTGTGCTCGAGGCCTCTCCCCAGCCTCGTTGCACTTCTCTGGACACGCTCAATCACCTCAATGCCCTTCTTAAATGGAGGGGCCCAGAACTGGACACAGTACTCAAGGTGACACAGTACTCAAGTCCTGATGTGCTTGGAGAGATACCATGCAAAGAAGTAACCCAGTACAATCTTCTCCTTAATCACTTCTTTCTTGGATACTGGTTGAGCAAAATTATGCACTTGTTTTTCTTTAAAAATCTTTAAATCCTTAGAGATAGTTTTCATTACTATGGAAACTGTTTTGAGAAGAGCTGGTGCTACAATCAGAGACAACCACCACTGGACAAAGTAAATCAGTCATAGTATTAGTTTTATTAGCTTCTTCATACTGACACTGAGCTAAAGTAGGAAAACTAAGAGCCTGCTTGCTCACACAGCTGTAGTCACATTTGTATCAATAAAGAGGTTTTACCAGCCGGGTTTCTGTTTAGGTCTGCCGCAGATCACTGTAATGATCAGTGCCACCTCCTGGTACAGAAACATACTGAGATCCAGTCATGTAAGAATGCAAGGATGAAAAAAGGCAAAATATCCATGCTTCCTGCTCACTTTTTGTTGTTCTCTACAACCTTTTATAACCAGCTGTTTATTTTACAGAGCATCAAAAAGTGAAATATTCTTGCAGTTGTAATTGAATGCAAGGGCAGGGTTTAGTTGCTAAAGGCAAGAGGTTGCTGTGGGCTTTCCTTTCCAGAGCATCCAGAACAAAGATAAACCCCATATAGATACATGCTCATCAAACCCAACTGAAGCTGAACAACAGAAAGTTTGAGAGTTTGAAGTTTCATTCAGAAATGCCTGCATTCAGAGTGAGGAAATTGTTCTTGCAGTGTCTATGAGCCTTGGATACAAACACAGGAATCTTGATTGAAGATTTTAAAGTGGGGGTTTCCATACCGCCATGGCTCAGGTGTACAATTTGCACTGATTTACACAGATCAATGACACCAAGTTGTGTGGCACAGTTGACTTGCTAGAGGGCAGGGATGCCATCCAGAGGGACCTGGGCAGGTTGGAGAGGTGGACCCAGGCCCACAGCATGAAATTCAACAAGGCCAAGTGTAAGGTCCTGCATCTGGGTCAGCGCAATCCCTAGCACAAATACAGGTTGGGTGGTGAATGGCTGGAGAGCAGCCCTGAGGAAAAAGACCTGGGGGTCTGGGGTGATGAAAAGCTCAATATGAGCCTGCAGTGTGTGCATGCAGTCCAGACAGCAACCTAGTCCTGGGCTGCATCAAGAGGAGTGTGGGCAGCAGGGCAAGTGAGGGGATTTTGCCCCTTTACTCTGCTCTCCTCAGACCCCACCTGGAGTCCTGTGTGCAGTTCTGGAGCCCTCAGCACAGGAAGGACATGGAAGTGTTGGAGCAGGTCCAGAGGAGGGTGACAAAAATGCTCAGAGGGCTGCAGCAACTCTACTGTGAGGACAGACAGAGAGTTGGGGCTTTGCAGCCTGGATAAGAGAAGGTTTCCAGGAGACCTTAGAGTAGCCTTCCAGTATCTGAAGGCTGCCTACAGGAAGGCTGGGGAGGGACTATTGACAAGGTCTTGCAATGCCAGGGCAAGGGGTAATGGGTTTAAACTGGATGTTAGGAAGTTCTTTGCAGTGAGGGTGGTGAGACACTGGCACAGGTTGCCCAGGGAGATTGTGGCTGCTCCCTCCCTGGAGGCGTTCAAGGCCAGGTTGGACGAGGCCTAGTGGGAGATGTCCATGCCTATGGCAGGGGGTTGGAACTAGATGACCTTTGAGGTAACTTCCAACCTAAAGCATTCTATGATTCTATGATCAATGAAAGGGAGAGAGGCAAAACTACAGGTTAGAGCATAGCTACTAATGGGAGAAAAAAGTACAGGACTCTGCTCAGGTTCTAATTTGTTTCTTTCTCAAAGCCACCAAACACGTTCCATTTCTTTCTGTGGCAAGTCAGATGTTGTCCTGAGCTACCATTTACTTCAATATCCTTATCCAGCTCAAGCAAAATCCCTCCAGCAGCTATTCCTGAGCAACTCCCATGGGTACTGCTCCCCACCTGGGCTGTGTTACACTTTTAACCAGCCTATTTACAAGAAAACAACTCCCAAATGCAGCTAAGGGAGTAACCTGACATGCATCCAATGAAAGCAAACAAAGCAAACAACCTCAAAAACTGAAGCACAGGATCTATTTTTCCTGTGATACTTTCCCATCTCTTCTCCATCCATCTCATGCAGAGCCTCACAGTAAGAGAAATCACGATCTCAGGTCTAAAAAAGTATCTGTTCTCTGCCTGTGCCCCCGTATTAAATACATTTTCGCTAGCACTGAGGTACCAAACGGACCTAAAAGACAACAGAGAAGGCAGCCTCTTACTCCAGGAGGGGGCAGTGAAACACGGCTGAACTTGGCCAGCAAAGGGCAGATGCACCTTGACCTGCTCAGTCAACCCAAACATCGACTTTGGTGGCACAAACCCGGGCAGATTCAACAGGAGGAATTGTGAGTAGGGTTTCTCGTGTCTCAAGCCTCGTAAACTGCTTTCACTATTTCCTAGGCAAAATAATTTGCAAGCATTAGTTTGCATTCTGTCCAAGGAGAGGAAAAAAATGTCATTAGGAGGCGGTGTTCACTTGCACTTAGGTTAATAGGTCTCATTTGTTCTACCAGTGTGGAGGGTGACAGAACCAATGGCAGACTTGCAATTCTCCTTTATAATTAAGATAATGTGCCACCCCAGCCCTAGATCATACTTTGGGATGCTGCAGTGCCCATGACACATCTTGGAGAGACCACAGCTGTGATTAAATGTTTTTGATAACCCATAAATATAACATTAGTTGCTTCAGTTAGGCTTCTGATAACATCATTCATTTCAGATCATTCAATTAGTGCAGACAAAGGGGCTCTTTCCAGGAGACATAATGTCATTGTCTCTGGAAAGGAATATACTTCCCAATGACTGTTTATCACTCTGTAATTACAGGGCTGTAGCAGCCATGCTCTATATTACAAGGAGTCCTTTTTGTGCCCAAGGATCCAGCAGTTCTTTGTTTTAATTTATTTTCCTCTTAAATACCTCCTGCTATTTAAGCAATAATTCCCTGTAAATCAATTGTTAGCAGCAGTTAATGACTGGTTGGTTAATTAACGGCCGAAAGCAAATCTAAGGGCGTTTGCCGCTCTAACAAACCAGCAGACATGAACTACGGGATCGTTGCTAACATACCCTATAATCATTGACTTCTCACTGCCATAGGGGAGACTACTTAGCATTTAAACAAGGAACCCTCTGGGGTGGTAGTAGGTGGTGGCAACAGGAAAAAAAGTCACTGACCTGTGGGTTGAGCCTACGCAGGCAGTGGGTAATAGTGTTGGTACCAATGCAGTTCAGTTCTAGGCTTTGGGCACAAAGTCCCCACTGGTTGGGGGAAGATGCTTGCTTGTGCAAGTTTCTCTTATAGTGGTGTGGGGTTTGGCCACAGCCTGGCATGAACTGGGAGGAATGGTGTGTTGGAGCACATGCCAGGGGCCATGGGTGAAGTTTGCACAACCTTTGCTTTCCTCGCAGTGCTGTCAAACCTTGCATGAAGCAACGACAAGGCTGGCCCTGTGCTCCTCTGGCTGTCTCTGCTGGAGTGGTTTTGGCTTGGAGTCCTGCAGACCCCACAGACTCACAGAGAGATCAGCAGAACCCCAAATACTGAATTCAGGAACTGGACCCTTGCCAGCATCACAACAAAAAAAGCCTTAAGTTTTGCCTGTGTCCAGATCTGATTATTCAGAGTATTTAGGAACATCTGTGTTCTGCTGGAGAGATGCATTAAGACATTTTTAATGCAATGGTCTGCTCTATTGCTCTCTCCCAGGGACAGATTCTTAGATAATCTCTTTTCACAACATTCTCAATTAAAATTTATATAAGCCTGTTTTGTCTCTTATCTTCCATAAAATAAAGTTTGGAGTGATGCTGCCATGGAGAAAGAAGAGTCTAAAGCAGGCAGTAATTGATGTTCACAAAGAGAGTATGTGTAATGGACCAGCTGGCTTATTATGAGCTAAAATACTGCAGTGTCTTCAATACAGAGGATGGTGATGGAAAATAAATGTTGACATTTTCATGATGAGCAATGCAACATCATCAAATCAATTTCTGGCATACAGTCAAAGCAACATTTAAATGGAAACTCAAGTGATAAGAACATTTTCACAGGTTTGGTTGTTTTTTTTTTTTTTTTCCCCCTGACTAGAAGTGTTTGGCTGCAGGAAACCTCATGGCATGAGTTCCCTACACTGACATGGAGCCAGGGCTTCCCAACAGGCACTGTTCGACTTCTCTTGTGGAAATAAACCCAACAACACAAACAGCGAGGAGCATGACTGCACAAGCTCTTCTCACCCTGCCATTAAGTAGTAAATCAAGAAAATTTCTGCTTGTTATCCTTTCCATGACCAAAGAGAACAATTAGTCACTGTCATCTTCACAGCACCCGTCTCTACACTAGATGCCACATTACTCTCTCAGCCTTTGCTTTTCTGAAGTGAACACACTCAGTTCCCTCAGCAGCTCCTCAGAGTTTGTGCTTCATGACACCCTACATACTGGTTGCTTTCCCTGGATTTTCTCTGCTTGGTTTTCATCTGCAGGAAAAGGTAGCATCTGCCACAGGATGGAGTACTATGGGTGAAACTAAGAAAGCAAATAATTGTGGGTTGTGTCTCAAGGACAATGCTCCTGTTCTTGTAACTCAGGACATTTCATTTGTGATTCACTGTAATCCTCAAGCTGTTACAAGCATGCTGCTGCCTGATTAATTCTCCCCTCCATCACAGAAAATCTTTGCATCTCTCACAGGCACAGACACTTTGGACCGTTCCTGATGGAATTTCATTTAGATATTTGGGATTTGTTTCTTGGAGCCATGAAGGCAATTTCAAATTCAGATCCTGCCCTCCTAGGACTCGCATCGTCTCCTAATTGTGTCATGCACAGGTTGGGTTTGTTTGCTTGTTGTTCAGTTGTCATTAGAAACTACAAAATGGAGCCAAATATGAGATAAACTGCTGAATGACCTAGTTGAAATATCCTCCCTGACAGTGATTCAATGCTAACTATTACTGTGGATCTATTTTTCAACAAGCTATGCATCTACCCCATTGTAATTATAGATATACCATGCTCTTCAGCCTGTCATGTACATCAGAAATCAAGCACTGTTGCATTTGCTGCTTCCTCTTTATTCACTAGACATGCAACTGTGACAAAGAAGGAAATTAGAATTATTTGACACCAATTGTTCTTGACAAGCCTACGTTTTGCTTTCTTCCCCCCCCTCCCCCTTATCACATCAGCTGGATACTTGCAAATTGATTGTTTAATGATTTGTTCCTGAATCTTTTAAAGACCTAAGTTAGACTGGCAGGTGTGTAATTCCCTGGGTCCTCCTTTTCTCCTCTTTGATACACTGTGTTTGCCCTTCTCTTGTCTTCAGGGACCTCCTCTCTCCTCTGTGAGTTCTTAAAGATAATCACTAATGGTTCAGTGATTGCTTCAGACAGTGCCTAAAGTACTCTGGGGTGAATTCCATCAGGCCCTGCTGACTAGAGTACATCCATCTTATCTAAATATTCTTTCATCCATTCCTCTCCCCTTCCAGTTTGTAATTCTGCCTCCTTGTAAAAATTAAGTTTAAGCAACTGGTTGTGTCTCCTGGTGACTGATATGCTTCATAATGCAAAGCAATTAAACGTTCTTCATTCTATCATTTATAATATACCAAGGTTTGTTGTTCTCTGTGTTGCAATTCTAAAATGCCAAAGCTCTGTTCGCTGTCTGCTCAACTAAAGATCACTCTTTAGGACAGTTTCATAGAGCTGTAGAATTGTTTAAACTGGAAAAGACCTTTAAGGTTGTTGAGTCCAACCACTAACACAACAGTACCGAGTGCACTGTTAAACTGTGTCCCTAAGCATCACGTCTACAGGTCTTTTAAAAACCTGCAGATTCAACCGCTTCCCTTGGAAGTCTGTTTTGCTATTTATCTTTTCCTACCTGATCATTCTCAGATGCTTATCAATGTGTCTAACACATTGATAACCCTTGTGTCTTGGCTGCTACATGGCTCTCCACGCCTAACTTCTGCTAAGATGTCAGACCCATGTCATTGTTCCCTATACTTGAAGTCACCATGTTTTGCCAGGCAGAGAGAGGATAGGGAGTCCTTCATGTAGTGTGCCTTGTTGGTCTGTTGAGCCCTAGGAAAGCTAAGGTGTGAGTCACAGTATCAGCAAGGTTGGAAGAGACCTCAAAGAGCATCAAGTCCAAGCTGATACCACAGACCTCAAGACCAGACCATGGCACCAAGTGCCACGTCCAAACGTGCCTTGAACACCTCCAGGGACGGCGACTCCACCACCTCCCTGGGCAGCCCATTCCAGCACTCAATGACTCTCTCAGGGAAAAACTTTCTCCTCACCTCCAGCCTAAACTTCCCCTGGCACAGCTTGAGACTGTGTCCTCTTGTTCTGGTGCTGCTTGCCTGAGAGAAGAAAGCAACCTCCTCCTGGCTACAACCACCCTTCAGGTAGTTGTAAACAGCAATAAGGTCTCCCCTGAGCCTCCTCTTCTCCAGGCTAAACAATCCCAGCTCCCTCAGCCTCTCTGCATAGGGCTTGTGCTCGGAGCTTTTCACCAGCCTTGTTGCCCTTCTCTGGACACGTTCAAGTACCTCAATGTCCTTCTTAAATGGAGGGGCCCAGAACTGGACACAGGACTCAAGGTGTGGCCTAACCAGTGCAGTGTACAGGGGGAGAATGAGTCCAGTGGTCCATTTCTTTCTCACACTGCCTGATAGTGCTCAAGCTACTCACCTGCTCCCAGAACTCTGTCACAAAGCAGAAGAGTTCCTCCAACAGGTGTGCTCACTGCTGCCTTCCAATAGTGGCATAAAGACAGGGCACACCCTGGAGCCTGATTCCTGGGTGACAGCACATTCCCACGAGAGCTCCACCTGGGAAGCTGCATGAGTCCTGGTGGGTGCAGAGCTTAAGGAGGCCATGGCTTTCTGCTGAATGAATACCACAGCTGAGGGTGAAGTAGAAAGCAGAAATGTGATTAAGACATTGTGATTTTCACTCAGAACTTCAACATCCATTGACATATCTGTGCTGCTCACAATGATTAGAATCACAGAATTAACCAGGTTGGAGAAGACCTTTGAGATCATCAAGTCCAACCTATCACCCATTTCTCCCTAAGCTGCTCTGAAAGTATAACTAGCACCTTCCTATCCGAGTAGTGTCTGTAAGCCAGGCAGTTCCCACAATGAGCAGCTGTGGTATTCTGAATTTGAGAAACTGCTAGGGCTGTTGTCCAGATGTGCTCTAAATTATGGCATGCTAAATCAATGTATCTTTTGTTTGTTTGTTTTTAAATAAAACTCAAGGTGGGTTTTCCATGTAAGTACTAAGAGGAAATATCCTTCCTTTGCTGTATCAGCCACCTGATCCTGCAGTATCAGATAGGAAGAGAACTTGGGTTTCCACCTAGCTGTACAGAACAATCTTTACTGCTGTCTTTATCAAATTCTTTTTTTTTCCCCCCATCTTTTTCTTCAGTAGTTCACAATCATTACAGAGCTGAGTGACAGCTCTTGCATGCCAAGGCTCTCCCTAAAGCAGGGTGTTTTCATTATCATTATTCTGTCAGAATAAAAGATATTTTATAACAGCAATCACTTTGCAGAGGTCTGTAGGTTTTAGTACCACCCCAATCCTAACAAGTCAAAACGATTGCAAGACATCAGCTTCTAAATGAAGAGAACTTGGCTCAAGCTTATTTGATGAAAAGCTAGCAAGAAGCAGGGGAAAGCTGGAGAAGCAACAAGGAATGCAGATGCTTTCCTGTCCTCCTTTGTCTTCTCTGCACGATCATTTTGCAACACATGTTTCCAGCTGACCTAGCTAAGCCTGGCTGGCCAGCTACTGCTGTTCATGGGTCCCTATTTCTCATGAGAACTGCTCACAACTCTCAACAGGAGAATTTACCCAGAGTGGTTCCATTTTGGTGGATCATCTGCAGGCATCCTCTTTACCTGATGTTGGATACAGACAGTAGGTATAGGCACAAGTTAGAATAGCGTACAAGGTTGCTCACTTCCTTGCCTTTTCTGTGTCTAAAGGAATAGTTGAGATCTGTCCTCAAGCCCTTCTACTTCTTAGTTTTGTGTGTGTGTAGTTTAGGCTTTAAACTAGCCTGGAGAAGAGGAGGCTCAGTGGAGACCTTATTGCAGTTTACAACTACCTGAAGGGTGGTTGTAGCCAGGGAGAGGTTACCTTCTTCTCTCAGGCAACCAGCACCAGAACAAGAAGACAGAGTCTCAAGCTGTGCCAGGGGAAGTTTAGGCTGGAGGTGAGGAGAAAGTTCTTGCCTGAGAGAGTCATTGACTGCTGGAATGGGCTGCCCAGGGAGGTGGTGGAGTCATTGTCCCTGGAGGTGTTCAAAGCGGGTTTGGATGTGGCACTTGGTGCCATGGTCTAGTCTTGAGGTCTGTGGTATGGGGTTGGACTTGATGATCTTTGAGGTCTCTTCCAACCCTGGTGATACTGTGAAACTCAAAGTCCAGCTGTGCCAAAGACTGAACTTAAGTTTATCACTACCAGAAATTGCTACACATTTCTGAAACACAGCAGCCCCACAAAATCTAGGCTATAGCTTGTGACAGCTCAGAATAAGAGTTCTCATTTGAAGGGATCTCTCTCTGGAAACTTACATTTGGAGGGCATGGGTAAAACAAAAACTGAATCTCTTTTCCAAAAAAATCTTTTCCTCTACAGAAAGAATGACATTGCCATTTGAAGTGAGAGCTGGTTTGGGAATTGTCTATTTTTTTCATCAGAAAGTATGATGAGTATAATGACCTAGAACTGACCTTTTTGCAGTAGTGTATTGGTTTTGATTAAACTCTTACTGGCTGCATTGCTCAAGGCCTAGAACAGAAATTTCATGGAATTCAAGGAGGAGAGAGGCACACTACAGAGCTGGCAGTCGCCACTTACAGAATCATAGAATTGTCAGGGTTGGAAGGGACCTCAAGGATCATCTGGTTCCAACCCCCCTGCCAGGAGCAGGGACACTTTACACTAGATCAGGTTGCCCAGAGCCACATCTGGCCTGGCCTTAAAAACTTCCGGAGATGGAGCTTCCACCACCTCTTTAGGCAACCTGTTCCAGTGTCTCACCACCCTTACAGTGAAGAACTTCTTCCTAATGTCTAATCTAAACCTCCTCTCCTCTAGTTTGGATCCGTTCTCCGCAGTCCTACCACTACCTGACACCCTAAAAAGTCCCTCACCAGCTTCTTGCAGGCCCCCTTCAGATAGCAGAAGGCCACAATAAGGTCTCCTTGGAGCCTTCTCTTCTCCAGACTGAACAACCCCACTTCTCTCAGTCTGTCCTTATAGGAGAGGTGCTCCAGCCCTCTGATCATCCTTGGGATAGACCAGACACCTGAGAGAAGAAAACCGGTTGCTGCTTCTGCAGGATCCACAACATCACCAAGCATCAAAAGTCCAGGAAATAAGTTCTACAAATGGGTATCCTGAGGTGAAAGAGTCCCAGACCAACCTGTCCGTCTTGCTGCCTAAAATCCAGGGGCTGGGTGGACAGGACAGGTTTTGGACCACTGCTAACAGATTTACTGACTCAACTGTAGTAGTGTCAAGCAACAAGTCAGCCTTAGACAAATGTTGGTACCTGCAACACAGATTTCACTTCCTCTACCTTATCAAACAAACAGGTTAATAGATGTTATGATTCTAGTAAAACCATAAACTAGAGTGCATGGCCTGCAAGAAGCAGCTGAGGGAGCTGGTGTTGTTCAGTCTGGAGAAAAGAAGGTTGAGCAGAGACCTTCTTGTTCTCTACAACTACCTGAAAGGAGGTTAGAGTGAGGAGTAGGAGAGCCTCTTCTTCCTGCTGGCAAGCACCAGGACTGGTTTCAAGCTGTGCCAAGAGAGATCCAGGCTGGATGTTAGGAAATATTTCTTCACTGAAAGTTTTCTCAAGCACTGGAATGGTCTGCCCAGGGCAGTGGTGGAGTCACCATCCTTAGAGGTGTTTAAGCAACGTGAGGACCTGGTGTTTACTTGGAAGGACATTTACCTGGTACACAAGAAACTCCCATCTGTGCTTATAGTGCTTACATCCTTTATGAATACANCTGACACTTAAATCAGAAAAGGCTGGAAATTGTCCTATGAAAAACTTGACATTTGAGTATTATTTGGAAAAAAATTATCTTCCAGGTACAACTTTTCCATAGCTCCCTAGACTTGCTTTTTCATTTCCTTCTTGGTCTGGAAACAGCACTGCTGGGTTCCTCAGCTGAGACATTCGGCTAACATCTGCTCTCTGTTGCTTGCATGGAACAATTACTATGTTCATCTGTGTTTTCTGAATTTGGAAAAATCATATAAAAGGAGTCCTTTTTATCTCATGACTCTTCTGTTCCTCATCTGATATGCAAACTTACATGCTGCTTAAATCTTGCTTTTCTCTGAGAATTACTGCCTCTTTTTTTCAACCCATCCTTATTTTTTTTTCTGCCTTTTCCCCCTCTGCCCCCAAGAAATTTCCCAATGAAGGACCTTCATCAATCTAAAGATGTCCAATTTTCTTAGACTGAAGAATCTGTCCAACCTACACTTAGGTTGTTATCTCTGGATTTTGCATTCTTATGATCTATTAGAGGATGACTGCATTTTCCTGCCTAATTTTACACTCCTACTTATAGTTTTATCTTCTGTTATGAAACCTTCTTCATAACTCCTTGAGTGAGAAGGTGATAAACAATATGCTCTCCTGTTGCTCTCCCAAAGTTCAATAACTCATTGGGGCAGATTCAGCACAAAGCTTTGGCTCGTGAATTTTCCAGTCCTCAAAGCACTGGAGGAGCCAAGACTATAAATCAGTTTAAGAACCACTTGATAACAACCTATCAAACTGACAGGCTGGCCTTAACCAAACATTGAGTCAGTTTAGAAGCATCCATGATTCCCCCTCCTCACCTTGGCACTTGTCTGGAACTACACTAAATCTTTGAATGGAAGTTTTCACAACATTAGTAATAAAATCAAATAAATCTCATCAGAACAAAGAACTTCTCACTGTTTTTTAAAGTCAAAGTAGAGTTGCTTGTGGAATTGTGATCCCCCACTAAAGGTTCCTGAGACACGCCCCTTCTCTGCACCAATTTGCTCTCCAGCAAGAGAGAGTAAAACTTGATCAAGCTTGTTGTCTCAGGTAAACAATGCTGCTTTAGTGATTTTTAATGCTATATGCTCCCAGTCCTCAGGAAAGATAAATTTTCCAGTAGAATAAATTCCCTGCTACTGTATGAAGGATTCAAAGCTTCCAGCTGAGCTGCTCAAAAATGGTATTAAAAAACAAAAGGGAGGTTGGGGAGGAATCACTGTTGTCTTCACTTGGAGAAAGAACATATAGCCCTTGGATGAAGCAGCTGTCTATGGCATCTGACTATTTGATTTCACTGCACAAAATGGAAAAACAAAACAAAACAACCTCCACCACCCAAAAAAAGAGTAGAAGAAAATTAGCTACATCAATTCATGCATTGATTGTTGGCTTAAGGTTTCATCTTGGGTTGCCCCCGGGGACTGCAGCATCAGTGGGAGTAGTTAGTCATGAACTCGCTATGCAGCAAGTAAGTGCATGGCTCCATGGGAGGAGCATGGCTGGTTTCTGGTCTCTCTGCTGCATGTGGCTCCCCCTAATCACAGTCTGCCACCACAGAGGATAAATAACTCCTTCCTACATCACATGAGCTACTAAAGCCTTTATTATATGGTTCCCCAAAATGAAAAGGGCCTGTAGATCTTGGAAATTAATATTATCCAAAATGCAGTTCTAGCAGATCATTGCTTATTGGGGAAAAAAAAAAAAACAGCCAACAAACAACTACATCTAGCTATAATGAGCTCCTGATTACAAACCCCTTGTTATAATATCATAGTATATTAAAGCTCCAGTCACATTCAGCTTCCCCTTGTGCCAGAAGCCCTGTAATGGAGGAATAGTTCCCTTTTTCAAGTAGAAGTTGCACAAAAACTAATTTAAAAAGATACAATCTAATAAGTTGTTGGGAGGAAACGAACAATTCTGGGTCAAGTCAGAAAAAAAAACAAAACCCAAAACATGAAAGCAGGTCAGAAAATCAGAGTTAGTTTGTACATTGATTGATGTTTTCAGCTAAAACAACTGCACTGGACAACCTCTCCTCATTTAAAAGTTATCCCCCCTGAAAGTGAGTTTGTTCCTGTTTGTAAAGTGAACTGCAGTTAGCAACTGACACCAAAAAGCTCTGCCTGTCAGAATGTAGCAGCTCAAACTAATCATCAGTGATTACATTTGTACCTGAGTGTCATAGTTTGAGGGGTCCCAGGTTCCCCTAAGAAAACTACAGAGTCCAAGACCCATCTCAGGGGATGGATCTGGGCATCCTAAGAAGCTGCAATATTATTCTAGTCCATTTTCTGGTATCACAGCTTATAAGCCAGTGGAGGGTTGATACTTCTCTCTCTCTCTCTTCTCCTCTCCTCCCTTCACATCTCTCTCAAGAAAGAGTGTGTGTTCCTTCTTAGCCCATGGTTTGTGGGGCAGATGGCTACTAGCCAGGAGACAATTTTGAGATGCATCATGTGGCCAACTGAGACCTTGTAGGCCTAAGCTGGTAGGAGAGAGGAGGGGAGTGGGGCAGTTCTGGCCTACTCTCAGATCCGCCAAGAGTGGAACAGGTGGAGAATTCTAGATGGTTTTAGTCCAATAGACTTGGCTCAGCTTGTGGATGTATCCATTCTACTTGATTGCCTTTTGCATACACACACCTATAAATAGACTCTCTCAAAGTTGCCATTGGTGTGTAGCATTTTCATTCTTACTCTCTAAGAGGAGTAAGAACGACTTCTGCCATCCAGTCCTGGGTAGCTCGTGGCCTCCAGCTATGACACTGAGCAAAAAACTGGAATTCCTACACAAAAGGGAAATTCTTTATGGTTGATTAAAATTATTTTAAAGCAAAAATTCTAATGCAAAGCAGATGCTTTTTTTTAACATGTTCATCTTGACTGAAGGAAAATGCTTCAGTTGTGTACGTTGAGGTACATAAAAAATGCACTGCCTTCACAGAATCACAGAAAACAGTTGGTTGGAAGAGGTTTCAGAGATCATCCAGTGCAACCTTTGACCCAGTTTAGAGTCAATCCTAAACCATGTCCCTAAGTGCCAGCTCCACAGGCTGTTTAAACACCTCCAGGGATGGCAACTCCACCATTACCCTCAGCAGACCATTCCAACGTAACCCCCTGTTGTGGTAGGCCTAAGCAGGCCAGAATAGGCTTATACATGTCCTGGCTTGCCCACACGTGTTTTTCTGCTCTCCCTTCTGGTTTGGGGAAAAGCAACCGTGGGAAAGAGGACAAAGAACCTGGAGTCAGTGAGTCTAAGGACTCTGGCTTGCCCAGATTTGTGTTGCATTCTGTGGTAAACAAGGTACACAGGCTCAGCTTGCGTATGCCTTGTGCAAGGCCTGTGCTCTGCCCTAAAAAGGGCAAAGCAAGCCTAATATGGTCAGGCTTGCCTAACTGGCATTCTGATTGGCTATTCTGTGCCCGAAGGCCCATTAGTCTCGGGCTGTATTGATAAAAGGAGATGAGCAGGTGACATAGCATTCTCTGCTGCTGTATCCATACTTCCCTGCTTGCTACTGCCTCATTGCTTCCTGAACTACCTGGAAACTCCACTACCTTGAGTTTACCAGGAACAGGCTCTAAATGCCTCCACACAATCGGCCTGCATAGCCAGCATGACACCGCGCTGAGACTGCACATGGCAAGACATCCTGCCTACATCTGAAAGTCTCCTGCCAAGATGGGAAGTCCTGGAGATACACAGATCATCCAGACGACATCAGGACCAGGTCAGAGTTTGTTTGCCTCCTTTCCCCAGCACCCTGAAGCCTGGGAAGAATCAGAAGTCTCAATGGCTGAGAGAGTCATTCGCTACTGGAATGGGCTACCCAGGGAGGTGGTGGAGTCACCGTCCCTGGAGGTGTTCAAGGCATGTTTGGACGTGGCACTTGGTGCCATGGTCTAGTCTTGAGGTCTGTGGTGATGGGTTGGACTTGATGATCTTTGAGGTCTCTTCCAAACCTGGTGATACTGTGACAGTAACAGAATTCCTTGAAAGCATTTGGATACTGTGTGAAGCTGTAGTTAGCCCCACGAGCTGGGAGATAATATTTGTGAGTAAATACTTAAAGCTTCTTGTAATTCACCATTGCCTTCTGCCATGAGCAGAAAGGAGCTTCCTGAGTCCATCTAGTGAGCAAGCAGTGTATTGACTGCAGGAACCTTCTCTTCCAGTTCAATTAATATTATTACTAGTTATTTCTAGATCTGTATAAACTTTCTGTGACCATGTAAAGAACCAATTATTATTAAAATTAGTTATCAGGGTGGCAAGAGTTCTGAATGTTGAATATTAATAAACAATATTTGAAAATCATATCTCACATTAATTAATTACCCCTCCATAACACTCCCTCTGGGAAGAAATATTTCCTAGCATCCAGCCTGAACCTCCCCTGCCGCACCCTGGAAGCATTTTCTCCAGTCCTGTCACTTGACACCAAGGAGATCCCTTCAAAGTGAAATAGGATGGCCTAACAATGCCTCCCTGAGATACTGTTTCCATTTGCTCCATGTCCTCTCCTACAGTCAAGGTTCCCATGCAAAATGTATTTCTTGTGGTACAACTTAGGCTCAGATAAAGAAATTCGTGGTAGGTTAGTACTCATCAGGAGGCTGCCCAGACCCCTCAAAAATGAGACCACTCATGAGAGTATAAGATACAGCTAAACCAACATGCTTCATGCGCTGCTTTCAAGAGGGACATGTACAGCATGGTGTGGGGAGCTGCCATGGGAGGAAACCGAGCACACAGCAGGCATCTTCCAGAAAGCATTTGGGGATTTGTACACATCAGTGCTGTACTTACTAAAAACACAGCATTTAATTTCTCTGCTACAAACCTAAAGTTTTCTGTTTGTGCTAACCCCACAACAAATGAAAGATTTCCTTTGTGGTTTCCTTTCTTGGAAAAAAAATCAGAATTCTACCTTCATAAGAAGCTTGACCATGGAAGACCTACACTTCCACATGAAATTCCCAGTTGTGCTGGTTTGAGGCTAATTGGAATATTTTAATAGACAAAGTTGCACTATAGGCTGTGAAAGGAAAACATCATGATGTCTACTTCACTCATACGCTTGCTGGAGAATTGTTTGGGAACACTAACCAAAACAATTGATAAGTCAGTTGCTCTCTGTCGCTTGCTTGAGCAGGAGCTGCTGGTGGGATCTAGCAGCTTCTGGGCTCTGGCTCCTCTGCTGATTAATCCTCACTAACCACTTTTCTTCTAACCCCCCTGGCCGATCCTCCTAATTTACCTTGCACGTAAGGCAAACCTTGCGGTAAGGTACGGGGGTGGGGAGAAGGTGGAAGGGTGGTTGGGAGCCACTCCTGGGGTCTCTGATTTCTGGGAGGGGAGTTGTGTTGCTGTATTACCTTTTACTTGTATATTTCTGTAAATATTGTGTATATAGTGTAAATATCTGCTGTACATTGTGCTGAGCTGTAAATAGAGCTTCATCATTTAACTTCCAGCCGACTGAGTGCTAGTCTGGGTCATTTTACAAAGTGTGTGGGGGTGGGTAACTCCCAAACCTTCACACCAGTGAACAATATATTACAAGAAAATGATGGGACATGGTAAGCCTAACGACTGCTACTCAGATGTTAAAATAGTAAGAGAATAGCAATTTTTTGCGATCGGAACCACAATATCAAGCACAAGAAGAATAAACTGGTGGCAGACGGTGGAGTGAGGTGGCACTGGTTCACAGTTTCTTACACAGCCTCTTTTTCATAAAATAGAGGTGGGCCTTTTTGCCTGCAGGTGAACTCCTTTTCCTTGAAATACTCACCACTCTTAAGACCTTCTCTGGCTTCCCCGGTGTGGCACCGCTCTTACAGGAGACCTCGCAGCTGGTGTGCTGAGTCAAAATGACACTGATCTTTTCTAAGCTACCTCCACCCTGGAGTCTGAAGCAACTTTCTTCCACCTCATGAGCTGCACATGGTGCATTGCCTACAACAGTTTGTTTGAACAGAGAGTTGGAGATGGCCAGCAGGTAGCTCCTTGTGCCCCTCCGCTCATTCCTCCTCCTTCCTGCATGGCTGAGTGGAGCTAAGGGGCTGCCACAGCAAAACAGGGGGCCGGTGATGTAAGCATAGCACCCGTATCTCAGCTCTACATTATCATCCAAATTGAAAGGAAAATAAACAAGACTAGCACAGCACATCTTCATCTTCACCACTGGTAGTGACAGCTGTACTCAATTTTAGTCAGCTATTAAGTAATCAGAATGAATTAAGCAGCATAAGGAAGAACTGTGCCAGGACTCCAATGAAGTGGTGGATATTGGAGTGCCTCAAGGAGTCACTGCACATCTCCCCTTCTTCATTATCCCCTCAAGGTTCCCCACTGCTGCCATCAGATAGCATCTTTGGGCAGCTCGAGTTTACCAGGGAACTAGCTACTCCTGCCACACCTATCACCAGGTTTCAGAAACATCTGGCAGTCGGGCTTGCCTCCACAGGGTGGTTATGCATGCATGCCTACCTGTCTTTGTTGGCTTTGAAGAATCTAACAGAAGACTTCAAATTGTTATTAACTCCCAGCAAGTCTTTCTCACACCTTTATGTGAGTGCAGCACTTCTGCTAGGTCAGTGCTCCTGATCCTGCCTGTGCTTTATCAGCTGTGACGGACATGGTGGGATGCATGATTTTTTGGAAGGCCAAAGGCAATTTCTCCTTTGTACGCACCAGAGGAAAGTAGCAACCTCAGAAACACTTCATTCCATGTTTGAACTTCTCAAAAAAGTTGGGATTGGCACAGATCAATGCTAAACTCACTTGAAATACAGTATTTAGTTTCCCTGCTACAGACGTGAAGTTTTCTGTTTGTGTTAACCCTATGACAAATCACAGAATCACAGAACTTTAGAGCCTGGAAGGGATCTCCAGAGATTGAGTCCAACCTCCCTGCCAAGGCAGGATCCCCTAGGGTAGCTTGCACAGGAAGGTTTGGAAAATATCCAGAGAAGGAGACTCCATAACCTCTCTGGGCAGCCAGTTCCAGTGCTCCGTCATCCTCACGGTAAAGAAGTTTCTCCTCATGTTGAGGCAAAACCTTCTGTGTTCCAGTTTGTAGCTGTTGTTTCTTGTCCTATTGCTGCACATTACCAAACAGAGATAGCCCCCCTTCTCTTGACACCTACCCCTCAGATATTTATACACATTTATCAGATCTCCTCTCAGCCTTCTCTTCTCCAGACTAAACAGACTAAAGATTTCTTTTCTGTTTTCCTTCCTGGAAAATCAGAACTCTACCTTACTAGTTTCTTTCACAGGACTTCAGTCTTGAAGGTCATCCCAGCTACAGCCTTCACATACAGAGGGACTGGCTGTTGTTGGTTGCAACAAGGAGGGGTTTCTCATTAATGCCTAGGAGCCCCTTAGGGGCAGAGATCAACTCTCAGCCCTTAATTCCACATTTTGCACATCGCGCAAGCCATGAGAATATTTACAAATGCAAATTTCCAAACTTGTCATTAGGGCTCGAATTAGGACAGCTTTTACTCAATCTGTAACTTAACTGCATTTTACCTCTGCCATTAAGCTGTCACGCAGGGGCTGCAATTTGCAGCAATTCCATCTAACCACACATTCAAGGCAAATGGTTAATGGCTCCTCCATAAATCCTGACAGCAGCGTGGTAAGCAGGCTATGGACGCAGGCTCTGCTAATTGTCGAGCACAAGCCTTCTCTTTACAACACTAATAAATAACTATTTCCCTGGGAGTGAGACCAAAAACAAACAATGGAAAAGGTCCGTGGAAAACTAGAAGAGGACACATAAAACAAAGCCAGTTTTAACACAGGGCAATTGCTTCTCATGGCTGTGGTATCTTGCCTGACACAGGGCAATTCTGACCCATGTTAGAACATATTTTTTTCCCCAGATAATGGACAAATTTATCCTACAAGGGATGGAAAATGCTTCTGAAAAAACTAATCTATGTAAATAATATGTATATTATAGAACATATAATTATAATATATAAACCTGTGCCAGTGCCTCACCACCCTCACTGGAAAGAGCTTCCTCCTAACATCCAGTCTAAATCTCCCCTCTGCCAGTTTAAACCCATTGCCCCTTCTCCTGTCATTGCAAGACCTTGTCAATAGTCTCTCCCCAGCCTTCCTGTAGGCCCCCTTCAGATACTGGAAGCCTTCTCTTCTGCAGAGCCCCAACTCTCTCAGTCTGTCCTCAGAGCAAAGCTGCTGCAGCCTTCTGAGCATCTTTGTGGCCTCCTCTGGACCCGCTCCAACACTTCCATGCCCTTCCTGTGCTGGGGGCTCCAGACCTGCACACAGGACTCCAGGCGGTGTCTGATGAGAGCAGAGGCAAGGGGCAGAATCCCCTCCCTTGCCCTGCTGGCCACACTGCTCTTGCTGCAGCTCAGCACTCAGAATATGTAAACAAGCCTTTGATTATGGATCATTACAAAACTACCCTGATCTCAGACTCCATTTTTTTTTTTCCCCCCTCTCCAACTGCTATTTGCTTCCTCCCACCTGAAACACTCCCACCCTTTGGTGACTCCTTCTTGAAGCTCTTTGCAACATCTCAAGAAATTCAAATGCCTGCTCTTAGAAGAAAATAGTTTCTAATTAAACATACTGTGTGGGTGTGAATGAAGCTGGGCCCACTCCCTGCCTCACTGATGTCAACAGAAAAATGTTTTTCTTTTTTTACTGTGAGGATCAGCAGAGGCAGGAGCAATGGGCCATTGCTCTTAGGCATGGTTTTAGAGGAACAGGGTTTTGTTGGTATTGACATCTAGCGTGGTTTTTCTTTAAGTCTGGTGAAAGGGCCTAAAGCTTTCCAAATTTCAGACTTGCAGGGCAGGCTTGACTGGGAAGGGCATACACTCAAGGGACAGGACAGTTTTGTGGGAGGTCAGAGCATGCTCAATGGACAAAAGCTAGCTAAGAAGCTGGGTTGCTCACATGAACGTAAGCTATGTGCTGGAATGTGTCGAAAGAAGGGCTACAAGGAAGACCAGAGAGATAGAACTCCTCTCCTGTGGAGGCAGACTGAGAGAGTTGGGGCTGTTCAGTCTGGAAAGAAGGCACCAAAGAGACCTTATTGTGGCTTTCCAGTATCTGAAGGGGGTCTACAAGAAAGCTGGGGAGGGACTATTGAGGATGTCAGGTGGTGATAGGACTTGGGAGAATAGAGCAAAACTAGAAATGGGTAGATTGGATGTTGGGAAGAAGTTCTTATAGAATCATAGAACAGTAAGTTTGGAAGTGACCTCAAGGATCATCTAGTTCCAAACCCCTGCCATAGGCAGGGACACCTCCCACTAGTACAGGTTACCCAAGGCCTCATCCAAACAGGTCTTGAACACCTCCAGGGAGGGAGCAGCCACAACCTCCCTGGGCAACCTGTGCCTGTGCCTCACCACTCTCGCTGCAAAGAACTTCCTCCTAACATCCAGNCAACACTTGCATGTCCTTCCTGTGCATGTCCTTTCATGCTGAGGGTTCTTCATCATGAGGATGGTGAGACACTGGAACAGGTTGCCCAGGGAGGTTGAGGAAGCCTCATCCTTGGAATTTTTTAAGGCCAGGCTGGATGTGGCTCTGAGCAAGCTGATCTAGTGCGAGGTGTCCCTGTCCACTGCAGGGGGGGTTGGAGCTAAATGATCCTTGAGGTCTCTTCCAACTCTGACAGTTATATGATTCTATGATACTTATGGGTCCAATCTCAATGTGAGCAAAGCAGAGAATCTTAAAAATCGTTCTCTGCACCGCATCAGAAGATGGGTTTGTGGGGTTTTAATCAAATTGAAAAGCTCAGAGTATGCTACAGAGTATTTTCGTAACAAAATAACCTATTTTGCTGAATTAAAATCTATTAAAACTATTTCAGATGCATATATATATATACACATACACTTTGTTGATCTGAGGACCAAGTTCAAAATCTAATTCTATTTTTCCTGACTTTTCTTTTTTTTATTTCTAGTCCTTCCACAGAAATATCAATAAAAAGACAACCTTGTAAGTTCAGCCAAATGCACAAATCTTGCCAACATCATAACATAATATACAGCACATTTCCTTTTCATCTAGATGGTAATCCCCTCAGGCCAGACTAACTGTAGCTAGCGTCTAACCTCCTGATGATCTGATTGCCACCTTCCCAGTTGCCCCCCTCTTCTTTCACACTACTAAGAGCTCTCTGCACCACTCAAGCAGCACGACAGCATTCTGACCATTGCAGCTGTAGGTTACATTTGGTAGAAGTTCTTCAGAAAATGTGTGTAGTTCTGTGTGCATTTAACTGTGTGCAGTTCTGGAGCCCCCAGCACAGGAAGTACATGGAAGTGTTGGAGCAGGTCCAGAGGAGAGCCACAAGGATGCTCAGAGGACTGCAGCAGCTCTGCTATGAGGACAGGCTGAGAGAGTTGGGGCTCTGCAGCCTGGAGAAGAGAAGGCTTCCAGGAGACCTTAGAGTAGCCTTCCAGTACCTGAAGGGGGCCTACAGGAAGACTGGGGAGAGACTATTGACAAGGTTTTGCAATGATAGTACAAGGGGTAATGGGTTTAAACTGGCAGAGGGGAGATTTAGACTGGATGTTAGGAGGAAGTTCTTTCCAGTGAGGGTGGTAAGGCACTGGAACGGGTTGCTCAGGGAGGTTGTGGCTGCTCCCTCCCTGGAGGTGTTCAAGGCCAGACTGGAGGAGGCCTTGAGTGAGCTGTACTAGTGGGAGGTGTCCCTGCCTATGGCAGGGGGTTGGAATTGGATGATCCTTGAGGTCCCTTCCAACCTTACCATTCTATGATTCTATAAAATACCTGTTGAGAAAACTGGAGCAGGAAGTTTTGCCTGGCAGTGCCAGGGAACTGCATTGTTTGTTTGCTTGCTCAAGATAACTTTGCTTCACAATAACACAGTGGATTCTAGTGGTGTTAAAAGACAGGTTTTGTCTCCACTCCAGATAAGCCTCCTGTGCTTCATGCAAGAAAAGCTGAGTGTGCTGATGGATTATAGCACCTCATATTTCATTTAAATTCTTGGTATGAACACTCTAGTTATTTTTGCAACAGGAGCTGGTAAAGTTAGAGCCTGTGAGAAATAGGAAGAAATGAGAAATTTATTATATTTCAGTAACACAAAATTGCATTTTCCTTGTAGAGCTACTCAGGCTCAGAAAAAATCAGCAGTTGATCTCCACAGGTCCAGCCCTACTTGCTCAAAGTTTGTACCTCTGCTCCTAACCATATATACTCCATCAGAATTTAGCTTGTCTGGAGATGAGAAGCAGAGAATCCGGTTTGGGTTTGTTTTGTTTTTTTTTTCATTTTGATGAGGCTAGCACTTCTCAAAGTTCACCTATGAGTAATGTTGGCAAGGAGACGTGCATTTAGCTGATTCAGAAGACACGTTTGTGTCAAAATCCATCTCTCCCCATTTTCACTGAAGTGCTTCAGTAATGCTGCAGTACTTCACAAGATTGAAATAAACACATTTCATAACTCTCATCTCCCCCAATTCCCACCTTCCATATAACTACATTTCCATAATTTCTTAATTTTTTTGGTGGTTATCTATTTCTTTTTTTTTTCCTTTTGTTTGTTTGTTTTTCTTAACACAAAACCTAGGGAGAGCAGCATCTCCCCTTCGCAACACCAGCTACAGGGCCTTTCAGGTGCTGAGTTTCACAGCAGAAGAGAGTGCTGCCAAGACCTTGGTTTCTTGCACTAACTATGCTTTATTTTACCTCCTCTTCAATGTAAATATGCCATATGAGTTGCTCTGATTTATGACTCATCTTGTTTTTTGGAAAAAAAACAACAAAAAACCAATGTTTTCTCTCATCTGCAATGAACATCACGGCTACATTTTAATCATTACAGGAGATACAAAGGCCCTTCAAAAAAATCCTACAAATGAGAGACTAATCAGCTTCAGGAATACCACTGAAACTGTGACTCCAGCTGTTTTAACTTCCTACACATCCCCTTGGAGGAGTGATTAAAGCCAAAGCCTGAGAGATTGAGATGCAAGGCTTAAAGGTGTCCCCTCCCCCAGCTGCCATCCTAGCTGTGATGGTTTGGGAGTTACCCACCCCCCACGCTCTATGAAAATCACTCAAACTAGACTGTCTAGAAGGAATGAAGTTCTATGTACAGCTGAGCACAATAAACAAGCAGATATTTACCACGTATTACAATGTATATACATCTATATATAGAAATATACACGTTAAAGGGAATACAGAAACACAACTCCCCTCCCAGAAACTGGAGTCCCCAGGAGGGGCTCCCAACCACCTTTCCACCCCTCTACCTTACCCCAGGGTCTGCCTTATGTGCAAGGTGAGTTTGGAGGATCGGCAAGAGGGGGTTAGAATCAGAATGATTGGTTGGGTTACACAGCTGCAAAAGTCCAGGGAGAAGACAGATCGAGTCCAACAGAGAGAGGCTCTACCTTATCTGTATTCGTGTCCTTGTTTTTATACATCTCAGCAAGCCTATGAGTGAAGCAGACATCACCATTGTTTGCTTTTCACAGCCTATAATCTAATTTTTCCTCATTAAAATATTCCAGCTAGCCTCAAACCAGCACACTAGCAAACTATTTTTCTTGCAGGAGAGGTAGCAGACAAGCTGCATGACCACCCTTCAGCCAGCCTGTTCACAGAGTCCTGATGTGATACAAACCAGTGACCAGTGGTTTTGCAACCTGTTGGTGGTGACTGGAGTCACAGGATTAACAAGGCTGGAAAACACCTTTAAGATCATTGCGTTCAACCTATTAACTTACCATGGGTTTAAAGAGCCAACAGAGTGAAGCTCTCAAATGAATTGCGAGAAATAACCAAAATTATATTTGGGGAGAGTGTTACAGACAGAAATTACAGATATAGAATCCATAAGCGAACCCCCTGAATTTTTCCCCAACCCAAAACTAAATCTGTCATTCCCAGTGCTCCAATCCTTCCTCCCCTGCCATGCCTCTGCCACCCAAGAGGCCTATGCACAGTCTCTGGAGGCCCCAAACCAGGCCTATCCTTACATGTTTGTCCTGAAAACGCAGCTCCTGCCTGGCACAAGGCTGGAGGGGAAGGAAAGGAGAATGAGCTGCCTTGCTGTGAGCTTGTGAAGAGGCAGCAGAATTATAGGACTGAATAACAATCTTCTAACCCCTAGAGGACTTTTTTTAACCCTATAGTTCCCAACCTGGGACACACCTAATACCTTCTAATCAACTAAACCATGGCACTAAGTGCCTCATCCAGTCTCCTTTTAAACACCTCCAGGGATGGTGACTCCATCTCCCTGGGCAGCCCATGCCAATGCAAATCACTCTTGCTGTGAAGAACGTCTTCCTAACATCCAGCCTAAACCTGCCCTGGTGCAGCTTGAGACTGTGTCCTCTTGTTCTGTCAGTGGTTGCCTGGGAGAAAGACCAATTCTCACCTGGCTACAAACTCCCTTCAGGTAGCTGTAGAGAGCAATGAGGTGTCTCCTGAGCCTCCTCTTCTCCAGACTGAACAACCCCAGCTCTCTCAACCTCTCCTTGTAGAGCTGTGCTCCAGCCCCCTCACCAGACTTGGTGCCTTTCTCTGTGCATGTTCAAGCACTTCAATGTCTTTCTTAAATTGAGTGGCCCAGAACTGGACACAGCAATGTGTGAGTTTTCTTCTCCTAACCCTGGGAGAGGGGCAAAGGTGTGGTAGATAGCCAGGAGGTGTTGAAGGGAAGTCTGCCACAAGTTCTAGAAAAACATTAGGTGGAAAGCACCAGCCCTAAGCTAGATGCTCTCATTAACTGAGCAGGGAAATCTTTCTCCTTTATAACCTCTGTGTAACATGAAGAGACCTCTGAAAGGAGTGACGATCAGGGAAAAAAAAAAATCCTCTAACCTTCAGGTTCTCACCAGCTATCCACACAGTTGTCAGTGCACTAGACCAAATTTCTTCCACTATGTGGCATTTCATACTGACCTCTTCAACTCACAGTAAATAATGCTCATGAAATTAACACTTCTTATTAGAGGAAGAGAAGGATACAAGTGGAATGAGACACATTTTTTGCTAGAAGAATGCTACATTTTTTCATGTGCCTAAGCCTTATGCAGAGCATAGAAATGCTGTAACAACACATGAGAAAAGGACAGTTACTGATAGCAAACGACAAAAGTTCATGTTCACTGAACAGTTTCCCCAGATTACTTCTAACTGAAGCAGTTCCATGAGGTGTAAAGAATCCTCCAATGCTATGTTTCTGCATCATGCCAGGAAAGATTTCCTGTGCTCATAGGATAGAAGATGGACTCCTATAGAAGTCACACAAGAAAGTATGTGTCCCAGGCTGGGAACTATAAGGTTATAAAGAGTCCTCTGGGGACTGGAAGGTTGTTATTCAATCCCATAATTCTGATGTTGTGAGTTTATGAAGAGACAAAATGTGGGCAGCTTCAGGAATAGTGTGGCCAGCAGGAGCAGGGAGGTCATTCTCCCCCTGTACTCTGCACTGCTTAGGCCACACCTTGAGTGCTCTGTCCAGTTCTGGGCCCTTCAATTTAAGAAGGACATTGAGGTGATTGAATGTGTCCAGAGAAGGGCAACAAGGTTGATGAGAGGCCTCGAGCACAAGCCCTATGAAGAGAGGCTGAGGGAGCTGGGATTGTTTAGCCTGGAGAAGAGGAGGCTCAGGGGGAACCTTCCTGCTGTCTACAACTACCTGAAGGGTGGTTGTAGCCAGGGGGAGGTTGCCTTCTTCTCTCAGGCAAGCAGCAGCAGAACAAGAGGACACAGCCTCAAGCTGCACCAGGGGAAGTTTAGGCTGGAGGTGAGGAGAAAGTTCTTGCCTGAGAGAGTCATTGACTGCTGGAATGGGCTGCCCAGGGAGGTGGTGGAGTCAGCGTCCCTGGAGGTGTTCAAGGTGGGTTTGGACGTGGCACTTGGTGCCACGGTCTAGTCTTGAGGTCTGTGGTGATGGGTTGGACTTGATGATCTTTGAGGTCTCTTCCAACCCTGGTGATACTGTGATACTTTGATTTTCAAGAGGTCTAGATGAGGATGCCTGAGTGATGCCCTGATAAGCCTGATTTACTGGATGCAAAGGAGGGAGTGGAAACAGAGAAGATACAAGGAATTGGCAGACGATCAGGGGCTAACACCTGTCCCTGTTTTGGTATCCCAAGGAAACAAGGAAAACTTTCACTGAAACTCACTATTGTGCCTCACTGCTTTTCATTCTAGCAAAAATTTTATCATGTCATCAAAACAATTTGTGGTATATAATGCTCAACATTTTGATCTGATACAATAGCCCAAACATTACAGTGGTGACTGTAAAGCAACATGAAACAGAACAACCCCTTCGTGTATCAGTTATTTTTTCTCTACACAGAGCCCCTTTTTTCACTGCTCTGATCTGCCCAGAGGACACAGCACACGTGCACAGGTTTTGTCACTGGACCCCTCACAGCAGGTATCAGCTTTGTAAGACCACCTTCAGAATGCTGCTTAGCTGCCCTGTACAAAACTGCTGCCTCTTGTACCACCCATTGCTTAAACCTCCTCAGACTGAAGCTATTAATGGGGTTTCCACTGAAATTCTGGAGAAGAGTGAAATTCAGCTCTGGCACAGAGTCTCTTTCTTTCAGCACTAGTCTTTCCCAGTTTGTAGCTTCCTGCTCTCTTCTTTTTACTTCTCTGTATGGGAAAAAACAGCCCAAACAGCTTACACAGAAGTTTAGCTGTCGAGTAAAATTTCACAGCTCGCTACAGGTTTCACAGAATGACTCAAAGAGCCTATTAATTTGCTTTTCAGATTTTGTGGGTTTAAAAAGGAAACGTCTAGCAAGTTCTACAGCCCTTCTACAGAGTCCTAGTGGTTATCTTCCTCTCAGAGGCAAGTCTTTCCGTTTCTCTCCTTGGTTAGAAACCCACCACCTCCTCCATCTAAATTTAGATTTTATGTCTGACAGAGAAACTTGAGAAGCACCACAGCTTCTTGAAGGGGCTGTAGGCTGGTTAGTTTGAACAGTGGTACAGAGTGAAACTTCCAGTGCCCAAGTAGAGTGTAGCCCAAGTAGAGTGTAGGATGAGTTCTAGGTAGTATTGTGCACAGATGTGCTCCCTCCCTTGCACAGACTCCTCGGATCTCAAAACTTCCTTTGTTCAAGCTCAGGGCCAGCATGATATTACTTTAGCTCAAGCTCCCCTTTCAAAACTAGGTTAAGTAAGCACAGAAGGTGCATCCAGTTTTGGAATTAACTTAATGTACCTGGAGACAGCAGGAGCTAGGAATTCAGTCTGCACATCTGAAAAGCACCAATTAAATATAAATTGATCGATAATGGTTTGTTGCCATCTCTTGACAAAGATGATCTGGTACTTGAAACTTCCATTTGAAACTCGTTCCTATTGTAGCTGAACTTGGAGGAACTGACAGAGGAAAGATATTAATATATCTTGGGGCTGAGAGAGAGCAGTTTTTCAAGTCAGACAGAAGCAATGAGTGTTTTGAACACCTCATACTTCACTGAAATCCAATTTTCTATCACAGGTTTCACACTGAAGCAAGAATGCAGTTGGAAGTCAGAGCCTGGGATGCTAAATGGCATCCATAAACCACACAGGAAATAAACGTTTGCTGTGCCTTTGTTGCTTGCAAATGTAGCCTTCGGTCTGCAGCAGGAGCAACCATTAGCTCTTGGTGCAAGACTTGGTGCTCAGAGGGCTCTGCAGAGAACTCAAATTGCGGTTTGCAGTTCCCCGTGAAGGCTGAAGAAAATGGCTGTGAATTCCCACACTCAAGCAGCTCAGTAATAATGTATACCTCCAAACTTTTGAGAAGCTAGGGCATCTCTGCTGAGAAAACAGCTCATGAAGGCAGGCTCAGCCTTTAGCTCTGGTCAGCAAATTTTTGTGTTTAATCCTTGGAGAATCCTCTGTGCCATATCTGCTTGCAAGCTCCAGCTGACCCCGACAGATACAGGCACCAGTGGGAGCCAAGGGGTAGGAGGATGGAACCCACACTGATGCATTACACACTTGAACTGTTTGGGATGAGACAGCAGACTGCAATCTTTTGACCAAAATTGCCTTGGCAAAGAACATGGTGATAATAACAGTCTTCTTAAAAGGATAAAGGCATATCCCAGCACCAAGGCTGGTGAGACCTCCCAATCCTTTGCAGTTTAAAGACAGCAGCTCAGTCAACCGGGGGGGGGGGGGGGGGGGTGGGGTGTGTGCTTGCTAAGGGGTATGTGATGAACATGCCAGCCTATAGCTATTTATCATCTCCTGGCAAGATGCTGTCACCCCTACTTCTCTAATCTGACACCCTGAAAGCATTAGTGGAAGGACTCCCATTGCTCTCCCATTGAGGGCAGTTCCTTGAGGCAGAGGTCTTTGCTTCTTGGATTGAGATATTTCATTAGTTTCAGCCGAATTAGATGTAGCTAAGCCCTCGGATTGTGTCCAAGAGAAGTAATACACAGCTTACTTCCTGCTCAATTCACCAGTATAAACAAATTAGAAATACACTTTAAGCATGTCATAAAACACTCCTGGTTTAAATTTATGCAGTCTTAATAGCACTGCGTTTAGAATAAACTCCCAAGTGAGATAAACACAGCTAGAAAATAAGACTTTTGCTCTCCTGGAAACAAAATATATTCTTTTGTCACTACTAAATAATGAGAACATTAGCAGAAAACATCAGGAAATATTTAATAAGACTTAAGCAGGGGATTTAGTAGAAAGAATACATAATGGCAAAATTTGTCTGAGGGAGAAGAACCTGAGAGAAGCCATGCCATGCCAGAGACCAGTGCATAGCCCTGGTTGTCACTTCTGCATCCTCACCCTGGGAACAGGAACCACATAAGAGCACGAAAGCCTGTTTCTGAAAACAGGGTCAGTGACCTGAATGCAGGAGCTGCTGAAGCTTGAAGCTTTGTTTTATTAATCAGTTTTCATGCATTTAGTTGAGGATTAGCATAGCCTGCCAGCTTTATCAGCATTAATTTAGAGTACCTTGAGCTATTGAGGACAGAGCTGTCTGCTGTTGCTCATATAACATCACTGCATCACATTCCTACCCCTACCCCTCAACTCCCCTCCTGCTAAGGATTAAGAAACCATTAGGCCACAACGAACACTCCAGATATGCAACGCTCCTTACAGCTTCGCAGTGAAAGGCAAATGTTCTGCACCAGAGCCAGCACTTGCAGGTTACTTGGCAGCCAGAAAATGGTTGGGGCTGTAGTAGCAGGGCCAAACAGCAAGCTCTGTGCAAGTATGCTACTCTAGTCATGTCCACCCCAAAGCAAAACTGAGCCTTCACAAGACAGTACAAGTTCCTAACAGCACAGAGGCCCTCATTGTTGGAAGTGCTCTTTAAACTACAAGGTTAAAAAATAAGTGAGGAAAACAAGAGATGTGTCTTTCAGGCTGTGGTATACAGACCCACCATCTGCCAGGGCAGCTCACTCCCCCACACCTCACCTACCTGCTGGCTGCTAACCACCTCTTCCCAAAGCAGGTCCCAGAAGTCCGAAGGGAGCTCACTCTCCTTCTGTCCCGCTGGTACTTTCAGTGAGATTTTTCACACCACAGAAAAGTTTTCTCTGCTGCAGCAATCTGCATAAACCCTGGGAACAGAAAACACGGTGGGACAGTTTGCCTACTGCCTGAAATAGCCAGATGCAGCTGATGATGTAGCAATTAACACCTCCCTAGTTGAGTAATTAATGATTCTCTACTTCAGAAGGACACCTGGGCACAGATCTGCTAGAAGAGCTTCATCTAAATCCAATTTGGCCTGTATCAACGACGTCTACCCTCATTTGCAACCACCTCCTCATGGCTAAATCCAGGCAGCAGGTCAGACACGAGCAAAGAGTCTGCAGGAACCTTCTGGCAGTGTTCAAGTAGCTCATATATCCGTGTAGTGTAACTACCTAGTCTCAACCTACCGCACCTGTCTCCCCTTGGGCTTGTTGCACCTGCCAGAAATACGGTCAGGTGTCTTCAAGAAGTAGCAGAAGGAATACTTTGGGCTCTGGGGGTGACTGAGCACCCTGAAAGAGCAACTGTAGGTTTGTTTTTGTCTGCACTAAGCTCAGTGTTTCCTTTAGGATGGCACTGTGAAGTAAGAACAATAAATTCAAAGGTAGGTGCACCACCTGTGTGGTAACACTGACACTACCACAGAATGAAACACAAACATCTTTTAAAAAGTTGTGATGAGGAGGGTGCAATCAGGAAGTTGCTATGGTTTGCCAAAATCAAGTTTCTGTAGACCCAAACCAAAGAGGTTTTTTTTGCCAAACCTGAAGCAGAGTACCACAAGTGGCCTGGGGCCCAGCACATTTCTCAGTTGCACACCACAGTCCCACAGACATCAGAGTTCTACCTTGTGCGTGCATGTAGCTTGGCATCTCCCACAGAAGCTGTTTCCCACTGACACCTACAAGAGACCACAGCTTTCCCAGAGCCTCTAACCATGTCTCTTTTACAACCAACTGACCTCTCTGCACAGCAGCTGTTGCTATTTCTGCTTTGGGAGGAAGGAGCTTCAAAAGGACCTTTGAAAGGACCTATCTAACCTCCTGTACTGGCAGGTTGGAGGTGGCAGTCAATGTGTGAGGCAGAGCAGCCTCTTCAGCCAGTATCACAGTAGCTGGATAAAACCACAAGACAAAGCACGTAAGCATAGAATGAACTGCAATGAAAGGGACCTCTGGAAATCATTTAGTCCAACCCCACTGCAGTAAGCAGGGGCATCTTTAACTGGATCATGTTGCTGAAAGTCTCATCAAGCCTGGCCTTGAATGTCTCCAGGGATGTGGCCTTCATCATCCTCATGGCAAAGAACTCTTTTTCTAATGGCCAATCCAGATCTACCCTTCTGTAGTGTAAAACCATTACTCTTTTTCCTGTTGCTACACACCTTTGTAAAACGTCTCTCTCCAGGTATTGAAAGGCTGCTATAAAGTCTTCCTGAGGTCTTCTCTTCTCCAGGCTGAACACCCCCAACTCAGAATCACAGAATTAACCAGGTTGGAAAAGATCTTTGAGATCATTGAGTCCAACCTATCACCTAATAGCTTCTAACAACTAAACCATGGCACTAAATGCCTCATCCAGCCTCCTTTTAAACACCTCCAGGGACGGCAACTCCACCACCTCCCCAGGCAGCCCATTCCAATGCCAATCACTCTGTAAAGAACTTCTTCCTCACATCCAGCCTAAACCTGCCCTGGCACAGCTTGAGACTGTCCCCTCTTGTTCTGTCACTGGTTGCCTATCAGCTTGTCTTTGTAGGAGAGGTCCTCCAGCCCTTTGACCATTTTTGTGGCTTTCCTCTAGACCTTCTCCATCAGGTCTGTGTCTTTCTTTTGTTGAGAGGCCCAAATCTGAACACAATACCTGAAGCTATAAACCAGGAGGTATTTCCTCATGCTGGTTTATCTTTGTGCTGCTTTGAGGCTAATTGGAATATTTTACTGAGAGAAATTAAATCCTTAGCTGTAAGAAGAAAGAAAAATAAACCTCAAACAACAGCAACCTGTATCACTCATTCTTCTGATGAGAAACACTACTACTCAAAATATAGATAAGACACTCACTTCTCACACACTTCTCAGTTCTACTTCTCCTTCTCTCTGGCAGTCTGTGTGGTGGCATCTGCCTTAACTCTAAACCAACCTAACCCTTTTTTTTTAACCCCTAACTTTCCTGTCATCTTTTTTTGACATCTCACCTCAGATCTCTCCAGATTCATCACATGAGATACATGGGGAGTGAGCTGTTTTTTTTTCTGAAAGGAGGGAAAGAGGGGAAAGGGGTAAGGAGGTTTGGGTGGGAGCCTTCTGGCAGTCTGCTTGTTTTGAGAGGGGTTATGTGTTTCTGTATTACTTATAACTTGTATATAGCTATAAATATTTGTGTATATTGTGTAAATATATATGCTTATAAATTGTGCTAAGCTGTAAATACAGCTTCAGTCCTTAACTTCCAGCTGGCTGAGTCCAGCCTGGGTGAATTCATTGTGTGGGGGTAGGTAACTCCCAAACCATTGCAATCTTTTTGGCTGGTCATGCCCAGGCCCAGCATATCTGGGCTGCCTGCTTCTCAGGAACTTCTCATGGTAGGGTGTCCTGTGTTTGTGCCACTTTTATGTTTTGGCATGTCTCAGTCAAAGAAAAGGCTTCTGGACTCATGATTGTGACTTTGTGCTGATCTCAGAAGTGAGGGAAGGCATTTGCTGATTTATTGTTTAAGACAAAACCTCCCTCAACATAATTATTCATGACCTATGACAAGAATACATCATGCAGTCTTGGTTAGACTGGTCCCTAGCAGGATGGGGTTGCTACTGACAGGAAAGAATTTGCAGGTACTTAATATGTTTATCAGTGTTTTCTACAGGCAGATGGAATTGTAGACATCTGCCTCCATCAGTAGTTGAACTACAGAAGAGACAGACACTGCAGTTCTCCAGGAGCTACTGTTGCAGAAGGATACACAGCACTGAAGCACGAGGGCTACCTACAGACCCTCAGAGACCAGGAAAGCTACTCCTGATCTTGAAAAACAGGATGGCCAACAAATCAGATACTTTATAGGGCTGGAACCCAAGTTAATACAGCTTCTGATTTACAGCTGGCTCGGCTCAGCTCTGCTCCGCTCTGCCTGGCTTAGGACACAGGCAGATAGGCAGTGGCCCATGTGCCTGCACCTGACTATGTCACCATGCCCTGGGACAGGCACTGTTGACTTAGAGCAGTGACAGTGCCTGGTGCTCGGTAGCAAATAAAACCTTCTCAGGGATAAACTTCTCATTAATTGTTTCTTTGTGTTCCTATCTGGGGAGGCTGCCATGAAATCCAGCAAGAGAGTAAGACAATTGTTCTCATGCCACCTTGCATGACTCACCAGAGAGACAGGAGCACAGCAGTACGGAGAAGATAATTACTCTTTTGTGAGTATGTGTCTGGTTTCAGTTTGTTTAAGTGTCTAGTTCTTGCCCACTGTATTCTATCTTATTTTTATCAGGGTCTTAAAACTTGTGCAGCGTGGAGAACTATGTACCTCAATGGGAGGTTTCATAATACAATAAAATATAACCATAAATGGTAGAAGCACAGGTTGCTCCCTAGCATTTACATAGAGTGCTCTTCTCTTGCCTCATTAATTTTGTAAGCATTTGGGTTTGCTAGAAATCAGTGCACTCTATAACAAATCAGCAAAGCAAGGCAGCTGCAATGCAAACATTCCAAAGCCACTCTTCCATGTTGCCACGGACAGAAAACTGGTTGCCTGAAGGAGGAAGGGCTGAGGCTGACGAACCTGTGCTGTTTCACTGACAAACATCTCACTGGACACATATCAAGGGGAGTTCTGGGCAAAGATGCAAAAACGACTACAAAAGAAGGGCTGCAGAAATGGCACAGGGATGCTGTGGGCAGGAATGTTGAGGTGCATGCCAACCCGTGGCTCAAGGCACTGAATAGTTGTGTTCAGTATCTCTGGTACAATTTCTTCTTTCCATACTTCCTCCTCTCCACTCTTGTTCAAATGGTTCAAATCTGAGGAAAGAAAAAGGCCACACTGCTTTGCTTTACAGGGCCTATTCCTATGGGATGCTGCTCCTTAAAGAGCACAGCTGCATTGCTGTGGGGCAAACAAGCCTGCCCACAAGGGTTTGAGTTTCTTCTCTATGGGCGGCCAGATTATATTTACCATGAAACACCCCAAAATTGCCCTTAACCTCATAGATAAATCACTAACAGACATGTAGTACTTCCACACTCTCCACTTGCTTGTCTGCATAAATACAGAAACACAACTCCCCTCCCAGAAATCAGAGACCCCAGGAGGGGCTCCCAACCACCCTTCCACCTTCTCCCCACCCCTGTACCTTACCCCAAGGTTTGACTTACCTGCAAGGTGAATTAGGAGGATCGGCCAGGGGGGTTAGAAGAAAAGTGGTTAGTGCAAGGAGAAGCCAGAGCCAGAAGCTGCTAGATCACCCCAGAAAGAGAGCCAGACAGTGAATGCCTTATCTATGTTTTGGTTTCTTTTCCCAAAACAATCTCAGCAAGCCTATGAATGAAGTAGACATCACCATTGTTTTCTTTTCACAGCCTACAGTGTAATTTTCTCTATTAAAATATTCCAATTAGCCTCAACCCAGCACACTTTGCACTAGAATCAGCACCTAGTGATAAAGTACTTCCAGCCTACTATCCACTATTCCTCTGCAAAGAACAGTAATGCATGCTAGGGAAGGACCTAAAGGAAATAAGAAAGAACACACCTCTAAGTAACCCTGCCTGTTCAGCATCCTCATGTGGGGACTGCCATTCACATGACTGTGTTTGCTTCCAGTGGGAACTCAATACAACATCCCTACTGAGCAGGAAAAGCAGATTTTGGGGAAAAAAAAAATCAGTCTTATTGAACACAGGCCTTTAGGGTTTTTTTTTTCTCCTCTCTTTTTACAAACAGCTTAGCTAGAAGAGTGTTCAGAATCTGTAGCTAAAGAACACAGATGGGCTCCTCTGCACCACAGCAGCAATGGGTACTGAGGAGAGGATCTGCAGAAAACTGACGGGCATCACAAATCAGTTGGCTCTGCACTACTCTCTGAGAAGAACCTAATTTCCTCATTTCTAAAAGGAAGAAGGGATTACAACGGCAGAATTGCCTTGGAAGGGCATCATAAAGCTTAATGAAATAATATTTAACCAGTGCTGTTTAACATCTTTGTCAGTGACATGGAGAGAGGAATCAGTGCACCCTCAGCAAGTCTGTAGATGGCACCAAGCTGTGTGGCACAGTCGACTTGCTAGAGGGCAGGGATCCATCCAGAGGGACCTGCACAGGCTGCAGAGGTGGGCCCAGGCCAACCTCATGACATTTAACAAGGCCAAGTGTAAGGTCCTGCACCTGGGTAGGCACAATCCCAAGCACAACTCCAGGCTGGGTGGTGAATGGCTGGAGAGCAGCCCTGAGGAAAAGGACCTTGGAGTCTGGGTTGATGAAAAGCTCAGCATGAGCCTGCAGTGTGCACATGCAGCCCAGACAGCAACTGAGTGCTGGGCTGCATCAAGAGCAGTGTGGGCAACAGGGCAAGGGAGGGGATTCTGCCCCTTTGCTCTGCTCTTGTCAGACCCCACCTGGAGTCCTGTGTGCAGTTCTGGAGCTCTCAGCACAGGAAGGACATGGAAGTGTTGGAGCGGGTCCAGAGGAGG
>VWZE01016781.1:66803-85884 GCA_013396675.1 Eubucco bourcierii
TCCCTCCCTGGAGGTGTTCAAGGTCAGGTTGGATGAGGCCTTGAGTGCCCTGTACTAGTGGGAGGTGTCCCTGCCTATGGCAGGGGGTTGGAACTAGATGATCCTTGAGGTCCCTTCCAACCTAAACCATTCTATGATTGTCAAGCACTGTAGGGTCCTCGGGTGTTAAAGAGTGCTTTTGTGGCATTACTCAGTCCAATGCCAGTCTTTCATAAAACTGCAGAAATAAAGAGCCCGATTTAAAAGTGATTACTTCCACACACCTTGGGTTCCTGAATTTGCAGGCCACAGCACAAAAGCTCCAACCCTTTCCAAGCCTGCTCTGAGGTAGTTAATGTTTGCTAGGTGTTGAAATGCTCAGACACATTTCGCCTCCAGCTATTTACAGCCCCGATCTGCAAAGCGAATGAAAGGGACGTCCTAGGAAACACATTAGAGTTCTTCCTGTGATCTTGTGATTCTTTCCCTTAGCATTTTTGCACAGTTTCAAGCCAATGATTAACTTTCCATTAGCAAAATAAGGACTATAAACAACCAGTGGAACTTGCTAGGCGTGCTCTCAAAATAACGGTTTGGGCTGGGCTGGCTTCTGTGCCCCTCTGGCACCAATGCCCAGTGGGAGTGCAACGGCTATAAAGTGTGCTGTTGGCTGCACAGGAGAAACTTTAGGGCTCATGGGAGCACAAAGACTGGGGATTTTCCTATTCAGTGGTTGATCAACCAGATTAGGCAAGGCTGGAGTCAGCTGCCGCTGTGATGGACTAGCTGACCACAGGCCATGAGCCAGCAGCTCAATGGTGGTCAGCTTACTGAAGTGCCAGGAGCTCAGATAATGTCTCACAGTGTCCTTCAAACTGAGCAAAAATAAGAAGCCTCAGCTGGAAGAGGAGGGAGGAGGGAGTTTTGTAAAACAACGTCCTCAACCCAACAAAGAAACCCCTAAAATAAAACAAGACCCAAAAAACCCAAACCAAAACAAACCACTAAACCCCATCACACACACATCCCCCAAAAAAAAACAAACAAAAAAAAATCACAGAATGTTAGGGGCTGGAAGGGACCTTAAAAGACTATCTAGTCCAAGAAGTTTTCCTCACATTTAGATGGAATCCTCTGCATTCCAGTTTGTGCCTGTTACCCTTTGTCATGTCACTGGGCAGCACCAAAAAGAGCCTGCCTCCATCCACTTGACAACTGCCCTTTAGATACTGGTAAGCACTGAGAAGAGCCTCTCTCAGTCATCTCCAGGCTAAACAGACAAAGATGTCTCAGCCTTTTCTCATTGCAGTTGTTTCAGTACTCCCTCATCATCTTTGTAGCCTCTGCTGGATCTTCTCCAGCAGTTCCTCATCACTCTTGAACCCAGAACTGTGGCTTCACTAGGCTCTCCCTTGACCTGCTTGTCACTCTTCCTAACACACTGCAGAATACCACAATGTAGCATGGTATCCATGCAGTGAAGGTTTAGCTTACAGCTCACTGTGGACCAGAGAAGGGAAGAAGCAGGCATGTGTGGCTCTGGAAAGACCTTCTGTGGCCTTTCAGTACTTAAAGGGGGTCTCTAAGAAAGATCACAGAATCACAGAATGTTAGGAGCTGGAAGGGACCTCAAAAGGTCATCCAGTCCAACCCCCCTGCTAGAGCAGGATCACCTAGAACAGATCACACAGGAATGCATCCAGGCATGTTTTCAATGTCTCCATAAACCCTCTGGGCAACCTGTTCCAGTGTTCTGTCACCCTCATGGGGAAAACATTTTTCCTCATGTTTATGTGGAACTTCCTATATCTAAATTTCCACCCAGTGCCCCTTGTCCTGTCATTGGGTATCACCAGCTAGAGCCTGGCTCACTCCTCTTGGCACTCAACCTTTAGATTTATTAACATTCATATTTATGAACATGAACGAGGTCACACTGGGAAGATAAGGGCTGTTGAGGGTCCTGAGATGGTGGTTGCTGTGGCTGACCACCATGTGTGGGAGTATGAGGAGGCCTGCAGGGGTGGCAGGGCACCAAGTCAATGTTCTGGCACAATGATGAGGGCGACAGGATGAGTTGGAAGCATGCAGAGTTGGTGGTGACTGTGTGGATTGCATCCTCTCTCAATGCCGATCGCAGTGGTCTTGGGACCCCATGGGATTGTGAGCAGCACAGATGAACGACACAGGCAGCCTGTCAACCATGTGTTGTGGTTTGGTGATCAACCGACCTCAACGTTCAGCAGCTGCTAAAAATTTTGTGCAGCATCAGAACTCAGTGTTCAGCCACACCGGTGCTCAGATTCTGTATTGGGGTCCAACGGGTGGCACCTGAAGTAAAATTGCTCACAGGAGCTTACAGGCAAAGATAAGGATGGCAGAATCTGGTTCTCAACAGTCTTGATAGAGACTGTAAGCAGCCTAAAGAGAAGCCTAATTCAGATGCCTCGGTATGCAGCCTTTTCTATTACACCCACAAACCACCCACAACCTCCTAATTGCTATTCTTTAGAACCACCCTGCAGCGTTTTCTGGTTTCCAATATACAGCAGTGCTGTAGGCTTAGCTGCTGGATTTGTGCATGCACATGCAAAAATATCTAATGGAGAGCTTGATCAGACAGCAGGATCTTTTCTCAAATGACACATTTGACTATTAGAGGAAATGTATTCTGTTCTCCTGCTAGCATGGAATAATGAAACTCGAAACTCTGGCTTTTCCTTCCCAGCTTTTTTCCCCCTTCCTCGTCTTTGAGTCTTCAAAGCATAAACAATCCCGGGCTTGTAGGCTGCAGCAGCCCACAGGAGCTTTTAGAATAGTGTCAGAAACCCACAAACCCCTGCCTTTAACTAGTTGAGGACTGGATCACGGGTGACACTTTGGAGAGCCAGGCTGTCATTTCAAAGCAGCGAGGCACTTCACAGGTGCCAAAGCCTGACATTTGGTAGCAGAGGGAAGAGGGTACTGCACCGCTGAGAAATGTTAGTTCGGCAGCTTTGTCAAGAGGACTACAGTCTGGGAGATCAAATCTCCCTTCCTGCAGGTCCGTGCTCCTAATCGCTGCCCCTCTGTGCCTCTGAGGAGACACGCAGCCCTCACCACGGGTCCCTTTCATGTTGCCCTTGTAAGGCTGCACGCTGGTATTCAAATCCCCAGCTTGGCACTGCTGCCCTATTGTCTGGTTGCTTTAACTCTAAAAGGACAAGCCTAAAGGAAAACAAGTTGAGGCTGATATTTATGCTACTCTGAGTTTCTGTTTTGTTTCTGGGGCAGCTGGGATGTTGGTTTAATTAAAATCTCAATTTAAGGCACAGGAGAGGAAAAGACTGAGGAGAAAAAAAAAAAAACAAACAAATGAATTTTCTGCACTTTCTCACTTGTGTGAGGTTTAAAGAACAAAGTCTTCCCAGAGAGCTGCTGTAATCATCGGTAAATCCAAAAGGAAAAAGAAAAGACCTGCTTCTATCAACAGCTCTTAGCTTTTAAATACACTTTTAAAAACATTTCAGTGTTCTTTTGTCATTCCATTCGTTTCAGACCTCCACATTACCTGTAGTAACCACAATCCACACACACACTGACAATGCCTTTTACTTCAGAAGCTATAAAGCATTAAAGCCTCTATAGACACCAGAGGTAAGCAGAGGTAAGCTAGTCCTTTTTTTCAGGCAGAACACCTCCTGACAGCCCTTCCCTCTCATTCCTGGCACTGCTTTCTTCAGCAGTTGGTATTGTAGGAATTCATGTTCTCTCCTGTATTCACCGTCCTCAGCTGTCATTGCAAGCTATTGGCACTGCCCCCCAATCCATCTGTAAGGCCTCATGCCACAACACCACCCCTCTAGTGTGATGCACATTCACCTCCAACACATCAATCACCACATTTAGCCTTTCTTGCCATTGCTCTCTGCTGCGTGGTGCATCCAAAGAAATGCCTGCCGTGGTACCTTAAATAGCAACCCCTCCTTTCCTGCAGTGCCTTGGTGCTGTAAAAGCACAGGGCAGCCACCTGCCCCACACCTTATCTGTTGTTTTTGCTCAGGGGATGTCAGTTTATTTTGTGGGCAAAAGTGCAGTTCAGTGACTGCAAATTGACTTAGGGAATTGGCTTACGCTCTGGTGTCAGAAGTGACTTTAGAGTTACAGCTCCACCTTTATTAGCCATTTCAGTAACAGGAAACACAGCCTGCACTCATCCAATACAAACTCATCAAAACAAGAGTACAAGAAGCTCCTCAGTGTAAGTTACCTCTCAAATAAAGCCCCCTCCAAGGCTGCCCCTCCAACTGTCGCCTCCTCACATCCTGGCTCTTCTCCATCCAGAGCCACCCCTGCCAGCCCCATGGCAGGATGAGATTCCAGCCATCCTCTCGTGGGGAGTTTTCCCAGTGCAACTCATTCCTGCATGTATAATTCAATTACTTGTCTTGCTAATGATTCCATAAGGTATCTCAGAGGCCAGCCCCAAGCTGATGTCTCTGCAAAGGTACTGTGCTCTCCTAGCAACCCAAGTTGTGAAAAAAAAGCAATCATATCCAAAATAATGTGATAAAATATTATATGATGCTTATATTGAGTTGGCATGGCAACTGAAGTAAGCTTCAAGGCATGTATCCAGTATTTCAAGCAAATAACCTAATTGTATGCAAAGTTACATTTCTAATTAATCTCATTCAATCATCTCCATTCATTCATGCTTACTACAGGGTTGTTGTTAGGTCTTGTTTTCAAGGCCTTTACCCTGCTCCTGCCTGACCTAGTTTTTATTTTGTTTGCAACTTTCTTTCCTTTGGCTCTGCTGATGTAAAACTGTTATTTCACCCCTGCTTGTTTGCGTCAACAGATATTTGCATTTCAATGCATCATCTGTAACCTGGTCTGATTTCATTTTCCTTTCTAAACAACCTCGTTGCTTGGAGAAATGTTGTCCAAAGGTGGTAGGATTTACTTAACCTCTTCCCCCCACCCCCCATACATCTCGGTGAATATCCAAACAGCACTCCCAAGAGAGGAAAACATCTGAACAAAGCCTGGGTAATGACGATGCGTTAGGCATTAGCTCAGCCACACTGAGAGCAGCCAGGAAAAGAAGGGCCACCCTTAGGAGGCCACACCGCGGGCAGAGGCTGCAGCCTCATCTCTGCTGGCCAGATCCAGCACCCTCTCTCACTGGTATCAGCTTACACCTACACCTAACAAAACAGTGGCCAGTTTCTCCAGAAAATCATAGAATCATAGAATGGTAAGGTTGGAAGGGACCTCAAGGATCATCTAGTTCCAACCCCCTGCCATAGGCAGGGACACCTCCCACTAGTACAGGTTACTCAAGGCCTCAAAAAATCACAAATCACTAGCCTTGCTCCCAGGAGTCCTAATTCTCATCACAAGACACACTCTGAGAAAAACATTTTCCACATCTTTTGATTTCTCCCCTTTGAGATTGAATAAAATTCTAATTTCCATAGAGTGCCATCCTGAAATCCGCCCATCTCCTGTAATAGTCCTAGTGTGCTTATGTGGGGACATAATTGTTTTCTGGATCAGAGTTTTATCCTCTGGTTCATTCATGAGCTGTGATTTCTTAAAGCAACTCAAAAAGATGCAATATTTAAACTGATAACTCTGTTAAAATTGAGAGGTTTGTGTGTTCCCTGAATTCTCTCTCTCACCTTCCTCATTCTTCCTGCACATGGGGACAATGACAATTGCTGAGGGCTTGGTCTAGCACTGCAAAAGAGCTGTGGGTAAGAGGGTACAACTCACCCTGCATAGCCCACCCTGGATGAGGGCATTGAGTCAGTCACCAGCAAATTTGCAGATGACACCAAGCTGGGGGCTGATGTTGCTGGGTTGGAGGGCAGAAGGGCTCTGCAGCGGGACCTCGACCACCTGAACAGATGGGCAGAGTCCAAGGGGATGGAGCTCAACAAATCCAAGTGCCAGGTGCTGCACTTTGGCCACAACAACCCCATGCAGAACTACAGGCTGGGGTGGGAGTGGCTGGAGAGCAGCCAAACAGAAACGGAACTGGGGGTGCTGATTGACACCTGCCTGAACATGAGCCAGCAGTGTGCCCAGGTGGCCAAGAAGGCCAATGGCATCCTGGCCTGCATCAGCAATAGTGTGGCCAGCAGGAGCAGGGAGCTCATTCTCCCCCTGGACTCTGCACTGCTTAGGCCACACCTTGAGTCCTGTGTCCAGTTCTGGGCCCCTCCATTTAAGAAGGACATTGAGGTGCTTGAGTGTGTCCAGAGAAGGGCAACGAGGCTGGGGAGAGGCCTGGAGCACAGCCCTATGGAGAGAGGCTGAGGGAGCTGGGATTGGTTAGCCTGGAGAAGAGGAGGCTCAGGGGAGACCTTCTTGCTGTCTCCAGCTACCTGAAGGGTGGTTGTAGCCAGGAGGAGGTTGCTTTCTTCTCTCAGGCAAGCAGCACCAGAACAAGAGGACACAGTCTCAAGCTGTGCCAGGGGAAGTTTAGGCTGGAGGTGAGGAGAAAGTTCTTGCCTGAGAGAGTCATTGACTGCTGGAATGGGCTGCCCAGGGAGGTGGTGGAGTCAGCGTCCCTGGAGGTGTTCAAGGCAGGTTTGGATGTGGCACTTGGTGCCATGGTCTGGTCTTGAGGTCTGTGGTGATGGGTTGGACTTGATGAGCTTTGAGGTCTCTTCCAACCTTGGTGATACTGTGATACTGTGAGCTGTAGGTTGTACAGGGTGCCCCTGCTGAAGGCTCCCAAGCAGCATTGCAGGACGCAGCTTCATGGGCAAAAGCAAAGCAGTGCTTTTCAGCTCCTCAGGGCCTGCTTAATGTTTTTTTCCCTCTGGATTTCCATTACCTGCACAACCCACAACCCAGGTGCCTCCCCATGCACTTAGGGTTGTTTTACCTGCTACCCACTCAACTGAAGCAGCACTTATGCACCAGTGAAAGCCTTGCCACTTTCAATATTCAAAGCGAAAAAACCCCAAACTCAACAAAGCAGCAGTCAAGAGCATAGAAAAAAGGGAATGAGGATCATGAATGACCTCAGCTGCCTCTGCAGAAGTGCACCCTGGAGCAGGAACAGAGAAGCCCCAGTTGCCCAGCCGCTGCTGTGCCCAGCCAGGAGGCCAGCCCACTTCACAGCCCAGACAAAACCTGCTCTCTGCAGGACACCTCTGGCAGCACCTGTTTTGCCCATTTAGTCAAATATTTGGTGCAAACCTTGTGCACTACTTGGAACAGCACCGGCTCCTTCCCCTTTTGATTATAGGATCAGCCCAAAACAAAGGTAACAGAGCCTGGGAAGTGCTATGTGGAAAGCAGCCACAGCAGTGGGCAAGAAGCATCTGAGCCATTTGCAGTGAAAGCCTTTCACACTCATCAGTTTTAGCCCTTCAGGTGTATTCATTTCTAGGACGCAGAAAATTCCCCAGAGGGCATATGCAAAACGATGGGGGAACAAACCTTTGGAAAATAGAATTTATCCAACTTGTGTTCCTTCTTGTATGCACAATGATGCAAACAAAACTGGCAACATCCTTTCTTTGAAGGTACAAATAGCTCTTTGGATGACTAAAAATGCTTTTGTGAAAGCGCCGGTACCGTAAGGGATTTTAAAATAGTACACTCCAGCACCAAATTACCGTAGCAGCAGATATTCCCAGAATTTACCCAGAACCTTCCAGCTTCCAGTACAACCTGGGGACCAGGAAAATTGGTTTAATTTGTCTCTGATATTGTATTAAGAGCCAGGGAAATGCCTGAGTGAGCGATCTTGCGTACCTTGTACGTTTTGCACCGACCGCATCGTCCTCTGCACTGCGGAAGTGCAGAAGCAGGCTGCCACAACCCCAGGCTGCAATAATTTTCCTCCATCCCAGTCTGATCCAAAGAGTCATACCCCCAGATTCAAGAGCAGCAGCTAGAACATGATGGTAAGGCTGACAGACAGGAAGCATATCACAAAGCAGGCATTGCATGGCACAGCTGTATGCTTTAAACCCAGCTCTGACTGACAGCTCTCATTCCCTGACCACGTGCTGATGGGACAGCCACAGGACGTGCAGCAGATGATGCTTACTTATTTTACATCTTGGTTGAGTGACTTTAAACACTCAATAGTTTTAATAGGTGCAGGATTGTGCTATTTCATCTTGCCTCATCGTACTCCCTCAAAAGCAATAACTTTTGTGGATTACCCAAAATATGTAATTTCTCTTTATGTTTAGAAGTATTCACTGGGAAGCCAGCATTTCCTTTTACCCTTCTGTTGCTCCCACTCCTGCTTCTCTTTTCACAGAGTTACAGTATCACAGTATCACCAGGGTTGGAAGAGACCTCAAAGCTCATCAAGTCCAACCCATCACCACAGACCTCAAGACCAGACCATGGCACCAAGTGCCACATCCAAACCTGCCTTGAACACCTCCAGGGACGCTGACTCCACCACCTCCCTGGGCAGCCCATTCCAGCAGTCAATGACTCTCTCAGGCAAGAACTTTCTCCTCACCTCCAGCCTAAACTTCCCCTGGCACAGCTTGAGACTGTGTCCTCTTGTTCTGGTGCTGCTTGCCTGAGAGAAGAAGGTAACCTCTCCCTGGCTACAACCACCTTTCAGGTAGTTGTAGGCTCCAATAAAGTTCCCCCCTGAGCCTCCTTTTCTCCAGGCTAAACAACCCCAGCTCCCTCAGCCTCTCTTCAAACGGCTTGTGCTCGAGGCCTCTCCCCAGCCTCGTTACCCTTCTCTGGAGACCTCTGACAGAGGTCTACCTCTGACAGATTCCCCTCCCATGCCACTGAAGGCCTTGAAGTGAAACATACTCCTATATGCTTCATTCAGCATACCCAGAAACTTTGCTTTCTTATTGTCATAAGATGCAGAGATCCCTGGTAGCAAATTGTTTCAGTTTTTAGAGGGGAGATGTGGAAAGTAACAATAGAACATATTTAGGAGCTCCTGACTGAGTCTCACTTTAATGGGACCGTCATGAACTAGCTGGAGGGACTCGACTGTAGGTGAAGGAAATTTGAGATTGCAAGAGACCATAGAAGCAGCCCACATCTTCTGTAGTCAACCACACAAGCTGGGCAAGCAGAGTGATGGATGGAGGGTCCCAGTGTGAAAAGATCTGGAGTCATCTATGTGGAGTGACAGCTGTGGCCTATAAAATTCACCTGGAAATAAGGAGTGCTGGAGCTTCCTTGAAATCGGGCCACTTGGTGTCCCCCACCAGACATTCAGAAATACAGACCATTAGTTTAGGAGATGCTTTGGAAGTGCAACATGCAAGATGGCAGGTCTCATGTCAGAGAAGGTTTTGGGCTTTTGAGGAAGGAAAAGACTTTCAGAGTACAAGATACAGCACTTGGTACTTGGAGAGAGAGGTCAATGGGACCAGCTGAGCTGGGAGACCACAACACAACACAAACTTCTGAGCTGTGAAAAGGGTGATAGCAAGGGAAGCACCTAGAGAAAACAAAGCTTCTCAGAGGAGAGGCAATGCAGTTCAAAGGAAGGATTTTCCTACTGATTTTCTAACCCAGCATAGCTCCCTCACATGTCTATTACAGAAAGACTTAGAAAATCATAGAATTATTTCTGGTTGGAAAAGACCTTTAAGATCATCAAAGTCTAACCACTATCTAACTACCAAGTCTGGTGCTAACTGTGTCCCTCAGTACTCAAAGCGCTCTAAAACAAGAGAAAATAAATTAGTAACTAATATTTACTGCAATAAGAATGCAAAGGCTTTTCACACATTGTGAAGGTTTGGGAGTTCCCCACCCCCCCACACTTTGTAAAATGACCCAGACTAGCACTCAGTCGGCTGGAAGTTAAATGATGAAGCTCTATTTACAGCTTTGCACAATGTACAGCAGATATTTACACTATATACAGAATATTTACAGAAATATACAAATAAAAGGTAATACAACAACACAACTCCCCTCCCAGAAATCAGAGACCCCAGGAGGGGCTCCCAACCACCCTTCCACCTTCTCCCCACCCCTGTACCTTACCCCAAGGTTTGCCTTACGTGCAAGGCAAATTAGGAGGATCGGCCAAGGGGGTTAGAAGAAAAGTGGTTAGTGAGGATTAATCAGCAGAGGAGCCAGAGCCCAGAAGCTGCTAGATCCCACCAGCAGCTCCTGCTCAAGCAAGCGACAGAGAGCAACTGAGTTATCTATTGTTTTGGTTATTTTCCCAAACAATTCTCCAGCAAGCGTATGAGTGAAGTAGACATCATGATGTTTTCCTTTCACAGCCTATAGTACAACTTTGTCTATTAAAATATTCCAATTAGCCTCAAACCAGCACACACATAAATATGTTTGTGGTTTGTTTTTAATTGGGGTTCCTAGAAAGACCCATTGGCATGCACAAAGGGGTCTTCTAAAAGGAGAGAGAGTCCAGTGCAGAGCCACAAACATGATTAAAGGAAAGGAATGTCACTCTTAGGAGAAGACCCTCAGGGAGCTGGGGCACTGCTGCTTGGAGGAGCCTGAGGAGTGACCTCATTCGTGTTTATAAAGATACAAAGGGTGAGTGCCAAGAGAATGAAGCCAGGCTCTGCTCAGTGATGCCCAATGACAGGACAAGGGGCAATGGGTGCAAGCTGAGGCATAGAAAGTTTCATGGAAACACGAGGAGGATTTTTTTCCCTGTGAGGGTGACGGAACACCAGAACAGGCTGCCCAGGAGGGTTGTGGAGTCTCCCTCACTGGAGATATTCAAAACCCACCTGGACACATACCTGTGTGATCTGTTCTATGTGATCCTGCTCTGCAGAGGGATTGGACTGGATGAGCTTTCAAGGTCCTTTCCAGTCCCTGACATTCTGTGTGTGTGCATCTGTGCACGACTTAATGCCAGCAGTACAAGAGAGGATCATGTATAAAGCTCATATAAATGCCCTGTTTGGAAAGTGTTTCGTGTTCTGGTTGATAAGTGTTAATTACATGCAAAACAGCACACATCAACTCACCACACATCTTCCTTGCAAGGTAGTTCTAGCCACTCAGGTGGGAAGACCATTTAAATTTGGCTATTTCTAAGCTACTCTTACAAGCCATTTAAAGCACTTTTGCTAAGAAATGAGCAAGGTCTATTCGCCCAGTTGTTACACAAATTAATGAGAGATGCAACCAACTGTGTCCTGAACTACAGCAACAGCAGTGTGGTCAGCAGGGCAAGGAAGGGGATTCTCCCCCTTTACTCCACTCTCATCAGACCCCACCCGGAGTACTGTGTGTAGTTCTGGAGTCCCCAGCACAGGAAGGACATATAAATGTTGGAATGAGTCTAGAGGAGGTCACAAAGATGATCAGAGGGCTGCAGCAGCTCTGCTATGAGAACAGGCTGAGAGTTGAGGTTCTTCAGCCTGGAGAACAAGATTTCAAGGAGACCTTAGTGTAGTCTTCCAGTTTCTAAGGCCAGGCTGGATGGGCCTATGAGAAACCTGATCTAGTGTGAGATGTCTTATAGTAGCCTTCCAGTATCTGAAGGGGGCCTACAGGAAGGCTGGGGAGGGACTATTGACAAGGTCTTGCAATGACAGGACAAGGGGCAATGGGTTTGAACTGGCAGAGGGGAGATTTAGGCTGGATGTTAGGAGGAAGTTCTTTCCAGTGAGGGTGGTGAGACACTGGCACAGGTTGCCCAGGGAGGTTGTGGCTGCTCCCTCCCTGGAGGTGTTCAAGGCCAGGCTGGATGAGGCCTTGAGTGACCTGTACTAGCGGGAGGTCTCCCTGCTGTGCTGGTTTGAGGCTAATTGGAATATTTTAATAGAGAAAATTACACTATAGGCTGTGAAAAGAAAACATGATGATGTCTACTTCACTCATAGGTTTGCTGAGATTGTTTTGGAAAAATAACCAAAACATTAGATAAGGCATTCTCTGTCTGTCTCTCTCTGGGGGTGCAGTGGCTCAGGCAGTCTAGCAGCTTCTGGCTTCTCTTTGCCAATGAATCTTCACTAACCACTTTCCTTCTAACCCCCCTGGCCGATCCTCCTAATTCACCTTGCATGTAAGGCAAACCTTGGGGTAAGGTACAGGGGTGGGGAGAAGGTGGAAGGGTGGTTGGGAGCCCCTCCTGGGGTCTCTGATTTCTGGGAGGGGAGTTGTGTTTCTGTATTCCCTTTGCCTTGTCTATGTCTGTAACTATTCCTGTCTATAGTGTCTATCTCTGCTTGTACATTGTGCTGAGCTGTAAATAGAGCTTCAGTCCTTAACTTCCAGCTGGCTGAGTTCTAGTCTGGGTCATTTTACAAAGTGTGGGGGGCAGGGAACTCCCAAACCATCACACCTGCCTATGGCAGGGGGTTGGACCTGGATGTCCTTTGAGGTCCCTTCCAACCTAAACCATTCTATGAAGAAAATGGGAATCTAGGACGGGCTGTTTCTAATCTAAATCCATGTGCCAACTCCCTCTGCAGCAACAAGAAATTATTTTCTGTTCTCAGCCCCAGTTTTTGCCCCGAAGAGCTAATGCTAATTATACCTGCTTCGCTGAGGTTTTCTAACAAACAGCCTGCATGTGAAAGCTACTTTGATGCAAGCAAGTGCCAAGTTTTAGTAATAAACATATGGTGAATGGCATTTCGTCTGGATTTACGTGCTGGAAGAGTTTATTTCAATCAGATTTGGAAACCGATAGCAAGTCAGAGAAACACTGCGTTGTTTCTCAATCAATAAATAAATACTTGCTTCTGCTCCTTGCCCTGAATACCCAAAAGCTAGGCTCTGCTCCAGGCACTAGACAGACAGCATGTTCAGATTTTTTTTTTTTTTTTTGTCCTTAACTTTGTGTTTTTCAAGTTCAACATATTTCCTGCCTACCCACAGGTTCAAAGGGAGGGGGGGAGGTAGCAGAGCACCATGGGCTCCTCCCTTTCCCTTCACCTCTTCCCCATCTTTGCACAGGGCCAGGCTAGTCCCCCTGCAACAGGTCAGCCTGAGCTCTGCTGAGTGAACAAGACCAGAACAGGCTGTGCAGGGGAGTTGTGGAATCTCCCTCTATGGGGGATATTCAAAACCCACCTGGATGCATTCCTGTGAGACCTCTTATAGGTGGTCCTGCTGTGGCAGAGGAGTTGGACTGGATGATCTTTTGAGGTCATAGAATCATAGAATGGTAAGGTTGGAAGGGACCTCAAGGATCATCTAGTTCCAACCCCCTGCCATAGGCAGGGACACCTCCCACTAGTACAGCTCACTCAAGGCCTCCTCCAACCTGGCCTTGAACACCTCCAGGGAGGGAGCAGCCACAACCTCCCTGGAAAACCTGTGCCAGTGCCTCACCACCATTACTGTAAAGAACTTCCTCCTAACATCCAGTCTAAATCTCCCCTCTGCCAGTTTAAACCCATAATCCCTTCCAGTCCCTGACATTCTGTGTGATTCTGTGAAGTGAGGAAGCACTGGGACCATGCAGGGTAGCATTTCAACACCTGTGAGTCAGGGGAATATACTTGCATAGGAAGCATTTCATAGGCAAGGAGCACCTAGAGAGAAAGAGGAGAGAACCACAGAATCACTTTCTTCGGAAAACACCTCTAAGATCATTCAGTCCAACCATGCACCTCACACCACCAAGGCTGTTAAAACACATCCCCAGCTGCCATGTTTACATGCTTTTAATCTAGCTCCAGCCACCCCTAAAACTAGGCAGAGGTGGACATATGCCTTCTAAACTTGATTTAGGACACTGAGGTGCTTGAGCGTGTCCAGAGAAGGGCAACGAGGCTGGTGAGAGGCCTCCAGCACAAGCCCTATGGAGAGAGGCTGAGGGAGCTGGGATTGTTTAGCCTGGAGAAGAGGAGGCTCAGGGGAGACCTTCTTGCTGTCTACAACTACCTGAAGGCTGGTTGTAGCCAGGAGGAGGTTGCTTTCTTCTCTCAGGCAAGCAGCACCAGAACAAGAGGACACAGTCTCAAACTGTGCCAGGGGAAGTTTAGGCTGGAGGTGAGGAGAAAGTTCTTGCCTGAGAGAGTCATTGACTGCTGGAATGGGCTGCCCAGGGAGGTGGTGGAGTCAGCGTCCCAGGAGGTGTTCAAGGTGGGTTTGGACGTGGCACTTGGTACCATGGTCTGGTCTTGAGGTCTGTGGGAATGGGTTGGACTTGATGAGCTTTGAGGTCTCTTCCAACCCTGGTGATACTGTGATACTGTGTGATTTCCAGTAGCCAGGCTACTCTAGCCAGAAACACCCTGAGATAAAACTGTACCTGCTATCTGTAGCTTAGAAATTCAAACTACTGTACAGATCACATTACTGCATTTTACTCTATCTTATGAGGCACTCACTGACTTGGACAATTTACAGTCTTAAATGCCTTTTTGTCGGAGTGGTGGCAGGGAGAGGAAAGGAGACTGAATCCTGCTGCAGGTCCTGCTGCACTGACCCCACACAAAATGACATGCACACAGAAGTTTTCAGCAGTGCAAAGAGCTTGACCCCAAAAATGCTTTAATTGCAAACCACCAAAGAGGCAAAACAGTCTTCTTTTGCTCTTTCCTCTGGAATCTCAATTTTAATTTGCAAATTATTTGAGCCAGGCTGATTTTGTGGCTGAGATCTCAGCCCTGCAAGGGCCCAACCGCCTCCCACAAGGCCAGGAGCCCCCTGCCCTATACAGACTCTCTCCTGTAAGACCAACCCTTTCCTGATAAATTCACAGGCACACTCTGCACTCTCAGCAGAAATTGCTTTTTTGTTCCTCTGTTAATATTTAATGTGAATTTTTAATCTTGAAGGAGAAAGACCTTTTGATTCCCAGGCAAACCTGAAACAGTTTTCATATTAAGGCTCTCAATTACTCCTTCCCAAGTAAGTGCTTCCATATGGACAGTTGTATGACAAGTGGGACAGAGCCATTTCTGCTTCCTTCAGCTGCAGCTGCTGACAGTTTTCATAACACAGGATAGATTCCTTCACCTTAGCCCGAAATTAAATTTACCAGATATGAGCATCTTCAAGCCTTGCCCCCTCCAATCTTAAACTAACAACACTACAGTCCCCCTGGAGAAACTGAGGTTATAAAGATGTTTAATTTTCCTAATAGTTTTAATTACCAGGTGTTTTTAAATTCCTTGTTGCTGTAGGATAGCTGTTCTAATTCAAGTGCTGACAGTGTTTGTGGGTATGGAACAAAACAGAAATCCTTCAGGCTTACTAACAGCTATTGTCAAGCTTTTAGCAAAATTAAGGGCTCCATACGATCTCCAGTGAGAGACATGCTCCTCCAATTCTTCTACCTTTGATTTGCTTCTCCAGCACCACACAACAGAATGATGGCAAGGTTTAAGACTCAGCATAACCTGTTTTCTGTTCCACGGGGGATGCTCATTCACCTGGCAGAGCTGAGGCAGATCCCAACACTGAAATGACTCGTCCTGACACAGCTAAGACAGACCCAACACTACTTGTCACCAAACTCATTTTCTTCTGTTATTCTCTCCATGAGCCTTTGAAACAAGAGCAGCCAAACAGAAAGGGATCTGGGGGTGCTGACTGACACCCGCCTGAACATGAGCCAGCAGTGTGCCCAGCTGGTCAAGAAGGCCAATGGCATCCTGGCCTGCATCAGCAATAGTGTGGCCAGCAGGAGCAGGGAGCTCATTCTCCCCCTGGACTCTGCACTGCTTAGGCCACACCTTGAGTGCTGTGTCCAGTTCTGGGCCCCTCCATTTAAGAAGGACATTGAGGTGCTTGAGCGTGTCCAGAGAAGGGCAACGAGGCTGGGGAGAGGCCTTGAGCACAGCCCTATGAGGAGAGGCTGAGGGAGCTGGGATTGTTTAGCCTGCAGAAGAGGAGGCTCAGGGGAGACCTTCTTGCTGTCTACTGCTACCTGAAGGGTGGTTGTAGCCAGGAGGAGGTTGCTTTCTTCTCTCAGGCAAGCAGCACCAGAACAAGAGGACACAGTCTCAAACTGTGCCAGGGGAAGTTTAGGCTGGAGGTAAGGAGAAAGTTCTTGCCTGAGAGAGTCATTGGCTGCTGGAATGGGCTGCCCAGGGAGGTGGTGGAGTCACTGTCCCTGGAGGTGTTCAAGGTGGGTTTGGACGTGGCACTTGGTGCCATGGTCTGGTCTTGAGATCTGTGGTATGGGGTTGGACTTGATGATCTTTGAGGTCTCTTCCAACCTTGGTGATACTGCGATACTGTGAAATTCAGTGGGGTGCTTTGTTTGCCAGCAGTGGCAGCTGAACAGGTGTCCATAGGATCCTTTGATGGTTGGCTTCCTCAATATTCACCCTGTGAAATATATACAGTCTCACATTTCCTGCTAAAACCTGGCAGCAATACTCTGAATTCCTCCAGTAACACAAAACAGCACTGGAGTTTACCTGTGTGGAAAGGGCCACTGAAATTCCTGCTTTCATTTCAGGTTCATGGCTGGTACATCTGCTAAACTTGCCCATTGTGGCAGCTTGAAGAGATCCCAGGTTCCTTTAGGAAACCTACCAAGACCAAGGCCCATCCCCAGGGGACAGACATGGTTTTCCCAGGGTGTTGTCATGTTGTTATTCCGTTCCACTTTCTGGTATCACAGCTTATGAGCCAGTGCCTGGCTAATATCTCTTTTTTTTCCCCGCTCCTCTCCTCCCTTCACTTCTCCTCTCTCCGGGCAGAGCTCATCCCTGTCTATCTCATGGTGTGTGTGTGGGAGCTGGCTCCTGGCTGGCAGGGAACTGTGAGATGTGGCATGCAGCCTGCTGAGGCATTGTAGGTTTGAGCTGGGGAGGGCAGTTCTGGTCTGCTCTCAGGTCTGCTGAGGGGGCAACAGGGTGGAACAGATTTGAGATGGTTTTAGTCTCATAGACTTAGCTAGCTTGTGGATGTGTCCATTCTACCTGATTGCCTTCTGCATATATGCACCTGTAAACAGAATCTCCCTTTAAGCTTCCAAGCAGTGTGCAGTGTCTTCCTTCTCACTCTCCCAAAGGAGTAGGAGTCACTTCTGTCCTCCAGTCCTGGCCTCAAACTACGACACTGTCGTGGATTTAAAGAGCAGACAGAGTGAAGCTCTCAAACGAATTGGAGATAAAAACAGAATTGTATTTGGAGAGAGTTACAGACAGAGATTACAGAGCAGATACATAAGCCATTAGCAAACCCCCTGAATGTTCCCCCAACCCAAAACTAAATCTACAATCCCCAGTGCTCCAGTCCTCCCCCCCACCCATGCCACTGCCATCCTCCAGAGGCCTAAGCACAGCCTCTGGAGGCCCCAAACAAGGCCTATCCTTACATGTTCATCCTGATAATGCAGCTCCTGCCTGGCACAAGGCTGGAGGGGGAGGAAAGGAGCAAACTGGCCTTGCTGTGAGCTTATGAAGAGACAGCAGAATTATGGGATTGAATAACAATCTTCCAGTCCCCAGAGGACTCTTTTTAACCTTATAGTTCCCAACCTGGGACAGACACCCATTTATGCTTGGAAACAACTGTAAGACACCAAAGGATGTTTTCAGACGTGAATTGTGTGTTCAGTGGCCACCAGCTGTACTCACTGTTGGCAGTGCCACCCAGATAGGCACCTCGCGCTCTTGTCGCCTCGTAGCCTTGCCAGACTCAGCGGTGCCCATCAGAAGTCTGCAGGAGCTTCCACACCTTCTCAGACATCCTTACAGATCCTCTAGTCCACAGCTTGCTGTTACCTGCCATCCCTTGCAAAAGCACAGAGAAGACAGCCGCATTTCCAGTGTTTCTTGGATGTTTGCTTTCATATATCCCTTATTTTAGGTACTTCTAGGGATCAAAATCCATGTTGCCAGTAGCACCTTGCTGTTCCCTTGCCCCTTCCCTTCCTCCCTTCCCTGTTCTCCTAAACTCTCCCCTTGCAGCATCAGGTAGAGGACAGCCCTGATGCTCTGCACTGGGGCAGCCCTTTGCATGGTTGGCTTTGCCTAGCTCAAGATTTAAAAGGGATCTCAGTGCACGAGTCTCACCAGCTCTTCCAGATAGGCTCCAGAAACCACAATGGCTACATTGCCCTGGGACCTCTCTATCTCTATCCTCCCTGGAGGTGTTCAAGGCCAGATTGGATGAGGCCTTGAGTGAGCTGCACTAGTGGGAGGTGTCCCTGCCTATGGTAGGGGGTTGGAACTGGATGATCCTTGAGGTCCCTTCCAACCTTACCATTCTATGATTCTATGATATCTGGCCATGAGACTGCTCTGGATTAGAAGCTTAGAGACCAGAGACCCTCAGAGTGAGCCTGACTGAGCCATGCCACATACCTTTTTGATGCTTTTCTTTTGTGCCTCCAGTGGAGCAGTTCTAGACACAATGTCATAAGAGAAGGGTTTATGGAGTTAGGATGGGGCATGTCCTGGAGGACACTTCTCCTACAAGAAAGAGAAGGAGAAGCAAACCACCAGCAGCATCCACCAAAAGGCCTTTCTCAGTGAGTCTCAGTCAAGAGCAGATGGTTCAGGTAAGTTGATTGCTACCTAACATGTCAAAATTTTAGACCCACAGAGGCAGAAGGTGACTGAGAGTCCCAATGGTCTGGGTGGTAGAAGCAGAAGGATCTGCCTCAGGAAAAGTCACACTAAACAAAACAACTTTGCTCTTTATCCATTGCAGCCTAAAAATGTTTGGAAGAATGGGAATGCCAAACAGCTTCCCTTCAGTAAGCACAATCACATTGCTGTGCTTCCTTTTTTTGGTTTGGTCTTCATGTTTGTGAATGCCTCCAAGCCTGCAGGGGCAACTGAGGTCATCCCAAAGCATAAACCTGGCAGTCCTGGGGTGCATGGTGTGCACCTATCCTGTTGCTTAGGCATGCAACTGAACAGCTTTTCTGTGCACAGACAAGTAACAGGTGAAAGGAGAAGCCAAACAGCAACACAAAAAGCAGCAACACAATAGAAGAAATTACTGTGCAATAGAACACATCCACGAATTACTGGGATAATGGCTTTTAACTTATCTCTTCACAGCTGATCTCTCTCTGCATTAGAGACATTATTTTATAATCCAGATGAATTGGTAGTGCTTTATAGATGTTACCTTTTCTAATTCCACACCAGCAAGGCAAAATGCTGATCCATGTGATACAGCTGGTTAACATAATGATCATATTTAAATAGGGGAGAGGAGGGGAAGAGGGGGGGGA
>VWZE01016781.1:96646-109036 GCA_013396675.1 Eubucco bourcierii
TCTCACTAATATACCTGTAGAAGTTCTTCTTGTTCCCTTTAATGTCCCTGGCCAATTTCAATTCGAGCTGTGCCTTAGCTTTCCTTACCACAGCTCTGGCTGCACGAACAGTATCTTTGTATTCATCCCATGTCCCCCGTCCTCGCTTCCATTCTCTATAAGCCTTCTTCTTGCTTTTGAGTGTATCCAGGAGCTCTCTATTCATCCATGCAGGCCTCCTGGCATTCTTACCTGCCTTCCTCTTTTCAGGGATGCATTTTTTTAAGGTCTTTTCTTTAAGGTCTTTTAAGGTCTTATCTTTAAGGTCTTTTCCAACTCAAGCCATTTTATGACTCTGTATCTGCTATGTGTAACCAAACCCATGTCATTTAGGAGTGGACAGCCCAGCCACTGTAGAAAACAGTGGCCAGCAAGATGGATGAATCAGGACAGCCAGTCAGTCACAGACATCATTCCCCTCATTCCCTATCAGGAAGTTGAAGACACATTCCCAGGGACCCCCCAGCCAGGTGCATCAATTTCATAGACCTCTGGGAAGGCTGTGTAACTCTTGCCCAGTGTTTCATAGAATCATAGAATGGTAAGGTTGGAAGGGACCTCAAGGATCATCTAGTTCCAACCCCCTGCCATAGGCAGGGACACCTCCCACTAGTACAGGTCACTCAAGGCCTCATCCAACCTCACCTTGAACAACTCCAGGGAGGGAGCAGCCACAACCTCCTCGGGAAACCTGTGCCAGTCTCTCACCATCCTTACTGCAAACAACTTCCTCCTAACATCCAGTTTCAATCTTCCCTCTGCCAGTTCAAACCCATTGCCCCTTGTCCTGGCATTACAAGACCTTGTCAATAGTCCCTCCCCAGCCTTCCTGTAGGCCCCCTTCAGATACTGGAAGGCTACTATCAGGCCTCCTGGAAGCCTTCTCTTCTCCAGGCTGCAGAGCCCCAACTCTCTCAGCCTGTCCTCATAGCAGAGCTGCTCCAGCCCTCTGATCATCTTCGTGGCCCTCCTCTGGACCCTCTCCAGCACATTAACATCCTTCCTGTGCTGGGGGCTCTAGAACTGCACACAGGACTCCAGATGGGGTTTCTGGCAGGGACTTTCCCAGGCTTCTGCCCCAGCTCTTCCTGGGCTGAGGAAACAAGCCTCATCCATGGGCACGGCCAGGGCATTTTCCTTCTGCTCTGGGGGGGAAACAGAGCGTTTAGCACTTAGGGTGGGCAGCCCCACCAGCACTGCTTCAGCCCCTGTCTCCAGGTCCCTACCCTGCTCCCTCCTTGCCCATCTCCTTCAACTCTCAGCTCCTGTCGAAGCAGCTAGCTCTGGCTCAGGGGCTGGACAGGATCTCCTGACGCAGTTCTGACAGCTCAGCACAGCTTCCCCAGCAGCTGAGCCCTCCCCGATCCCCCCCCGGTAGCAGCGGGGCTTTCTGGGGACGGGAATCCCTTCACTTTCCCCCAATGTGTGTGAGTCAGCGAGCTGCTGGCGACGGGAGCTTATTTCTGGCGTTAGGTTTCTGGGCCGAGGGAAGCAGAGCCGAGTCAGCACCCAGCTGTGCCTAGAAGAGGTGAGCTCTCCGGCACGGCTCGCCAGTCTATTTCCATACCAAAGCGCAGGCATGAATCACCCCTTGTAAGAAAAAGCTCTGGAGATGAAAGGGCCAAGAGAAACACTTCGCTGGGAGACAGCAAAGGCTGAACTGATTTCTTTTTTGTTTCCTTTCATCACTGTAAATAAAATACCCACGGAGACAGAAAAGGGCAGGAGAAGATTTCCTTCTCCCCCACTCCCCATCTAGAGCAAATCCCTCTGCTCTTCCGCGCCCCCCGCCCCCTCCTGCTCCAGCTCCTCAAGAGGGATCACTCCTATCACTTACTGATGCCTACTCGCTTCTGGAGCAACGTCAGCACTTCTCACGGCGCATGAAGCAGCTCTTGTTACCGACATTATCTCCTCATCTTCTGAAAGAAAAACGTAATTGCTTTGTTCTCCTGCAAAGTCACATTCTTCCCATAAATATCAGTGTTTTCCTACACCTCTTACTCACAAGGAATGCTCCTAACTGTTAACAGGCACAAAAAGCTGGGGCCAGTGACCTGCTGGTGATGGTCCTACACTTAGGGCCAGTGTCTGTGGAATTAATCGAGTTTTATTCTGTTGGGTTTTTTTGTTGTTGTTGTTTGTTTGTTTGTTTGTTTGTTTTGTGAGCAGCAGCTGGCTGGACACACTGGCATCGAGGTCCAGCAGTGGTGGATGTAATGGTAGCAGGATGGGAAACTGAGGCAGGGACACTCCTGAGGCCAAGTGGTACAGCCAGGCTGCTGTGGGATCCCTGCTAGTCCATGCTTTCCCCACACGTAGAGGTGAGTGCTGCAAACCAGGGCTGGTAGTGGCATTTGTGCACCTGCCAGTCAAGCAGCTGGCAGCTCCCCAGAGGATCATGGGTTTAAACCCATTGCCCCTTGTCCTGTCGTTGCAGGACCTTGTAAATAATCCCTCCCCAGCCTTTCCGCAGGCCCCCTTCAGATACTGGAAGGCTACTATCAGGTCCCCTCGAAGCCTTCTCTTCTCCAGGCTGCAGAGCCCCAACTCTCTCAGCCTGTCCTCACAGCAGAGCTGCTGCAGCCCTCTGAGCATCTTTGTGGCCTCCTCTGGACCCGCTCCAACACTTCCATGTCCTTCCTGTGCTGAGGGCTCCAGAACTGCACACAGTACTCCAGGTGGGGTCTGACAAGAGCAGAGTAAAGGGGCAGAATCCCCTCCCTTGCCCTGCTGCCCACACTGCTCTTGATGCAGCCCAGGACTCGGTTGCTGTCTGGGCTGCATGTGCACACTGCAGGCTCATGTTGAGCTTTTCATCAACCCAGACTCCAAGGTCCTTTTCCTCAGGGCTGCTCTCAGCCATTCCCCACCCAGCCTGTATTTGTTCATAGAGCTGCTAAAGAACGTTGCCAGGTGATGTGTAAGCAAACCTGGAATTTTCTGTTGCAACTGGAGGAAAGAAGCCATTGCATTTTCCTGAAATAAATGCACTGAACTCTGAATTTGGTTCTGTCTCAATTCCTCTAGTTCTTGTTTCCATATCCTAAATATTCTTGGTTTTCTTTCCACAGTTCTTTAGCCAAACCATCTCCCTAACATCTCTCCCTTATCCTCATCACATCATTTCCCATGTATTTGTACCTGGCTCTTCCTAGTCAATTGTCTGGAAAAGTTTTCTGCTGCTTTTTGACCGTGATCAGCACAGACAGCTTAGCTGGCCTCAAGCTGAATTTTGCTGCATTCCTAGACTCTCCTGGCCATGCTCCACTTACTTGGTTGACAGGTCATTTTTCCATTCCTTGTTAGCTTTTTTATCCCCCTCTCTGTTTGAAGTACGTTACCTGGCTAGCTTGCAAGTCCTGCCATGCAAGTTTGCCAACACCCAAAGCCCTCATAATTCATTGACTCATAGAATGGTAAGGTTAGAAGGGACCTCAAGGATCATCTAGTTCCAACCCCCTGCCATAGGCAGGGACACCTCCCACTAGTACAGCTCATTCAAGGCCTCCTCCAACCTGGCCTTCAACACCTCCAGGGAGGGAGCAGCCACAACCTCCCTGGGCAACCTGTGCCAGTGCCTCACCACCCTCACTGCAAACAACTTCCTCCTAACATCCAGTCTAAAGCCTCCCTCTGCCACTTTAAACCCATTGCCCTTTGTCCTGTCATTATAAGACCTTGTCAATAGTCCCTCCCCAGTCTTCCTATAGCCCCCTTCAGATACTGGAAGACTATTCTAAGGCCTCCTGGAAGCCTTCTCTTCTCCAGCCCCAACTCTCTCAGTCTGTCCTCATAGCAGAGCTGCTGCAGCCCTCTGAGCATCTTCATGGCCTCCTCTGGACCCGCTCCAACACTTCCATGTCCTTCCTGTGCTGAGAGCTCCAGAACTGCACACAGGACTCCAGGTGGGGTCTGACAAGAGCAGAGTAAATGGGCAGAATCCCCTCCCTTGCCCTGCTGCCCATGCTGCTCTTGATGCAGCCCAGGACTCGGCCTGCATCAATTCCTGCTCTTTTATCCTGTAGAAAGCACAGGCTTTGTGTAGTCATCCTGGCTGACTTGACTGCAACTCCCTTGGATCAGGTCTAAACCCCTTAGTTACAGGCATCCTTGCATTTAAGCTGAACTGATTCAACTCTTCAGCATGCAATGCAGCAGTCAGTCCTGCCATCTGTGCTTCTTCCTCTGCCAGGGCTGTGAGCCTCAGCCTGGTCCTTTATCATGGGTCTGCCTTCTAAAACTTCATTTCTCATGCTGTTCTCTCCTCTCCTTTTATGCCTGACTGCTTCAGATCACAGCCTGAACTCTATCATCATCCTCAAGTGTGCTAGATCTAGCCTAAGGTGAATTTTACCAGCCCAAAATAGTTCCAGCCATTGCCTTTGAAAAGCCAAGGTACACTGTACAGCTTCTGTATCTCACCACCTCTGCCTTGCAGCTTAAGTACTCACATCTCCTCCAGCTCCACCACCACTGCCTCAGCTCCTATCTCCTTTGAGGAATGAAATACTCCAAGTTCTCCTGCCAGCTCTACTCCTCACTCCTTTCCTTTCTCTGGCACCCTGGTCCATGGCTATAGGGCACTCTCAGTCTTTTGCCTAAACCATCAGCTCTGTGGCCTTGTAACTGTGACCTCAGCTGCGGTGTCAGCCTCACTCCCCTCTCAGAGCACTCTCCTCTCCTTTTACAAATATGCAGCCCAAGTGCAAAGCTTATTAAATACCTACTGAAAGCAATAAAGCACCGCATGACAAATAAACAAATTATCCTGCTGCTCAGGAAACCTCTCCAGAAGGTTACTTTTCCATCCCAAGGGAGGCACAAGATGCCCTCGTAACGTGTCCAGATCTTCATCACAACAATGATGGGATACAAATCACAGGCTTCTGGGCTTCAGCCACTTGCCTGCTGAATCCGGGACAGGACTATTTCCCTTGGTACAAGACTGGTCAGATCTCTTTGCTGACTTCTTTGCTGCTTTTTGAAGTGCCAAGGACCATCAGCAGGTGAGACACAGCACAGGACAGCAAAGAAGAGTCCCTCCCTCTTGCTACCTGGATTAATTTGCTGATCAAGCTTATTACCAAATTTGACAATAAATATTATTCCAGTCTTCTACTATCCCCTCTTACCTTCTTGCACCTGTATCTTAGTATACCTCAGCTATGTTCTGCTTCTTGTTTTGTGAGGATTTACAAGGCTATAAATGTCTTCACTTGTCATAAATAATTGGCATTGCTAAGCGTTGTAGAAGTTTAATGGTACACACAAGAAACAGAAGTAGGAATTTAACTTCCACCCCTCCTCTGCTCACCACCGCTGACGCTCACCTGAAGTCCAAGTGTCCAGGTTTGGGCTCCTCAGCACAAGACAGACCTGACAGAGTGAGTTCAGCAATGGATCATGAAGGTGATCAAGAGACTGGGACATCTGACCTCTGAGGAGAGCTGAGAGAACTGGCACTTCTCAGACTGCAGAAAAAATGCATTAATACTTGGCAGAGGAGTGAAGATGAGGCTGGGCTCTTCTCAGTGAGGCTTGGTGACAGGACAAGAGGCAGTGGATGCAAACTGAAATATGGGTAGACTTTACATCTTTTTTACTGGCACAGGATACCCAGAGAGATTACTGAGTCTTGTCCTTGCAGATACGGAAACCCTGACAGCCCCAGGCAACCTGTGCCAGCTGACCCTATAGGAGCAGTAGGATTGAAGGTGCCTGTCCCAGCAGTGCCTGTCATCCTCAGTGAGTCTAAATACTGCATCCTAACAGGTTCTTCTGCTCTAAACTACTGTGCAATTAGTCCAAACCAGTGTTCAACTGCTACCTTAAAGCAAAACAGATTACTAAAAACCCAGATACCAGGAGAAGTGGGCTTGCTCTGTCACACCATGGCTGCCTACAGACCCTGCCTCAAGGATGTCTCAAGTATGAATCAATCATAGAATCACAGAATGGTAAGGTTGGAAGGGACCTCAAGGATCATCTAGTTCCAACCCCCTGCCATAGGCAGGGACACCTCCCACTAGTACAGCTCACTCAAGGCCTCCTCCAGTCTGGCCTTCAACACCTCCAGGGAGGGAGCAGCCACAAACTCCCTGGGCAACCTGTTCCAGTGCCTCACCACTCTCACTGGAAAAAACTTCCTCCTGACATCCAGTCTAAATCTCCCCTCTGCCAGTTTAAACCCATTGTCCCTTGTCCTGTCATTGCAAGACCTTGTCAATAGTCCCTCCCCAGCCTTCCTGTAGGTCTCTTTCAGATACTGGAAGGCTACTCTAAGGCCTCCTGGAAGCCTTCTCTTCTCCAGGCTGCAGAGTCCCAACTCTTTCAGCCTGTCCTCATAGCAGAGCTGCTGCAGCCCTCTGAGCATCTTTGTGGCCTCCTCTGGACCCACTCCAACACTTCCATGTCCTTCCTGTGCTGGGGGCTCCAGAGCTGCACACAGGACTGCAGGTGGGGTCTGACAAGAGCAGAGCAAAGGGGTGATTAATCACACTTGCTGCTGCAAGAATCACCTAACTGGGTGTCCAGGCCCAAACCTTGAAGAAATGGCCACGCAAGGCTCTGTCTAAAAGGAAAAGAGGAGCCTGGTGAGGTCAAAAGCGGCTAGGATGGCCACTAGTGGACCCCACAAAGAAGCAGATTCTGTCATCTCTACCACCATTGCCTGCAGATTTCCCACTGGTGGCAAAACCAGTCCATTAGCAAGTTCTTGGCTGAGTGACTTCATCCAAAACCAGCTTTTGATAGGGATGACAAAACCAAGCAACCGTGTGCCAGGGCAGTGTACTGCCTGGGGCACACAGCTGTCTGTCAGCCTGATGAAACACAGTTCCACACAGAAAATGGAAAGTGCCCTCAAATTATTTAAAAAAAACCTAAAGAACCCAAACACACACTTTATAGTGCTTATCAGGCTTGATACCTGTGATGGTTTGGGAGTTCCCTGCCCCCCCACACTTTGTAAAATGGCCCAGACTAGAAATCAGCAAGCTGGCAGTTAAGGACTGAAGCTCTATTTACAGCTCAGCACAATGTACAAGCAGAGATAGACACTATAGACAGGAATAGTTACAGACATAGACAAGTTAAAGGGAATACAGAAACACAACTCCCCTCCCAGAAATCAGAGACCCCAGGAGGGGCTCCCAACCACCCTTCCACCTTCTCCCCACCCCTGTACCTTACCCCAAGGTTTGCCTTACACACAAGGTGGACTCGGAGGATCGGCCAGAGGGGGTTAGAAGAAAAGTGGTTAGTGAAGATTAACCTGCAAGGAGAAGCCAGAGCCAGAAGCTGCTAGACTGCCCCAGACACTGTGCTGTGTCCCCAGAGAGAGACAGTGAATGCCTTAGCTATGTTTATGTTCTTCTCCCAAAACAATTTTCAGCAAGCCTATGAGTGCAGCAGACATCACCACTGTTTTCCTTTCACAGCCTATAGTGTAATTTTCTCTACTTAAATATTCCAATTAGCCTCAAATCAGCACAATACCATAAAGTCACCTCAGTAAGATGGTATCCTCTAGCTCCATCAACTCCCCCTTTTTGGTGAACTCCATGAAGGTGGCTGCAAGTCCTCTGTTGTTTCACACACGTGAACACATGGCCTTAGGTATATTTTTCTCCCAAAGCACTGAAGAACCAGAACGTTCATCCTTCCATGTGTAAAAAAACCTTGCCCATTTTCACCAGAACCAAACATCCTCCAAAAAGCAACCAGAAAATGATCTTGCAAACTGTTTCTCAAACAGTTGCTTTGGTGCTTGTGGTTTTTTTGGAAGCTTTGAAATAACTGATTCTCACATCCCTCTCATTGTGAAAGAAGTGGGAAGATTCATGGAGCTGCCTGATCTGAGCTACAGTAACTTGAACACAAGGGAAATTGATTTCTGAGGGCTAAACCTGTACATTTAGTTTGAACCTAGAAAGTGTCTATAAATTTTCTTTTTTTTTTTTTTTTTTTTTTTTTCTTTTTTTCCCCCCCCCCACTCTGAACTGCACACAGCTTCACTAAAAACCAAAGCTACAGTGAGAGAGGACAAAGATCAGGTCTGTGCTAACAAGCAGCATCTTTTGATGTCTGTTTTTAGCCCTGCTTTTTGACCTCAGTTTTGCTTGGCAGGAGAAAGCCAAATTATACCCAAACTCCTCTAGAGGCTGCAGACAATCCTCCTCAGGCAATAAAAAAGGGTGCCAAGGAATACGCTGAAAAACATTTATATTTATGCCCATCAGCCTACAATTCTGGCACAAGCTTAAGCAAGGTTAAACCTACTGCAATTTCAGAGGAAACCTGGAAAACATCTGAATGTGTGCTAAGAACTAACACTTCATGTTTAATAGCTGCTGAAAAGGAAAATTCAGATAGTACAGAAAATAAAATGCCTGTATCCAATATGCTATCTTACACAGCTGGAATAAAGAGGTTAAAAAATACAGTAAATCCTGATGTAGGCACCAAGGATATTTTTGGCATTAAAGCAGCATACTCTGGAGTTGGATGAAGGTAAACCTTATGAAGTTCAATAAGGACAAGGGTAGGGTCCTCCATCTGGGGAGGAATAACAGGCAGCAGTACAGGTTGGGGTTGCCCTGCTGGAAAACAGCTCCGTGGAGAAAGACCTTGGAGTGCTGGTAGGCAGTAAGTTCTGCATGGGCCAGCAATGTGCACCTTGTGGCCAAGAGGGACAATGGTATCCTGGGGTGCATCAGGAAAAGCGTGGCCAGCAGGGCTAGGGAGGTTCTTCTCACCCTCTACTCTGCCCTGCTGATACCATACCTGGAATACTGTGTCCAGTTTTGGGCTCCTCAGTTCAAGAGAGACAGGGACATGCCGGAGAAAGTCCAGTGGAGAGCCACAAGGATGGTTGGGGGACTGCAGCACCTCCCCTGCACAGAGACACTGAGAAACCTGGGGCTGTTTAGTCTGGAAAAGAGAAGGCTGAGAGGAGACTGGATCAATGTGTGCAAATATTTGAGAGGTGGGTGTCAAATGGATGGGACCAACCTCTTTTTGGTGGTCAGCAGCAATAAGACAAGGAGCAACAGCTACAAATTAGAACACAGATTTCACCTTAACATGAGGAGAAACTTCTTTACAGTGAGGTGACAAGAGAACTACAACAGACTGCTCAGAGAGTGCCTTGTGGAGTCTCCTTCTCTGGAGACTTTCAAAATCTTCCTGGATGCCTTCCTATGTGAACTACTCTAGGGGATCCTGCTTGGCAGGGAGGTTGGACTTGATCTCTGGAGGTCCCTTCCAACCTCTAAAGTTCTGTGATTCGATTAGCAGGAGGAAACCTGTACTGGGAAACAAGACCACAGCGCAGGACACATGAACAGAATCCAAAACTCAGCCTTCAGTGGCATCAGCATTTTTCTTCAAAATCATCTGCACCTCCCTCTGCAGCAGGAAAGGGACAGTTGGAAGAGAAGGGATGCCTTGGAAAGGGATAACCTCTCTATCTTTTTTTGGAATACCTAAGTGTAGCTTCAGAGTCAGGCCAGAACCTGCTGTCCCCACAGTGACAGCAGGGCTCACTCCAGGAAACAGCCAGGCTGCCTTACCTGGACACACAGGACACTGCTATTTTGCACCATCAGGGCATTTTTCTCCTGAAATACAAAAAGTTAAAAAAAATCTCCTGGCTTTCCAGAGAGACTTTGTGCCCTTCCTAATGCATTACTCAGCCTGGGTTACCTCACTTACCCAGAGGCTCTTCAGCAGCTTCAGCAGGCATTTGCAAACCCACCACTGATTTGTAGCATGGATCTTTTGGGTTAAGTCTACCAGTCGAGAGGTCGGTGCCACGCTGCCACTGCTGAAAGGAAAAACCTTTCTCTTGTAGCTAAATTGGTTCAGGCAACTGCCAGGGCACAAGTTAAATGAAACCAGACAGCACACACTGCACTGCCCAGCAGTATATTGCACAAAGTTCCTTCTGAGCAGGAAAGTTCCTTCTGTGTCTACAGAAAAACTTACCTGAGGTAACCTACAGTTGTTCAGCAAGCACAAATAGGAGACCAAAGTGGCAAGTGAAGTGGTTGCTCAAACCTTCACAACTGCTTTTGCTCGTTAAGCAAACAGCTTCACTGACCAGATGAACAATTAGTTGGACTCTGTCTCTCCCCTGTGCTGTAATTCTGAAGAATTTGAGATAAAAATGTAATCTGAAATTGATCCAGCAGCCTATCCCCATATATTCTGAATTCTCTTTATTTTTGCCACCTGCCATATTTTGACAAAACTGACAATAGCTGAAGTGGGAAAAACACCCAAGAAAGCACTGATAGGATATTTAATATTGCTGCCTGAAAGGAGGACTAAAGCAATACCCACACTGGTGCACCATCTGGCATCCTCCAGCAGTTCCTTGCAGGATGATGGACTGTGGAAGGATGCTGAGCACAGAGAGGGAGAAAATGAGAGCAGGGTGGGACTTTGTTCACTTCTGCCAAAATGAGACAGCATTTGAAACCTGAAATTGTTGAACTTTTGTTTCTCAATTTAAAGGAAAATTGTAAATTATACTAATTAACCTTTCTGAACAAACCAGAAGTAGAAAGAGGAAACTTTCATCTACACTGAAGTTGGCGGATACATCAGGACACCAAGCTGTGTGGCACAGTCGACTTGCTAGAGGGCAGGGATCCATCCAGAGGGACCTGCACAGGTTGCAGAGGTGGGCCCAGGCCAACCTCATGACATTCAACAAGGCCAAGTGTAAGGTCCTGCACCTGGGTAGGCACAATCCCAAGCACAACTCCAGGCTGAGTGGGGAATGGTTGGAGAGCAGCCCTGAGGAAAAGGACCTTGGGGTCTGGGTTGATGAAAAGCTCAACATGAGCCTGCAGTGTGCACATGCAGCCCAGACAGCAACTGAGTCCTGGGCTGCATCAAGAGCAGTGTGGCCAGCAGGGCAAGGGAGGGGATTCTGCCCCTTTGCTCTGCTCTCAGCAGACCCCACCTGCAGTCCTGTGTGCAGTTCTGGAGCCCTCAGCACAGGAAGGACATGGAAGTGTTGGAGCAGGTCCAGAGGAGATCACGAGAATGATCAGAGGGTTGGAGCAGCTCTGCTGTGAGGACAGGCTGAGAGAATTGGGGCTCTGCAGCCTGGAGAAGAGAAGGCTTAGAGGAGACCTTAGAGTAGCCTTCCAGTATCTGAAGGAGGCCTACAGAAAGGCTGGGGAGGGACTATTGACAAGGTCTTGCAATGACAGGACAAGGGACAATGGGTTTAAACTGGCAGAGGGGAGATTTAGACTGGATGTTAGGAGGAAGTTCTCTCCAGTGAGGGTGGTGAGACACTGGCACAGGTTGCCCAGGGAGGTTGTGGCTGCTCCCTCCCTGGAGGTGTTGAAGGCCAGGCTGGACGAGGCCTTGAGTGCCCTGTACTAGTGGGAGGTGTCCCTGCCTATGGCAGGGGGTTAGAACTAGATGATCCTTGAGGTCCTTTCCAACCTTACCATTTTATGAATCTATGATCCTACTCATTTTAGTGAAAACTCAGGCTTTCTAAGCAGAACTTGAGGGAAGTCTGCAGGTGTCCATTAAACTGAACCAGTTGGGTAATAAATTAATTTTAGTCTGAACTGACCTTGAAGCACGAAAGGAATCGTTCTTCTCTTACACTGATGGTCTTCTCCTGTCCAAAGCAAAGAGAGTAACAAGTGCACACATAGAGTATCACCAAAGTTGGAAGAGACCTCAAAGATCATTAAGTCCAACCTGAAACCACAGTCCTCAAGACTAGAACATGGCACCAAGTGCCACATCCAAACTCGCCTTCAACACCTCCAGGGACGCTGACTCCACCACCTCCCTGGGCAGCCCATTCCAGCAGTCAATGACTCTCTCAGGCAAGAACTTTCTCCTCACCTCCAGCCTAAACTTCCCCTGGCACAGCTTGAGACTGTGTCCTCTTGTTCTGGTGCTGCTTGCCCGAGAGAAAGCAACCTCCTCCTGGCTACAACCACCTTTCAGGTAGTTGTAGACAGCAAGAAGGTCCCCCCTGAGCCTCCTCTTCTGCAGGCTAAACAATCCCAGCTCCCTCAGCCTCTCTTCCGTGATGCCCGCGCGAGCTTCTGCGATTGAGCCGAGCAAGAAATGGAAGAGAGCTTAAGTTCATGCACATTTTTATTGAGTAGTAATATAAAATGCTTCTTTCATTGTTACAAGTGCATGCTTTGATTGCCAACATTTCGAAGTCAAATTACAAAGGCAAGGCTGTAGGCTGTAGTGAATTACTTGGGCACTTATACAATTGTTAAAAAATATTCAATGGACCGTTTTGTGGTTTGGTGGTGTTTTTTTTTTTTCTTCTTTTTCTTTCTTTTTTTTTTT
>VWZE01016781.1:111071-128888 GCA_013396675.1 Eubucco bourcierii
TAACCCCTCCCCACCCCCCCACCCCCCCCCAACAAATTAAAGTTGACGATCTCTTTTGTGGATGATTTTTGTAAACTGAATCCAACACCTGGCCCCCAGAGCAAGTAAGCTATTATCAGAGGCAAGAACATCCCACTGCTGATGTGCAGCAACCCTGTGGCGCCCTGCAGCTCAACCCCCCATCCCGGATCAGCGGTCACTGAATATTGCTGCTATTACTGCCGTTGCTGTCCGTGCCATTAGTCTCTGTGGAGATTGCCTTGTTGATGGAGTTAAGGTTGGCATCGGATGGCACGTCTCTGCGCGGAGGCATTCGCTCATTAATTCGATCTAAGCCTTTGGCCTCTTCGAAGCTAGTGATCTTATGCTGGGGTGAAAATCCTTTGATAGCTAAATGAAGGATTATTAAAAAGTAAAATTAGCAAAGTAAAACTCTCGGCAGCTTTTCCCCCAACTCAGCAACGAGTGCAAACATCCTTCCCTGTGAGAAGATCTGACAACACGACCGACTCCTTACCGTACTCACAAAGAGCCACGGTGGGGGTAAACCACCACCGTCTCGTGCAACACAAATATATTTATCAACTTCCAATATTTTCGTGACCACTGGAGTTCAGCTTAAAACACTGGAGCTGACATGAAATTCCAGTTTGAAACTGGGAACCGTGCCGAGGAGTTAGCATTTGTCGTCATCACTCGCACCCTTAAAGACACCGTGCCCCACTGCAGCCTCCTTCATCGGCTGAGGAGCAGGGGAGAAAGTGCTGGCCAGATACAGATGGCGATGACATTGGTGAGTCCAGTGTGTGGGATACACATGAAAGCTATGGGAGATATAGGCTGACCTTAAAATGTTGCCTTACATTTCTGACCCAGGTGAGGGGTTTTTTACCAGTTAGGGCAGTTACCCTCCCCAACATGTCCCTGGAGTTCTAAAGGGTAGCTTGAGCAAAGCAGCAATAATGCTGAGCAGCAGGGGCCAGGGATAGTCTCGCCTTGGAACGCACGTACAATTTCACTGCGGAAACGCGCCAACCAAGGACCAAAGTTCCAAGGGAACCCGAGGACTTCCCATCTGCCTTTCGGCAGTAACATCAGAGGGCAGCCACAGGCTGGGGAGTGTATTTTCAGTATGCATTTTCAGAGTATATTTTATTTTTTTTCCCCCCTCTCTCTAATTGAAGAGTTAAAGGTCTTAAAAGAGAAAAAAGCACTGCAGGCAAACAGCAGGTCACAGATTCATAGATAATTTGTCATAGCCCTCTGTGTGTTTTTTCTCTTATCTGCACCAAATCAATGCACTGCACTTCCAGAACTGGCACTTTTGCTATGCCTCTATCTTAACATGCCATAGTGCAGAAATGGTGTGTTAGTACCAGGAAACTGCAAACTCCCTGGGGAGAAAATGGTAGGGGAGTTTCAAATACCAAATTCAACATTCTTTCCCTCCCTTTATGTTCACTTCAGCCCAAACTACCTTTGCTCTTCCTTCCAATATGCAGTCCCAATTTTTTTTTGGACAAGCTGGTAACTTCTATTAAAAATATAAAAAAGGTGAACAAACCCAAAAGCCCAGAACATCCCTGGTACCAATCTACCACTCCTTGCATTTTGGAGGGCGCAAGAAAAGCAATTTCATGCTGATACTTTTGCCAACCATTCCTAAGAAAATGGACAGTTTCTGTTTGCCTCAGTATCAAGTTCATTAACCAATTTCACAAGCACTGTATTGGAACTTTGTGAAGTCTATGGGTTTTAACATGTGTCATACTTCAACTCAGAAAAAACAACAACAACGTAATGGTGATTAGTCAAGAGAGCAGGGATGGAGCAGTGAAAACAGAACAGGCCCTACAGTGAGTTTTTTCAAGGGTTTGTTTTTTTGATTGTTTGATTTAGTTTGTGGGGTTTTTGGGGGGGTTTGTTTGTTTGGTTTTTTTCCAATTTTTCCTCCACCTCAAAAATGAGGATGTCTAACAAGCATCCAGGACAGTTCCTTAAAGCAATAGTTTGATGGCCACATTGAAGCTGGAACACTTGACGTGTCCCGGAGTTTGCCAGTAGCACAGCCCAGTTGGTGTTATTGGGCCCTGAATCGAACTGAGGAGGGACAATTGGTAAAGTGTGAAACATTTTCTCTGTGGTTAGCTTTGACTATAGTTATGGTGTCTAACTGGCAAGGGTGACAAATCAAGAATTAACTTGAAGGGTGCACACTTCTGGCACAGGGGCACTTTCAGTGGATTGGATTATCAAGCAGACAAGACACATCACCGTCTGCAACGCTGAGGAAGGTGCTCTGCTGTAGTTGCTGGTCAGACAACAAGTATTAGCAGTTTACATTGAGAATATACTAAAACACAACACAGAGTCACAGAAAATCACAGAAAACAGCCAAACTGTCAACGAGAATGCACACTGCAGATTAGAGATTGCTGGTAGGAATAGGTAATTCCAACATAAATAGCAGCTTACTCACTGCTATTTAGAAAGCAGTTGTATTTTCTCTTACTTGTTTGTTCTGTAATTTTATCCACTGCTTTATAAAAAAATCAAAAACAGATCAAACTGGCCAAAAGGGCACATCTTACCCAAAAGACAGTAGTCATCAGATTTTTAATTTATTTTTTTTTAATTAACTAAAAAAGAAAAAAAAAAAAAACCACCCACAGAAAATTTGAGAGGGGCAAGAACAAAATACAACTGAAGAATTTTGTTTTAAAGGGGAATTCTGAAAATTCTTCTTCCAAAAACTTTATCATAATGAGTATTGTGCATCTGCATTCCAACATATGGTTACTTAGGTTTTAACTGTAGTGTTAAACGTTGCTTCAGGGTTGAATTAGAGGTCTGCCAATAAAGTACCATGATTTTCAGGACTAAACACTCAGAAATCTTCCAAGGCAGCCAGTCACTTGATATTTATAGCTAAAATGGTGTTGGTGTTACTGGTTGCTCTATTGTAAATATCCAGTGTGTTAACTGCAACTACCCAGAGGAAGCTGGCATCTTGCAGACAAATGCCTCATATTGCTTTACTTTTAAAGAGAAAAACAGAAACATGCTGAACTGTAATAAAAGACCAATATTTTTTTTTAAACTAATGATCTAAAAAAGTCCCAACAAACAAACAAACAACAACAACAAAAAAAAAAAGGGAGTAAAGAAAAAAAAAAAAAAGAGAAAAAAGAAAAAGGGAACCTCCTCCCTCTCAAATAACTAACAACAAAAAGACAAAATATTTACAGAAAGCTGCATGGCTTTCTTTTTTCACCAGAGATTGCTGAGAGTGGCTTGAGGTGGAGACAAGACCCAGCCTCCAGCACAGAGCTTTTGAGCTATGTGTCACAGAGCATTTATGAGCTGCTGCCAAGTTACATCCCGTGAAATTCAAGTCCCCTGACCTCCTTCCCTTGGCATTACTCAGTTCAACATACAGCAATTCCAATGTTATGGTAACTTTAAGAAAGAAAAAAACCCACAAGAACAGCAATGAAAATTAAAAAAAAAAAAAAAAGAGAGAAGAAAAAACAAAAAGAAAAACAAACCCCAAACCAACCCCAAAACAACAATTTTCCCCTTTAAAGCAATTACATCTTGGTTAATACCGAGCCACGATTGTTAGCCCAACACCCACACAATCTGTACAAGCTACAGCAAAATGAATACACCCAGCAGAGCCCTTATCTGTTGTGGCACCAACAGAAAGGGGACTGGCCAATTTACCTTCATCAGCCTCAATAGCCTCAACAGTAGCTGAAGAGAAGAAAGGGGTAGCAAAACGAATGAGAAAAATGAGCAGAGGATTTTAACTCTAAGAACAAGTCAGTGAACAGCAAAGGAGCTACAACACTAACGTCGCTGTAAGTGCTAGATTTTGGCAGAACAGACACACAGAGAAATGGTTACACAAAAACAGTAACTTGCAGATTGTATTAAGCTATAGTTTGTTTTGAAGCAGAGGTTTCATGAACTAGAATTTTTTCGAGACACATTTGAGTAGTTTTCTTTTGACCAATAAAAAAGAACTACAAAAGGAAAATGTCTTCCATATTGCACATCTGACCTGGAAAGGTCATTGTATAATTCCCTCAGCTTTGAGTAACAGTAGTTTTGATTTGCCCTGACAAAAGAGAACCCAAAAAATGGCGTAAAGCCATCGCACAAAATCCATACTGCTTACGATGTCAGCTTGAAAAGTATTAGCTGCCACTACAAGGCAACAGAACCACACATATAACTTCTCAGAATTATTTATTTAGATCTCTCCTGACTAAAAGAAACCTTCCCACAGGATGGGCAGAGTTTGCTCAGACAGTTTTGCCTTTGATGCTGTCTCTCCTGGCCCTCCATTTGTAAGTGCCTTTTTTTGCCAACCCAGCCTGAAAACAGTATTTTTTCTAATATTTTATTAAAACAAATGGACACAGACAAGAGACTGAAAGCTGTTGGAGCTTCACAATTGCAAAGCCTGGTCAGAGACAGAAATGTTTGCAGTCAGGAGGTTGCTGCAGCGTTATGGTTACCATCTTACTGCTGTTTTGAAACCATTCATTGTTCTGAAATGCGTAATTTTATTTCCATTTTGCCTATCAGTTTGTGCATGAATTTGTTCCTCTAGTCAAGAGATTTAGAAGCTGATGCAAATTAACAACTGTAGTCAAATACAGCAATGGTACAGCTCAAATATTTAAAAAGCAATTTCAATTTTCAAGAACCTCTGGTGCACAGAATAGTTTTTAGGAATTGCTTATTTTCCCCTACATAAAAGTTTTTTTTGTTTTTGTTTGCTAGTTTGGTTTTTTGTAGTCTTCCACAAAACTGAAAACATTTTCTGTATTTTGTGGGGTTTTGTTGTTTTTTTGGTTGTTTTTTTTTTCCTTTTTTAAATTTTTTTTTTTTTTTTAACGTTAGGATGTTTCATATGGATTAAGATCAATACTACAATACGTCTACTGTTTTCTTGCTGCATGGGGAACCGAGGAGCTGACCCACATGCACCAAGATACGGTGCCTCTCAAGCTACAGGGCAAGAGAGATGGCAAAAATTGAGGAAGAAAACCAATGCAAACTTAAAAGGGGAAGGAAACACACTAACTAGAATGGGAAATTAAAATGAATAATGAAATCCAAACCAGCACTGACACATTAGAAAACAAATGACTAAAACGTATACTCCCACAACAGCACATACTAATCATATTTTCTGTTAATACATATGGTAACACAAATGTGTGCTTAACAGAAACTATGCCAACTGTAGATAATTGGGTGAACGTGGTACTAGGTGTTAACTAATGCAAAGGTTTGTGTATAGTAATGTTTTACTAAGCCAGAATACTGCAGTATGAGGAGATTTTCCTTTTACCCATTGCAACAAGGAAGAAGCTTAGGCATTTTGCTCAAATTCATTTCAATTTCTCAAATTTTTGCCAGGGCAACAATAAGCAGTTTCTTTGGATCAAATTTTCTGACAAATATAAAGCAACTACACGGAGAAAGAGCTTAGGTGCAGACCACAGCCTCATTAAGAAGGGCCCCCTGTGGCATCATATTGCAGCATTTTCAAAGCAGAACGTTACTATGCCCATAACACATAAGTCATCAAAATGAAAACAGGGAAAAAAGGGGACAATAAGATTCACCACCATATACCTGAATCTTCTAGGTAAAAGAGACAGTAAAGGGGAAAATACAGAGAAAGAACACTCCAGGAAGGAAACAGGAAAACAAGAGGCTGAGACTATGTTAAGGTTAGAAAGCATTTCTATTTCTTACATCTACTGCCAACAGAATCTCAGTAAGTGAGAGACATAGTTGTGTGCCTGCAATCTACTCTACTGCAACACACAACAGAAAAAAAGGAGAGCTTGCAGTAGTGAATTAAATACCTTGCAGCTTCTCATTCCAAAAGGAGTATTTCATTTAAAAAAAAAAAAAAAAAAAAAAAAAAAAGTCCTCTGAACTTACAAATTTCCTCTAACAAGAAGCACTTGGTATAAAACTGAATTGACAGTCTGTATTGTGTTTGCGTACAAGGCAAACACTGTGCTTGTAAGAGCCTCCCCTCATATGGGCCTAAATCAGAGAGAAACTGTTCTCATGCTGTCACTGACAATTGCTAGGAGGGAAAAATCTAATTCTAGAGCTATTTTCCATTGGTGATCCTCTATATGAAAGAACAAATCAGATAAAGTAAGAGGTTTGAGTGTCATTATCTCAGCTGAACCTGCTCTTTAAAAAACCCCAAACTACTAAGAGAGTGCATTTCACATGCAGTGAGATCTACACCTGATTTTCAGGGACTGTTTTTCCCCCTCTCTCTCTTTGAAAATCAGTGCCATGTAACAAGCCTTGAGAAGTGGTTTTACATGAACTGCTCACAAACACTGCAGTACAGCAAACCACCTGCTTGACTCTGCCCTTTATTTTATCCTGAGATGACTGCAGTTACTTTTCTCGGGTTCTGCAGCTGAAAATCAACTGTTTTGTGGCGTTTTTTTCACACACAATGACACACACAGGTAAACATGCTCACCGCTTTGCAGCGTTTGCTTTCCTCCAGAGAGCACACCACTGGGCAGCATTCCTGTTGGAGTCAAACCTTTCAGTGTCAGCACACTTTCACTCTCCTCTCTGCAGAAGGGAAAAAAATACCACAAGAGAAAAAAAAAAAAAAGAAAAAAAAAAAATTAATAAAAAAAACCCCACAGAACACATTTTAGACACCTGAAGCTAGACCTTCCACACAGTGATTTGGTTATCTCCATTTTCCTTACTAGAACAGACTGAATTTGGTCGTAACAGCAGCAGCACAGCTCCCATCAGTGCAAAGTGGTTCCACCACATGCACCAACTCTCGCTATAGCTGACACTATAGCCAGCATCTACGAAACACAGTATATCACACACATACACGCACACACACACACACATACATATTCATACCACATGCACCAACTCTCGCTATAGCTGACACTATAGCCAGCATCTACGAAACACAGTATATCACACACATACACACGTACGTGCACACACACACACACACATATTCATACGCATACACATGTATACACATACACACACAAATACACACATGTGCACGCACGCATATGTGCACACATGCGCACATACACATGCACACACACATACGTGTGCACACGGGTGTGCATATATGCACACGCACATACGTGCACACACACATATGCGCGCACACACACACACGCACACATACACACACACATACATATACACACACACACATACATATACATATACACACATACACGTGCACACGTACACACATACACGCGCACACGTACACACATACACGCGCACACGCACACAGAGAATATACACATACATGCGCACACGCACACAGAATATACACGCGCACACATACACACACACACACGCACGCACACACGCGCACACACACACGCACGCGCACACGCGCACACGCGCACACGCACACACACACACACACATATACACACACACATATACATACACACATATACATACACACATATACATAAAACCCACATCTAAACCCACAAACTTGATAGCAGGCAGACCAAAGGAGCAATTACTGGCAACAACACACTTAAGTGCCTTATACTGTGTGGTCCAAAATCAACTGAAATTGTTGTTTTGCTTCTGTCTACTCGGGCAGTCAGGTGCATTATTTATTAATGATCATCAGCCGCTTCAAAGTAAGCTAAAAGCTTATTAAAATTAATTAGCACTTCCACCTTTACTAGCACTGCTCTTAATAGTTTTCTATGCTAGAAATTTTCTGGGAAACTTAAATATGTTATATAGGTTTGAGAACAGGACAAGAGGAACCCAACAGCTCGCAGTTAAATCATGCTGCAATGCTGTGTGTATTTACATACCTCCTCAGCAGTAAAACTTATCCCAACTTTTAAAGACAAATCTATTCTGAAATGCTTTACTTTAAAATATATAATGACATTAAGTTGGAGGAAGCAAAGACAGAATTCATTTCCACTTGGTGATAATTCTTGTTTACCTACTACACATACTCTTTTTTTTTTAGTTTGAAAGTGATTCTCCTGCTACCACTCTTTTCTTTGTGTAATCAAAATCCAATTTTGATTATTTTCCTTGGAAGTTTCTTAAGTGATTAGAACTAATGCAGCAGGCAAATATGTCCAGAATTAACACAGTATTTTCATTGCTAACAGTTATCATAGAATTATAGAATCATAGAATGGTCTGGGTTTGAAGCCATCTCTGAAGGTCATCTAGTCCAACCACCCCTGCAGTCAGCAGGGACGTCCTCAACTAGATCAGGTTTCATAGAGTCCTGTCAAGCCTCACTTGGATTATCTGCAGGGATGGGGCCCTAAACACCTCCCTAGGTAATATGTTCCAGCGTTCCACTACCCTCACGGTAAAGAACCTGTTCCTAACATCCAATCTAAATGTACTCTTCACTACTTTGAAGCCACTGTCCCTTGTCCTGTCACTTCAGGCCTTTGCAAACAGTCTCTCTTCATCCTTCTTTTAGGCCCCCTTCAGCTATTGGAAGGTTCCTATTAGGTCTCTCCTCCTCTTCTCCAGGCTGAACAAACTCAGCTCCTTCAGCCAGGCTTTGTAGCAGTAGGGTTCCAACCCCGTGATCATTTTCACAGCCCTCCTCTGGACCTGCTCCATAAGGTCCATGTTCTTCCTGCATTGAGGGCTACAGACATGGACACGTTGCTCCAGGTGAGGTCTCACCAGAGCAAAGTGGTAGAATCACCTCTGGATCTGCTGGCAAATCTGTTTTTTGATGCAGTTTATGATGTAATTTGCCTACTGGGCTGCAAGGCTCACACTGTCTGCTCACATCCAGCTTCTGGCTCATTAGCACCTCCAGGTCCTTTACTACAGGGTTACTTTGTATTATCTCATCTCCCAGTCTGTACCGATAGTGAAGATTGCTCTGGTCCAGGTGCAGAACCCTACAGTTGCTCTTGTTCAGTCTCAAAGTTTTTGCTTTTTCTAGACCTCTTGTTTCTGCAAGCAAATGTATGATCTGCATTTTGAATTCAGTCCATTTCATCTCTTTCTCTTTTTTGTTTTTTTAAATCATGACACTTTTAGCTTTACACAGTAACTTTGACTATATTTTTATTATTTTTAAGCTACATATTCCCAAGTATTCACGATTTTTTAGACATTTTACCCTTAACTATTGTTTATTTTCTAATTTATGTCCTTTAATGCAGGGAAAAAGGGAAAAGGGAAAAAGGGAAAAAGGGAAAAAGGGAAAAAGGGAAAAAGGGAAAAAGGGAAAAAGGGAAAAAAGGAAAAAAGGAAAAAAGGAAAAAAGGAAAAAAGGAAAAAAGGAAAAAAGGGAAAAAAGGAAAAAAGGAAAAAAGGAAAAAAGGAAAAAAAGGAAAAAAAGGAAAAAGGAAAACAAGAAAAAGGAAAAAATCAAAAGGCAAAAAATCAAAAGGCAAAAAATAAAAAAGAAAAAAGAAAAAAAGAAAAAGGAAAAAAAGAAGGAGGAAGGAGGAAAGAAAGAAAAAAAAAGAAAGAAAAAAGAAAAGAAAGAAAAAAGAAAAGAAAGAAAAAAGAAAAGAAAAAAGAAAGGAAAAAAGAAAAGAAAGGAAAAAAGAAAAGAAAGGAAAAAAGAAAAGAAAGGAAAAAAGAAAAGAAAGGAAAAAAGAAAAGAAAGGAAAAAAGAAAAGAAAGGAAAAAAGAAAAGAAAGGAAAAAAGAAAAGAAAGGAAAAAAGAAAAGAAATGAAAAATGAAAAGAAAGGAAAAAAGAAAAAACTGAGTTTACATCCTTCCTGTTTAAATATACTCAAAGGAAAGTCAGGTTTGCGAAACAAAACTGCAGAGAGGCAATGGCAGGGAATTGTGAGGCCTTCCACTGAGCTTCTATGATGGCTGTTCTTGGCAAAGTTCATTTACAACCTCTGAAACTCAATCCAACACTATTTTGGTACCTAATTTTGAGACTAAACTGAGTTTTACGTTCAGTTTACATGTCTGAGGAAGGTGGCCAACATGGCTCAGAGAAGAGACATTCAACTGAATCCTTTGCAGGAGGTCACATCAGGTGCTGATGTGCTGGAAACGCTTTTCAATAATTAGTGAAATGTATTTCATAATCCAACAATAATTCAAAGAGGAACTTTGAAGGTTTCTGATATGGGCTGCATCATGATGGTGTCATCACAGGCTTTGCTTTGCAGGATTATCAGTCACTTATGTGTCAAATGTGGATTGTGGTGACAAGTTAGAGAAAATAACCCCAGCTGTTCTATAGGAATACTTATAATAGTAAGCTTGGGTGATCTTTGCTGTCTAGAAAGCTGGCAGGTAGCTGAATTGAATCACTACTACTCAGCAAAAGAGAAGAAGAAATACTCACAAGAGAGGAATGGTGACTGGGATGAAGTCATTCCCCTGCAAGACTGGTCCCCCCTTCTAGTATCTTAAGAGGGCCTACAAGAAGGCTGGGGAGGCACTATTTACAAGGTCTTGTAATGACAGGATGAAGAGTAATGGGTTTAAATTGGCAGAGGGGAGATTTAAAATGGATCTTATGAAGAAGTTCTTTCCAGTGAGGGTGGTGAGACATTGGAACAGGTTGCCCAGGGAGGTTGTGGCTGCTCCCTCCCTGGTGGTGTTGAAGGTCAGGCTGAATGAGGCCTTGAGTAACCTGTTCTAGTGGGAGGTGTCCCTGGCTATGGCAGGGGGGTGGAACTAGATGATCCTTGAGGTGACTTCCAACCTAAACCATTCTACGAATCTATGGTCAGCAAAGCTACCCGTCGTAGGTGCCTGTTTATTTGCTGAGTATGCATCTGACCACAGCAAGGATGTGTTGTATTTACTGGTTAAAGCTAAGAGAGAACAAATACACTCTTCATCTTCAGTCCTTTCTGCAAAGTTTGAAGGTCCGTCAGTAACCAAGAACTGTAAAAGACTCAGTAGCTTCAATGAGCAAACCACATGCTTCTCCTCTACCAGATACAGTCCATTCTGGCCATCTAGAGATGTTGGGGTTGCGGCAGGGGTGAAAAACATTGTCTTGTGAACAAATCTGAGATTGATTTGATTGCTTTCAGGGAAAGATCAAGATTAATTTCTATCAAGTACCTCAAAACATTAATTTTCATCAAATAACTTAAGAGGGTTCAAAGTTTCAAATAATGCTAAACCCCTAAGCTACAAGGTTTATGCATACCACTTTAGACAATGCACATGCAGGAACTACTCTGCACCATTCTTCCATCCCTGAAACCACTGAAAAGCTTCTGCCCCACAGTTCTTTGGAAAAAAACTCTTTAACACATATGATGTTGGTCATCTGCAAGTAACCAAAGCCCAAACACATCAGCTGAGCATCCAATTTCAGTCACTTCTGCATATTAATGTTTCTGTTGAATTAATAATCCTATATTTCAGAAGGTGCTCCACAACAAAATACTGTGGATTCAGAAGCTGCAGTTCAAGGTTATGGGAGAAAGCCAGCTTCTCCCAAACTTTGTTTGCTCAACTATCATCAGAGAAAAACAATCATGCTGGTTTATGAAGGTGGTGGTAATGTCAGCTCCAGGTTTTCTGCCAGACTCAGTACAGAGGAGCAGGTGGAAACATTTGATTGCTCCCTAGTTTTGTTTAGGGAAAAGGTGTGATGCCAAGATTTTTTGGGTTTCACTATGAAGCAGTTTGTGCATCACTAGGAATTCACATGTAACACTTTGGGAAACCCAGGTACAAAATCCTCCATCTCAGGATGCTATTTAAAGCTATGCTGCTGCAACCTGCAACGTGTGGGCAAACTGCTGTCCATGTGAAGACCCAATGACAACCTACCCACTACTTGAACGCTGCAGCTGTGTCTCTCAAGCAACTTTGAGAGTTTCAATCTGAAATTAAAAGGGTATTCTTCAAGTAACTATTTTTATTTCCTCTTTTTATACCAATCATACAGTCATGGCAGTACACTCTTAAAAATCCCTTGATTTCGCACTAACCATAATAACTATAAACTAACTACAGCAAAGCAACAGACAATTTCCTTCTGCTGAAAGGGAGGGAGGACTGTCTTGTCTATATTTATACCCCAGCACAGCAGAGCACAGCATGTTTTCTCTTCTGCTCAGAGACATCAAACGGAGAGTCCTAAACACTGGTAGTAATTAGTTACTCGTGTTTGCATGTTTGGGGCAGCACAGCCCAAGGTAAGGAGTTGCTATCATCTGTACAATGATTTCCTGGATTTTCAGTTAAATAACCCTCATGCTTACACCTTTACTCATGGCTGTAGCAACAACTGTGTGTGACAAAGCAGGACAGCTGGCTTTCTTTTTAACAAGGTACGATGTAGAACACACTATTTCTCCACATTTAACTGTTGCCTTGCAGTGGCTAAGGGTTAACTAGCACACCTGGTAAGCAGAAGCCTTTTAAAAGAAGAGGGTAATTGCAAATGTCTTTGATGATGTCTGTGGCTGTTTGAGCCAGATTTCTAGCTCAGGCATAAAAAAAAATTAGCAAGAGAGAAACTTTGAAATGGAAGAGTACTGGAGTTCCTTAGTGGAGAGGTGAACATGTCAGGAATAAGCCATAAAATGGCAACAGTGGACAAGTTAATGTAATTTCATGGGAGCATCAAAAGTTTTATGTCTGGAAGCAGAGCTTGTATCTCCCCCTTTGCTGCTTCTGCTGCACCCACTGCTATCTTCCCCCCACCACTGTTTTGGCTCCTGCTTGTCCCCATCCCCATCTTCTCTAAGGTTACTATATTCTGTAATAGTTTATTCTGTCTATACTGTTACAGTCAATTTTAACTGTTAAAAAAAATACAATTTCCTTTTTCTGAGTTTTCAAATTCTGAGTTGTAGTGAATTTACTCCCTCTGGGGCAGGTTTATAAGTGGTTGTTGGGGGAGGGATCCACTTTAACCCATCACAATGTCTTTTGTTTGTTTCACATTCAGCAAAAGCCCCCAGGAAGAAGACCATTCAGAGTCATAACAAATTGTGGTACTGTATAAATAACACAGTCTTTGGAAGGTTCCAAGAAAACTCAGCTGGGTGGTATATTAAAATACCAAAATGGCTGTTTGATTAACAGTGAAGTGCTGTAAGTAATCATTCAAAGATGTCCCTTAACATCAAATACTTGAAAGCACAAAACCTTACCTTAACACTGAGAAAACTCTAGCCATTTTTCCTATTGCTCTTATCTTGTTCCTTATAACCTCCTTTCGAGCAGCAGCTGTTGCTCCTATGGATTAAAAAAACCAAAAAAGACACATTAAAACAGTTACAGGGATTTGTACATCTGAACTCCAAAGTTTCTAAGGCCAGGCTGGATGGGCCTCTGAGAAACCTGATCTAGTGTGAGATGTCTTATAGCAGCCTTCCAGTATCTGAAGGGGGCCTACAGGAAGGCTGGGGAGGGACTATTGACAAGGTCTTGCAATGACAGGACAAGGGGCAATGGGTTTAAACTGGCAGAGGGAAGATTTAGACTGCATCTTAGGAGGAAGTTCTTTCCAGTGAGGGTGGTGAGGCACTGGCATAGGTTGCCCAGGGAGGCTGTGGCTGCTCCCCCCCTGGAGGTGTTCAAGGCCAGGTTGGACGAGGCCTTGAGTGAGCTGTGCTAGTGGGAGATGTCCCTGTCTATGGCAGGGGGTTGGAACTAGGTGATCCTTGAGGTCCCTTCCAACCTTACCATTCTATTCTATGTGTCCCTGCTCACGGCAGGATGGGTGGGAGCTGGATGATCTTTGGAAGTCCCTTCTGACCCTGACAGTTCTGTGATTCTGTGAAACATTAACATTAATGCAATGGCTTGCCAAAACGAGCCACATCTGTAGTGAAACCCAGAAGTTTTTTAAACTATTTCCAGATCAAGATCAATCACATTTGAATAGTCTAGTTATCAGTACCTTTAGAGATGACCTTTTTCCTTCTACACATTGAAACTGCATGCTTTTTCATTCATGTAAGCCAATTTCAAAACCATTTTCAGACACCATCCTTTCTCAGAAACAAGTTTCTTAGAAAACAGTCATAATGTCAAAAATATACTCAACAAGAACAGTGACAAAACCATTAAAACAGAAGTTAAACAATAATGCAGTTAAAAAGCTATTTCACAATCCTATCATTTCAAGTGTAAAAACATAGAATCACAAGGTTGGAAGGGACCTCAAGGATCACCTGGTTCCAACCCCTTGCCATAGACAGGGACACCTCCCACTAGCACAGGTCACTCAAGGCCTCCTCCAACCTGGCCTTGAACACCTCCGGGTAGGGAGCAGCCACAACCTCCCTGGGCAACCTGTGCCAGTGTCTCNGGGTTGGAACCAGATGATCCTTGAGGTCCCTTCCAACCTTACCATTCTATGATTCTAAGGTGGTCTAAGTCAGTATTTTCCCACCCCTAGATTAAAATTATTTAAATAGATATAAACCTCTAAAGGCAGAGTCCTGAAAATCAGCACGAAGTGGTAGGGATTGCATTGGTTTGCGGTGGTTGAGAGTTCTATAGAGTAACTTCCTTCTCATCACTGCTAGGGTCTGCTCAAAATCAGAATGCCTTTGACAGTTGTGAACTCAGATGATACTTTTTCCATTTAAAAATAAATGCTGGAGATTGGCTGCAGTTCAGCTAAGTTTGCATGTGTATTGTAACTTGAATATCATCAAAATCTAGCATATTAACCTGCACATCCAGGAGAGAACTACCAGAATGAGAAAAGCAAATGGTACAAAGTTGCCAGCATGTGGAATTTCTTTTAATGAGGACCTCCCATGTCCCCAAGAAGGTGCCTATATCCTAAGTGAACCAACCTCATCAATTTCTCTCAATCATAACCACATACAACATGATGATTTCTCCCAGGAGTTTCCAAACCTTTTCCTGCACAAGTAAACGCTGTGTGCAGAGTGGCCCTGATGAAAATGACCTGGGGCTGTTGATTGATGAGATGCTCCCCCATCAGCTGGCAGTGCCCTCATGCAGCCCAGAAGGCAAACTGTGGACTGAGCTGCATCAAGAGGAGTGTGGCCAGAGAGGGGATTCTTCCCCTTTACTCTGCTCTGACCTCACCTTGAATACTGCAGCCAGTTCTGGTCTCCCAGTCATAAGAAGGACAGAGAACTGTTGGACCGAGTCAGAGGAGGGCTACAAGGATGGCTGAAGCACTTCTGTGAGGATAGGTTGAGGCAGCTGGGGTTGTTCATACTGGAGAAGATAAGACTCTGGGAGGACCCTATAGCTGCCTTCCAGTACCTGAAAGGAACCTAGAGAAAGGCTGGAGAGGGATTATTTATAAGGTCATGTAATGACAGGACAAGGAGCAATGGGCTTAAAATGGCAGAGGGGAGATTTAGACTGGATGTTAGGAGGAAGTTCTTTGCAGTGAGGGTGGTGAGGCACTGGCACAGGTTGCCCAGGGAGGTTGTGGCTGCTCCCTCCCTGGAGGTATTGAAGGCCAGGTTGGACAAGGCCTTGAGTGCCCTGTACTAGTGGGAGGTGTCCCTGTATATGGCAGGGGGTTGGAACTAGATGATCCTTGAGGTCCCTTCCAACCTTACCATTCTATGATTTGCTGAAATAATGCTCCTGACATTCACAATGCTTTACTGCCCTATTAGTTTTGACCGGACAGCACTAACCTGACCTTGTGCTTGGATTGCTCAACCGCTTATACGTAAATCTTAGACCCACATTTCAAGTGAGAATACTCCAGTTCAGTACTCAAAAATTCATTATTACTGCAAATCCTTATTAATTACTGTAGCTAGACTTAAGCATGTTTATTTGAAAGTAAATAGGTCATAACCTGAGAACTGTCTGTGGGTAAAAGGGTTAATTTTGTCCTTTGCAAACATTACTTTAAATGTCTGAACAAACCCTATTTGTAAGAAGAAACGTAAAGAAGACTAAAACCATAAACAGAGCTGAGTTTAAAATTGGAGTGGAAAATTTACTTGGGAGGTAGAATAAAAGCTTTGAATCTTACTTTGGTAATTTAACAAGTTCTACTGGATTTCAAAGTTGTAGCACCCAAACTCGGATGTTGTGAGCTCGGAATGTAGGACTTACAAGAAGTGTAATTTAGATCTTCAGATTAAGAAGCAGAATAACGTAAAAAAACCACAACTATAAACTCTGAAAATATTCTGAGATGTAGGACTGAGGAGACAGGAAACAATATTGAGTGAAAATATCAACCCCGATCTCTCACTACTGCCCTAATATATTAATATATATTATCTAATTAAGCATTAGGAAAATTAATGGAACTTAAGCCTTCCAGGTTATTGAATACCTTTCTTCTGTGCACAAATGCCATCTTCTTATGAATTCCAAAGGGGGGGGGGGGGGGGGAAGAAAAAAGGAGAGAAAAAGATATATAGAAAAATGAAGTTGATAGAAAGGCACCAGNTTTGTAGAATGAAAATAAAATAAAAAAAATACAGAGAACATTTGACAACATCAATGTTTAAGTAAAGTCTGAAAAACAGAAAAGGACAAAATTAGGCAGGGAACATTCAAAAAGAAAGAAACAGATTGAGAATGCTGGGGAGAAAAAAAAAAAACAAACCAAAAAAACAGAAGCCTTTTGAACACAAAGGCTGGTTAGTAGGTTTTGAAAGAAATCACCATGCAGGCAGATCAGCAGTGAAGTTCAGCCTTGGTGTTACTACCCTTTAAACACATAACTGTCTTCTACATTATTGGAGCTACTTGCTAAGGTTTAATCACGTCTCAGTAACAGCCGCCTTAGTTTATGTGGGGAGTGCCTGCCTGACAACATCTCTTTTCTTCTAGCTATCCAGCCAATTCTTCAGGTTTATTTACATCTGATTTCTGACAGAACAGCTCTGTGCTGGTTTGAGGCTAATTGGAATATTTTAATGGAGAAAATTGTATTATAGGCTGTGAAAAGGAAACAGTGGTGATGTCTGCTTCACCCATAGGCTTGTTGAGATGTTTAAGAATAAGTACTGAAAACATGCATACGACACTTGGGCTTGCAGGCACTCTTGGGCTGTCTAGCAGCTTCTTGCTTTCTCCTCTCTGCCAAGTAACCTCACTAACCACTTTCCTTCTAACCCCCTCTGGTCGATCCTCCAAGCTCACCTTGCACGTAAGGCAAACCTTGGGGTAAGGTACAGGGGTGGGGAGAAGGTGGAAGGGTGGTTGGGAGCCCCTCCTGGGGTCTCTGATTTCTGGGAGGGGAGTTGTGTTTCTGTATTCCCTTTAACTTGTCTATGTCTGTAACTATTCCTGTCTATAGTGTCTATCTCTGCTTGTACATTGTGCTGAGCTGTAAATAGAGCTTCAGTCCTTAACTTCCAGCTGGCTGAGTTCTAGTCTGGGTCATTTTACAAAGTGTGGGAGGGCAGGGAACTCCCAAACCATCACAAGCTTACTGACATAGATATGTCTGCTGCTTCTACCAACATTTGTGCTATGCACCACATGTGTTTGTGTTCAAATGCACACAGATCAGCTATCAAATCAAACATCACCACAGTACTGCATTTTAAATTCAACTGTGTTGAAGACAAAGGAAGCACTCTGTGCCCAGCCATAACAGTACCATGTTGTGTGCTTTGGGGACACTGCTGTTAGGTTGGTTCAGGGGCTGAGTGCAGCAATGTGCCACAGTAAGTCTCATAGAATGGTAAGGTTGGAAGGGACCTCAAAGATCATCTAGTTCCAACCCCCTGCCATAGGCAGGGACACCTCCCACTAGTACAGCTCACTCAAGGCCTCGTCCAATCTGGCCTTCAATACCTACAGGGAGGGTGCATCCACAA
>VWZE01016781.1:129074-144887 GCA_013396675.1 Eubucco bourcierii
GGGCTCCAGAACTGCACACAGGACTCCAGGTGGGGTCTGTGGAGAGCAAAGTAAAGGCGCAGAATCCCCTCCCTTGCCCTGCTGCCCACACTGCTCTTGATGCAGCCCAGCACTTGGTTGCTGCCTGGGCTGCATGTGCACACTGCAGGTTCATGTTGAGCTTTTCATCAACCCAGACCCCAAGGTCCTTTTCCTCAGGGCTGCTCTCAGCCATTCCCCACTCAGCCTGGAGTTGTGCTTGGGATTGTGCCTACCCAGGTGCAGGACCTTACACTTGGCCTTGTTGAATGTCATGAGGTTGGCCTGGGCCCACCTCTGCAGCCTGTGCAGGTCCCTCTGGATGGATCCCTGCCCTCTAGCAAGTCGACTGTGCCACACAGCTTGGTGTCATCTGCAAACTTGCTGAGGGTGCACTGATTCCTCTCTCCATGTCACTGACAAAGAAGTTAGATGGCACCTTTGTCTGTCTCTCACATGAAAAATGCTTTGGGTTTAACGAAACAGCATTACTTAAATAAATGAATGAATGACATCAAAATGCCCCTCTGCCCGTCAACTTTGCCAGTTTAGACAAAGAACAAACATAAACTAGTGGGAAAATCCCCTTAATCTCTCTCTCTCCCAGTTAAAAAATGAACTGAGGTACACCCTTTTCAATGGTGTGCTCTAATAGGATGAGGGGCAACAGGTACAACCTGAAATACATGTCAACATCAGGGAAAACTTCACTGTAAGGGTGACAGAGCACTGGGGCAGGCAGCCCAAAGAGATTGTAGAGTCTCCTTCTCCACAGATTTTCAATACTTGTCTGGATGCGTGACCTGCCCTAGGTCAGGGGGCTGGATTCAGATTCAATGATCTCTGGAGGTCTCTTCCAACCTCTACCATTATATGACTCTACTCAGACAAGGCCTTTTCTTGTCTTCAATCAGTCCCCCTAGTTGGTGCAGAGCTTGCCCTGGGTGCAGTTTGTTGCACTGAAGAGCTGTGGCTGCTGGTGCAGCAGAGCCAGGATTTGATCAGTAAGTGTTCGACTTAATAATTCTCTTTAGACTTGCACTACCGCACTGCACTGGGGAAATCTGTATTCTAACTGAGAACAAATGCTGCAGCCAGCACTGTGAGAGCAGCTTTGCCATCAGCTGCAATGTTCAAGGCAACGCAAAACTTGATGCAGGTAATTCAGGAATGTCTTTATGCCAAATCATGACAGCAACACTTAAACACAGCACGCGGAGTGCTTGTGTCAACTATTACATCATTGGGTCCTTTTAATTAGCAGCTTAGCTTCTCCAAGGCCAGAAATGTTGCTAATTAAAGTGAAACAGGACTCTTGACTATATGCTGGTTAGGTAGAAGCATTTGCAGCTCCTACTGCTAAGTGATACATTTGATGTACAAGCCATACAGAACATGAGCTACTGTTTAATGTTCAGCCAAGTCATTTTTTGCTGCATCAGATTATATAGCAACCAGCACTGCAAACAGGGAAGGACTGTAAGAGGAGGTAAGAAAACTTGAATTATCATATCCTCCCATTTTTAAAGCAAGTGAAGCCAAAAAGACCATTGCACGCCAGCAGAGACATAAGAGACTAAGGGCACTAGGATTGCTGTTTAGGCTTTGACCCACTAAGCAACACAGAAACTGACTACAAGAAATTGATCACTTCCCCATGGTGTGTTTCATTAAGCAAAAAACACCACAAACAATACAACCAACCAACAAAAACAAACAAACAAACAAACAAACCCACCCCAGCCCTCCCCCCACCCCCAAAAAACAAATAAAAAACCCCAAACAAAACCAAACCCCAACAAAATGCCTAACCAACCAAAAAACAAAAACAAGAGAGTGAAAAACACCAACCTCTCCTCAAAAAAAAGAACACATGCTATTGAGCATCCTGCTCATGGCTAGTGCACAGAAATAATAGCAATAGTACTAATAGCAATAGTACTAATAGCTATAGTACTAATAGCTATAGTACTAATAGCTATAGTACTAATAGCTATAGTCCTAATAGCTATAGTACTAATAGCTATAGTACTAATAGCTATAGTACTAATAGCTATAGTAGTAATAGCAATAGTAGTAACAGCAATAGTAATAATACAATGCTCACAAGAACACCATGCAGTGAGGTCAGGCAATAATACCAATGGGACTTGGTTTTGAAGGGGGAAGTGAGACCATAAGACAGATGGCAGGAAAGTGTAAGAGAAAGTAACAAATGAATGATCAGTGCAAACCATAGTGATGGATCATTCTCATTACATGGGGGAACCCAGGTCAGGGTATGTTCAAACTGCAAGGAGAGAATGGAAATCAGCTGCCAGCCCTGAAAACTACTGATAATATAAACATGAGCCATGATTTTTAAAAACTAAAACAATTCCACTAAATAAAATGCATCTGCTATTGCAGATATCAGGCATTTCCTTCCATGGGGAGTACTGCTGAAGAAAAATGTCACTGGGTGAGCAAGACTGTCCTGATGCAGTCCTCTAAGTAAGCTCAGCTGAAATTATTGAATAAGGGAAATGTTGAACCGCTCTAAGACTGTCAATATGCAGCTGCTACAGAAACAGTTTAAAGCTGATAATCACACCAATTTGTTTTTGAGAACACAAACAAACATCTTGTAGTTTCTTCCCTAAAAGCAAGGCCCTAAGGAAAACAAACCAACCAACCAAAAAAAAAGAGAGGGGGAAGTCAACTACTTTTGAGAGAAAGAGGATTTTCCTTTGTTGTACAGATAACAGATCAGAACCCACCAGGAAATCACTGAAGTTATCAGCCTATACATAAATTTAAATCAACCCTGAATTTTACTTTTATGCTTGAATGCTGCAGTCTTTTCCACGTATACCATTCCCGTGAGCCCAGTGGGCTGAAGGCACAAGTGTGCACCCACGGCAAGCTGCAGCACCAGTGGCTCAGATCCCATTTTACAGCTCTAAGGGGATTTATCTGGGAAAGCAGACATGAATATATGCCAGCTCTGGTTTTAGCTCTGGTTGTTTCTTTAGCATATGCTAAAGAAACAACATTTCTAATATTTCCCTTAACATAATGTTTTACACAGAGGAATCATTCATACTGAAAAATTTGAAAGCAGATTTGGACAACAGCATCAGCATTGCAGTACCAGGAAGGGATTCACTACTCTGTAACTGGAAACTTTAAGGCTGTTAGCTATCATTATGCAGTACACACACATGCAAGCCCAGAGAATTTCAGCTTGTCTCCCTGCTTAGACATCTGCAATGCTGCAAACTCCACGTCTGAGGGAGTGTTGTGGTGAAACGCCCAAAGAGAAGGAGAGGGAATTCATCTGCTTCCCAGAAAAAAACTGCAGCAGATGCAGAGAACTCCTGCAGCTGGAGAGGACAGATGTCCCCAAAGCCCCCTAAGGCCTCATCATTTCTGACTCTGCCTTTGGAAATGTGCTCCTGAACTGCAACTTAGGCACAGGAATGCTAACACACTAACATTTCAGAAAAGCACTACACACATTGGCCTGTCTATGCTCAACAGAAGCAACTTTAAAAGAAAGTATTAGAGGTCAATACTGAATTAATTTAAAAACCCTTCCAATAAAGCCTTTGCTTTGGCTTTGCATTCAGTGGAATTTCTGCCTGCACTTAAGTGCTTTCTTGAGCCAAGGATTTTAAGCAGATGGTTTTGTTGCTATTGTATTTAATCTGACGGAGTTTTTACTCCTCGTATGCCTCTGTACTGTTTCACACACTGCTTTAATTACACAGTAGCTACTTATTTGAATTGCATGAGAAAAAAAATTGGGCACAATATTCAAACAGGTGTTTTCTTCTCTCCACTGATTACTGGTTTCAATAAATCCAGTCTTTGCCCCAAGTCCCGCAAGATAATTGTTCACGTCCACACTCCACGGCAGACGCAGAACGGGGCATACCAGCTGGCTTTTGGGAGTAAAACAGAAGTGCTATCATCCATACCCTTCTTCTCCATTACAAAGGAAACATTTGTCAACCCCCATGATCTAGCTTCTGCTTCCAAAGACTAAAAATAAAAAAAACTTTGAGAGAGAAGTTTAATTATTAATTACAGTTTCATTAAATATTTGCCTAACTACAACGTTCTTCCTTCTCCCCGTTCATCCATTCTGCCTACAAACACCCTGAGAACATTTCACAGTGTTAGATTTTTCCAGCTTCTTTAAATTTTCTTTTTTTTTTTTTTTTAAACACTGAAAGCATTCACAAAAGAACATTAAGAATAGAGGGGATTTTTTTTTTTTTTTTGTTTTGCTGAAATGGGGAGAACTACATCTGACACTTGCACAGCCTAACAGAAAATAATGCCTAATAAAATAAACTGACTTTTTAAGAATCCCCAAACTCCAAAACATAAAATACCATTTACATTCAGACCAACAGGTACAAGGCAATTTATCATCATATAAACCCCAGTCCAAATGACAACAGAAGTGGCCATTTCTCTCTTCTTAGCAGAAATGTCAATTTGGAACATTTAGCTGTACTTGCACATTTATTTTTATTGATTCTATAGTCTTCCGAAGTCTTTCAGATACAGGAGTGCCTCATGAGGTAATTAGTGAAATATTACAAGTGTGAGACTTCCAAAGTTGTTGTACTGATGGTTTGGAAGGTGTTGTGCAGAAAGCTTATTTCACCATGTAAAGATCATCTCATTGACTTAATTAATCTTTCTATGGGCACCCCTGAGACTTTAAGCACGAAATCAAAATCTGATTTCTTTGTGACAACGAAAGCAGGTTTCATGAAGGGAATTTTTTTTTTTTTTTTTTTTTTAGCCAAAATAGCGAGAGCAAGGAAAGGGTTAGGACAGGGCAGAAGACCCATTAATTCTTTTGAAAGCATGCAGTAAGCAAATCCATTGGAGTCCAGCACAACAGTTGCTTTCAGTGCCACAGAATTTAAGAGAGAATCAGAAAATTATTCCAGGGTTAGTAAATAAGCTTCTAAAGTAGTTTCAAGGCAAACAATCTCAACCAAGGGCAGGAGGTTCTTACCATCAAAGCCATCTTCCTCTGTCCCCAGTTCATCATCTGAGCAGATGTTCAGCACATTTACCAGCATCTCTGTCACTAAAATGGAAAACAAATGCAAAATGTTGATAGTAAGGTTTCCTGGTCTGTCAGAGAGCAAGCCCTAGCTATACAAGTGCAGCTGAAAATTCAGTACAGAAAGAGCACTCACTTTTTAAACTGCAGGAGCTTGTTCTATGTTTGTAGGAACATAAGCTTCAAGGGTCTTGTGTAGTTAATAAAATGTACAGGTTTGTATCAAAATGTTCCACATATAACAAACACCACAAGAAGTAAGACCTTAAAACATGCTTCCAGTCTCTCTTTTTTTTGCAGTTGCCAATCAACCACCTTCACTTTTATTTTCCTCCCCTCTACTATATTTTTTCCTTTCACTCCATCTGGACAACACAGCTGCCTTTCTTTCCTCTTGCTGCTCCACTGCAGCAGGATTTCATTTCTCAATGACACTCCAACTGAAAAGGTTACAGCAAGAGGGATCAGAGAATATATATCCATTTATTTCTCCAGGCCTTATACACTGCACTTTTGAGTTCCATGAAACACTAAACCTGGTAAGGACATCCACAAAGAGGCAGTGTCTGAGGACAAAGAGATGAGATGATCATTGTAGGTGCCTCCCAGCTGAAGTTATTCTATATTCAGTATAGAAATCTATGTATTCTATATTCAATAGAAACATCATTATTGGTAACTTCACAATAGATTCAGCTCACTCACTTTGCAATTTGAGCACAGAAAGGTCAGCCTCAGGCTACCCCTAACCATAACAGGTATCAGTGAGACACTAATCAGAGAGCACACAGAGTAAGAAGAGCCAAAAAAACCCAAAAACCTCAAACCAAGCAAACACTAAATCCAGGAAAAATCACATTCAAGGAAATGTAATTTAGAGATCAAAAAAAACAAAGTTACTAAGTAAGATGTGAAATTATTAGCAGCTTGAGAAAGACTCCACTACATCTACATGTAGTAAGCATCATTAAAATGGTTACCAGGCAAGTCTAGTCTTGCACTAGCTACACAGGTTGAAACTTCAACATTTTTAATCAAGTGGTTATTAAAGTCCTCTTCTGTGACAACTGTGAGGGCTTGGAACATTAGAAGGGTAGGAGGAAGTTACACTTTTCCTACATTAGTGAAGGATTTAATATTTTCCTTTGACAGGATTAGTGGAATGACTTTCCACATTAAGAATGACCAGTCAAACTAACGACTTCCTACCTTGGTTGGCCTTTTTTGGGGGGGTAGGGGTGCGTGTAAATCTATTAAAAGAAAAAGAAAGAAAGAAAGAAGCTATGTAGAAGAGCAAATTTTAAACCCATGAGTTCTGTTTTGCAGAGAAAGGTAAACCACAGATTTCACTTCTGAGGCTCCAAAAATTTCCAAGTAACTGGTAAGAGTGACCACTGGAAAGATACAAAGGAGGGGGAAAAAAGCCTCATAAAAAAGCAGAGGGAGGAGTGTCCACAGTTTCAGAATCTCAGCAAACCTGATTATGCATCCTGTAGTCCCAACTGAGGCCACACATATGAAGCCTCTGAAAAAAAAAATGATGCTACCCAACTTCTCGCAGGACTGCAACATCTATGGAGAACCAGCCCATGCTAAAACTGCCCTGAGTGAGTTTAGGGCCAGAGAAAATGAAGTATTTTATCTGCTTCACAAGAGCCTGTAACAGGAGTCAGTGTGGATTATACAATGTCTCCATTAGTGGAAACAGCTGTCTGTTCTTTGTTAATCCCTGCTTCATGGTCTGCATTCATCTGCTTTGTTCACCCAGACCCCAGGCGTCTCACCAGTGGCTTTCCCAACACAAAAGGGCAGCCGAAAACAAAGCCTGTCATGACTGTAGGTAAGAGCCACAGCTGGCTGTATTTCCAGTTGCCTATTAAGAGAGAACTGTTATTCCAAGCAGCTTTTAAGAGTTTATTACAGTTTTTTTGGCAGTAATTGCTTCAGCAGCAATATACTATAATGGATGGATCAAAGCAAGCTTCATCTCAGGCCCTGAATAAAAGGGCTTGGGGTTTAAGTGGTTTGCATTATATATTCATTTACTATGTTAGACCAAAGTGTTTTCATGCCTTTTGTGTGCTTGCCATTCATAGCATGAAGGCAACATCAAGAGCATCATGTTTCAATAAAGCTTCGTTTATGTTCTTTAGAGTCTTCTCACCAGTGATGAGCCATTGTATGCCCTGGGCAGAAAAGGGGCAGAGGAGCAGGTTTTCCTTCTTCCAGCCATCTCCCTATTCTCTCCTGGAACAGTTAACCAGACTGAGTCTTAGCATGACTAGCTCTCTGTTTGCTGGTGAAAAAGCAACCCATAGTCATCAGAAAGGTCAGTTGGATAAGGGTGTCACCATGATGAAGCCTGCTGTCATGTCCCTTGAGCAGTAGGCAATATCCAAGGGAATACCCAAGAGCTTGTAAAGGAATCCTTAGAAATAATTTTATTTAATGAATGCACCTCTGGCCTGCCATGCTATAAAATCTATTTCTGCAGCAGAAATGAAGTGGCATTACACCTTGGAAAGATTGGAAATCATAAAAACATGAGAGGTATGATTACCCATTGGTGATTGCTTGCCTCCCTGAGGTCTGTTTCTTCAAATTCCAAGCAAGCAAGCCACCTGTCTTCAGATTGTTCTTACCATTTCAAATAAACAAGGCCACATGGACAGCGACTAAGAAACCTTTTTGCAGTTTCAATGAGCGGAGCCCATTTACATACCTTTCTCACCCACAAACGGCAAGGACCAGGTAAACACATCCATGAAGTTTGGAAGCCAGTATGGATGAGGGGAGCAGTTGAACTGTCTGATATTCATAACATTGTTCTCGTATTTCAATACTGCAGCTAGAGGGAGGAAAGAAGCAAAAGAGGCATCAACTACACGGGTGTGACTGGCTAGCAGACCAGGAATGCTCAGCCTGCAGGGCTGCTCATCAGCTTTCAATCACTTGACCCAGTGGCACCACTTGACTGCTACCTGTAATAGGATGCTGCCTCAACAAAGCTGCAAGTCATTTCCAGTCTGAAAGCAGTGCTGTCAGCTTTCCCTGGCACTAAGGTGGGTTGGTAAGTGAATCAGTAATTCTGAGCGGTCATGAACGTAGGCTCTGGGATCTGCCACCAGTGAGGCACCAGGCAGAGCATCTATAGCCGCCCATTTCACACAGGTATCTGAGCTCCTCACAACTGTACTTTGGAGATAACAGAGGAAAACATTTATCACTCCAGAGCTTGAAAGCTGCTCATCCAATGAAGATTTTCAACATATTTCATTTGTAGTACTGGACAACAACTGAAGACGCTTCCCACAGTTTTCAAACTCTAGGCACAGGGGGCTGTGCTTTTGAGAGTATGAATGAATACTAATACAACTAGTCTTGCATCATTGAACTCTCCTATCATCCTTGTCAATGCAGACACACACAGACTACATCTGCAAGGGGTAGAAGGGCAGATATTTATGCCACACAGCACTCCACAAAGTTCAGTGTTAACTCGTTAATGGACTTCAGCTTGGTATTTGGAACATGATCTGATTAACTTGTTTTTGCAATATTGACAAAGTAAATCAAAATATCATACAGTATGACAGGACAAGGGGCAATGGGTTTAAACTGGCAGAGGGAAGATTTAGACTGGATGTTAGGAGGAAGTTCTTTGCAGTGAGGGTGGTGAGGCACTGGCACAGGTTGCCCAGGGAGGTTGTGGCTGCTCCCTCCCTGGAGATGTTCAAGGCCATGTTGGAGGAGGCCTTGAGTGAGTTGTACTAGTGGGAGGTGTCCCTGGCTATGGCAGGGGGTTGGAACTAGATGATCCTTGAGGTCCCTTCCAACCTTACCATTCTATGTTCTATGTAAGAAACAGCTCTTTCTAGAAGAGGCCATAGCTGTACCCAGGTCCTGTGTAGTCAGAAGTCAGATGAAAAAGACTGAATGTGGCTTGAGTATAACTAAAAAGGCAGGGAGTGCAGGTAGGTGGGAGACAAAGGGACAGTGTCAGTTTGGTTAGGGAGGAGCAAAGTAATTTGGAAAATGCAGCAGATGAAATAAAATGACCTTTATAATAAGCCTAGATAACTGCCCTTATCAATTCTCATTTTCCAAACAATGGATTTCGCCCAGCACTAATTTTGCACTGACAGCCTAGTTTAGCTAACAACGCATTCCACACCACATGTAGACTCCCATGCACTTCTGAAAGCTGGTAGAGCAATAAGTGGTTATTAGGGTGCTGTAGATTACTCATAACTCAGGCCATTCATTGAGACTGCCTGGAAGAACAAAGAATATGGGTAGGTTCAGCAGCTCTTTGTATCACACATCTATTCATTGGTTTTCAAATAATATATTGAGGGAGACTTTCATTGATACAGTCTTTCAATAAAAATCCTCCAGTGCTGGATTTCTGCTACACATTTTATGGGTCTACTGCCTAAGCTTGGAAAAAGGTAAAACTAAATCTCACATCCCTTCCTTTTCATTTTGTCTCTCTTCCCTTCTTCAATCCCTCCTCCTTTTCTGTCTTTTTGCAAAGATATACGTAATACAAAAATCTTAAGACTGCAGTCACTTCACCTGGTAAGAGCCTCTCTAACCTAGTAAGGATATGTTTTAATTTACAGAATCTGTTTCCTGAAATCCATTAATTTCTAAATAATACAGGCACAGAGCAGACATGCTCTTGGGTAAGAACAGAGTAATTTATGAAATAAAAGACAGAATATTTCTTTGCTCCTGGAGAAAAAGATAATTTCAAGATGATCACCTAAATCCAGACACCTCAAACACAGGGACATGAGAGAGTTGGGGCTCTGCAGCCTGCAGAAGAGAAGGCTTCCAGGAGACCTCAGAGTAGCCTTCCAGTATCTGAAACGGGCTACAGGAAGGCTGGGGAGGGACTATTGACAAGGTCTTGCAATGACAGGACAAGGGGAATGGGTTTAAACTGGTAGAGGGGAGATTTAGACTGGATGTTAGGAGGAAGTTCTTTACAGTGAGGGTGGTGAGGCACTGGCACAGGTTGCCCAGGAAGGTTGTGGCTGCTCCCTACCTGGAATTGTTCAAGGCCAGGTTGGAGGAGGCCTTGAGTGAGCTGTACTAGTGGGAGGTGTCCCTGCCTATGGCAGGGAGTTGGAACTAGATGATCCTTGAGGTCCCTTCCAACCTTACCATTCTATGATTCTATGAAGGTTCTGAGGAGACCTTATTGTGGTTTTCCAGTATCTGAAAGGGGCCTACAGGGAAGCTGGTGAAGGACATTTTAGGATGTCAGGTGACAGTCATAGGACTAAGTGGAATGGAGTAAAACTAGAAGTGGGTAGATTTAGATTGGATGTTAGGAAGAAGATCTTCACCAGGGTGATGAGACACTGGAAGAGGTTGCCCAGGGAGGTGGTGGAAGCCTCATCCCTAGAGGTCTTCAAGGCCAGGCTCGATGTGGCTCTGAGCAATTTAGCATGAGGTGTCCCTGCCCATGGCAGGGGAGTTTCAACTGGATGATCCTTGGGATCACTTCCAGCCCTGACAATTCTATGATTGATGGAGAGAGAAAATGGCTCTCTAATATTTATGAGAACTTCTGCTAGGCAGACACCCTCTATTTACACAAACCACATCTGATTCCTGCCCATCCTTGTCTGACAGTCAGCAGCTGTTCTAGTGCTCGGTAAAATAAAAATGGCTTAAGACTGCTATTAGCAAAAATGAGAAAACTAAGTGTTAATATTCTCAGTATTTCCATCTTTTTTTCTTTTCCTGAAATTACATATGGCAGACTGAAATTCATTCTCCTTCTATTACAGTGACATAGTTGCATAGTAGAAAGAAACAGTTTGTGGCTTTACAGCAAAAATGAGTCAAAACCACACAGAGAAGGATCACTTATTGGTTGTGAAGTTTAATTTAGAAGGACTAAAACTTCAAATTCATCATTATAGTGAGCTGAGGTAGTTGCCCTTCCCATTAATTCTTCAACCTATCCATTAAGACTACTCTTAAATTCTGTGAAAGTTGAATAAATCATTTTTAAGAGGAACTTTTAAAACTCTAAAAGGCCTCAACCACTGGCAGAACAGCTGTAAAACATTAAATTATTTGCTTTGTTTTGCTGAGATTTTTAAAGCAAGATTATTTATTTTGAGATTCCTGTAGAAAAAGAAATCTTCACATCACCTTATTAATTTATATACTTGAATACCACTGTTCTTGTAACAATGTTTTTAAAACCTGTTCTCCTTGGTAAGTGACCCAATACAGCTCCTCCACAAATGACTTCAAAAGCTACTTGAAGAAAAAAATAATACTAAAGAGCAGAGACAGAAGTCTTCTAAAACTGCCCTAACTGTAAAAGAATAAAGCAAAGTTAGGTAGCTGCCAGTATCAGAAATACTTTTCTGCATTTTTAATTTTAAATGTTGTTTTATAAGCACAGTGTATACCAAATAGTGTTACTAGGCAACTACCAACGCTGACATTTAACATTAAACAAACTGGCTCTTGCTAGGATTGTGCAGTTCTGTCTATTGCTTAGTAGCTGGAATTAAAAAAACTTCACCTACATCAAGAAGAAAAAGGGTGCCCATGTATTAGCAGGAGTTGTCACGAGCTATTCTGGCTGCTCACTTTCTTTAGGTCATAACTCTTTTTCCCTCTCTGTTGGCTCAGAAAAAGTTTGAGGATTTCACCTCTGTGTCATTTCTTAGCCCACATTAACTTGATGTGTAAGTAGCTATAGGAGACCCCAGGTGCCCTGAAAGAGTAAGAACCTTTTGAAGGTTAGGGTTCCACACATACAGCTCATGCAGTTGCTGATGGAGGAGACAGAAGAATGTGGGATGGGTTTCCCTAGTTAAGAAGCTCATCATGGATGTGCTGGTTTGAGGTTAATTGGAATATTTTAATAGAGAAAATTACACTATAGGCTGTGAAAGGAAAACAATGGTGATGTCTGCTTCACTCATAGGCTTGCTGAAAAATTGTTTGGGAAAAATAACCAAAACATGGCTAAGGCATTCTCTGTCTGCCTCTCTCTTGTGGGACACAGCACAGCATCTGGGGCAGTCTAGCAGCTTCTGGCTCTGGCTCCTCTGCCGATTAATCTTCACTAATCACTTTTCTTCTAACCCCCCTGGTCGATCCTCCTAAATCACCTTGCACGTAAGGCAAATCTTGGGGTAAGGCACAGGGGTGGGGAGAAGGTGGAAGGGTGGTTGGGAGCCCCTCCTGGGGTCTCTGATTTCTGGGAGGGGAGTTGTGTTTCTGTATTCCCTTTAACTTGTCTATGTCTGTAACTATTCCTGTCCATAGTGTCTATCTCTGCTTGTACATTGTGCTGAGCTGCAAATAGAGCTTCAGTCCTTAACTTCCAGCCAGCTGAGTTCTAGTCTGGGTCATTTTACAGAGTGTGTGGGGGGTGGGGGGTGGGTAGGGAACTCCCAAACCATCACAATGGAGCAGAACTCAACTCTCTCCAACATTTCCTTATTATTCCAGACTGCAAGTTTGATGTTTTTCTTCCCAAACAGATAGATGCTAGCAGACCAAGCCAGCAGTCACAGTTTCATAGCAGATAATCATTAACCAGAGCAATAATCTTATTTTATTGTTAACAGCTACACATGTTTTAACCTAATTTTGATACTTTCGGTTGTAAATGAGTTTAAGAAGCTAATGCTTTGCAAAGTGAAGATGTGCAGATATCCCAAATGACATTAAACTTCTTTCCAAAGCTAGTGAACTGAGATATCAGATGCTGAAACCACATTAGAGTGCAATGAAACGCTAACACAGCAAGCAAAGGGCATTTGTAGCATTTAGCTTGAAGCACTTAACACAGGTGCCTAAGGGTGGCAAAAAATATGTAGCAATGGGGACAGCTTTTCCAACCGGCTCAGGGTCCTAAGCACCTAATGCCACCCAAAACCCCCTGGGGTATCTCCCTTGACTAAAGGTGAACCCAGATCATCCCTGTCTCCTGTGCCATTCTAGTCCTTGTTTCAGACCACTCTGGCATCTCAATTGCTGCTTTAAAAGCCTATAGGTTGACCTTAAGCTGCATGAACAGCAGCACTGAAATGTGTGGCCAATAGTTCAGGAAAAAGACACTACATATCCTGCTTCAAGATCTGCTGAATCGCTTTCTCAGTATAAATTAATTGGTAACATTTCCATCAGAGGGGGAAAAAAAATGAACATGGTAGAAATAGTGACCCAGAATGAATGATACATTTTTAGACAAACAATGTTAAAATAATTTTAGCAAACAAGACAACTAATTTCCTTTCAGAAAATGTATCACACAGTATCACCAAGGTTGGAAGAAACCTCAAAGATCATCAAGTCCAACCTGATACCACAGCCCTCGAGACCAGACCATGGCACCAAGTGACACATCCAAACCCGCCTTGAACACCTCCAGGGACGCTGACTCCACCACCTCCCTGGGCAGCCCATTCCAGCAGTCAATGACTCTCTCAGGCAAGAACTTTCTCCTCACCTCCAGCCTAAACTTCCCCTGGTGCAGCTTGAGACTGTGTCCTCTTGTTCTGGTGCTGCTTGCCTGAGAGAAGAAAGCAACCTCCTCCTGGCTACAACCACCCTTCAGGTAGTTGTAGACAGCAAGAAGGTCTCCCCTGAGCCTCCTCTTCTCCAGGCTAAACAATCCCAGCTCCCTCAGCCTCTCTTCATAGGGCTGTGCTCAAAGCCTCTCACCAGCCTTGTTGCCCTTCTCTGGACATGCTCAAGCACCTCAATGTCCTTCTTAAATGGAGGGGCCCAGAACTGGACACAGGACTCAAGGTGTGGCCTAAGCAGTGCAGAGTGCAGGGGGAGAATGAGCTCCCTGCTCCTNATGGGGTTGTTGTGGCCAAAGTGCAGCACCTGGCAGTTAGATTTGTTGAGTTCCATCCCCTTGGACTCTGCCCATCTGTGTAGGCAGTCGAGGTCCCCCTTCAGAGCCTTTCTGCCCTCCAACCCAGCAACATCAGCCCTCAGCTTGGTGTCACCTGCAAACTTGCTGGTGACTGAATCAATGCCCTTTTCTTGCCTTTAGGAAATAAATGCAGTGAAAGGTCTGTCAAATTCTTCACATCTAGGAAAGAATTTCAGTTTCTGGTTAGTTCAGTGCAGCTGAGAACTGTGCAGCTCTCCAGCGGAGCTGCTAAGTAACCACAGTGTTTCCTATCTGAGACAAGTCAGGGATAAGGGCTAGTAAAATGCTTAAGGAGTGCAAACATTTTCAAAGGAGAAAAAAATTATTTACTATACAAGGTAATAATGTAAACAATCCAGTAGAGAAGTGGAGCTAGTTGCAGTTGGGCAAATCTTCACTTACAGAATTCCGAAGATTTTAGTTTTACGTGTGCAATTGCATCTTCCAAAGATACAGGGCAAAAGCATTCAAGACTTTATCAGTAGGACTGCAAATTTCACTTCTGACAAAGTTCTCTGCATTAGTAATGAGATGCTCTAGATAGCCTGACAGTTCCTCTACAAAAGCTTTTGTTTCCATGGCAAGCCCTCATCAAAACAGGAGAGATAAAGCATTAAAGAAAACTGATAGGGCAAAGAGAAAGTCACACTGCTTTTCTTTCTCCCAGAGTGCTATTTCTCATAGATCCTCTTTGTCTTCCAGCTATATCACCCTGCCCTTTTTCAATATGAAAACAATTTCCTGTTAGATCTATTTGGATCAGGTACATTGCTTAATTTGTATCTATGGTATACCACATGCTGATACTTTATAGATGCTTCCTTGATATATTACTTACATCTCAACAGACATACCAATGCACAGCTGGTTTTGATTTTTCTAGTATCTCAGACTCCCCTGTACACTTTCTTTGTTTCTCCCCTTCAGCATCTGCTTTTACTTTCAGCTACACCACAAGTACATTGCAGTGTGTTGGAAGAGACATCACACTGCCAGTTTTTTTTTAAATAGCTTCAGATTCTCTGGTGGTTATCTCACCACTGTGAAACCTGATCTTTTACAAGTCTTCAAAAGATAATAGTCTGTCTTTAGGCAGCTAGTTAAAATTGTTCACTCATCCAAAAAGCATGCACTTACTGAAGTGACGGCCAGACACTAAAGTATGAACTATCGCCAATGATTCGCACATATGAACTATCGCCAATGATTTGCACATAAATCGCTCGTCTCTGTAGAACTTCTGCAAAACCTTTCATCTGGGGTTTTTTTGTTGGGGCACAAACAGTATTACAGTAAACCCTAATGAAGGCAGTAAGAAATATCAGATGTAGGGATGGAAGTTTAGAATCACAGAATGGTAAGGTTGGAAGGGACCTCAAGGATCATCTAGTTCCAACCCCCTGTCATAGGCAGGGACACCTCCCACTAGTACAGCTCACCAAGGCCTCCTCCAATCCGGCCTTCAACACCTCCCGGGAGCGAGCAGCCACAACCTCCCTGGGCAACCTGTGCCAGTGTCTCACCACCTTCACTGGAAAGAGTTTCCTCCTAAGATGCAGTCTAAATCTCCCCTCTGCCAGTTCAAACCCATTGCCCCTTGTCCTGGCATTGCAAGACCTTCTCAATAGTCCCTCCCCAGCCTTCCTGTAGGCCCCCTTCAGATACTAGAAGGCTGCTGCAATGTCTCCTCGAAGCCTTCTCTTCTGCAGGCTGCAGAGCCCCAACTCTCTCAGCCTGTCCTCACAGCAGAACTGCTGCAGCCCTCTCAGCATCTTCATGGCCTCCTCTGGAC
>VWZE01016781.1:144953-200929 GCA_013396675.1 Eubucco bourcierii
CAGCCTGGAGTTGTGCTTGGGATTGTGCCTACCCAGGTGCAGGACCTTACACTTGGCCTTGTTGAATGAGGTTGGCCTGGGCCCACCTCTCCAGCCTGCCCAGGTCCCTCTGGATGGATCCCTGCCCTCTAGCAAGTCGACCGTGCCACACAGCTTGGTGTCATCTGCAAACTTGCTGAGGGTGCACTGATTCCTCTCTCCATGTCACTGACAAAGATGTTAAACAGCACTGGTCCCAGCACACAGCACTAGTCCCAGCACTGGTTTAGACACAGTACATAACCAGCAGATCACACAATGTACTCATTTTTGGCACCCTTTTATTCCGTTGCTACAAAGAATTTCTCCTGGTGATGGAGATGCACAACTTTCTTAGTTTCTTCATCAGTACAGCCCTCCTCCAAGGCCCTGAAGGCACAGATAACCATCACAATCCAGTTAACATTTATCCTCTTGCATGAGGAGTTTTGATCCTCTTCAGAAGGAGCAGCCTTAAAAAATCATCAGTGTACCACCATTTCTTGTAACAAGTTTTAATAATAAAATTATTTTTGTCTCTCAATTATATAAATGAGAGCAGATATGTTTGAGAAAGCTATGAAGACAATGAACTGAAGCTCTGAAATTGCCAAAATAAGAATGTATAAATTCCTCCCCCTTTCCAATGCCCTCCATTTTAATGAGCGTGGAAGGTATTAATAACAATAATGAAGGAGGATAGTCTCGGGAAGAGGAGGGACACAAGATTCCTGTATCTAGGCAGTTTCTGAATCACCCCCTGAAAACCTATCTCTCTGTCTCCATCAATAACACAGGGAACCGCTGATGGGAGCCTCCTAATTGGAAAACCTAACTTTGGCACTCCAAGTTGTGCATGTGTGTGGGCTGGGGCTGTGACAGGCCCAGCAGCCACGTGACAGATGAATTACACACACAAAGCCTTCCCAAGGCATGGCCAGTAACCAAAAGGACACAGGAAACTCCCTGTAGTGCCAGAACCCAGTGAAGCAAAGCCAAGACATTCCTATGGTGGGTTAGCACTGTGAGATGGCCTGTGAAGAGGTTCCACAGCAGGATCACCAATAGTAGATATGCTGAACATGGTCTTGCTTACGTAGCTGATCTTCATCTACTCCTGCTGAGCTCCTTTTTGCTCTAGGAATGTTGTCACCCTACTACTCTTTGAGGACCTATCTGATCCCACTAGCTGCTTTCCAGTGAAGACTGAATGAGCCCTTGGATACAGTTTGCAATGAAGTCCACTCATTCTAAAGTGCTTTGAAGAAGTACTAGAATCACAGAATATCAGGAGCTGGAAGAGATCTTGAAAGCTCACCTAGTCCAAACCCCTGTGAGAGCAGGATCACCTACAGCAGACCACACAGGAATGTGTCCAGGTGGGTTTTGAGTATCTTCAGAGAGGGAGACTCCACAACCCCCAATGGCAGCCTGTTCCCGTGTTCCATCACTCTCACAGGGAAAAAAAAAAATCTTCTTCATCTTTCCATGGAACTTCCTATGCCTCAACTTTCAATCATTGCCCCTTGTCCTGTCATCAGGCACCACCAAGCAGAGCCTGGCTTCATTCTCTTGGCACTCTAGCTTTACATATTTGTAAACATTGATGGAAGTCACCCCTCAGGCTCCTCCTCTCCAAGATAAAAATCCCTAGCTTCCTCAGGCTCTCCTTGTGGATATTCCATTCCCTTAATCATCTTTGTGGTTCTGTGCTGGACTTTCTCAAGCAGTTCTATGTCCCTCCTGAACTGGGGGGCCCAGAACTGGACACAGTACTCCAGATGCAGCTTCACCAGGGCAGAGTAGAGGGGCAGGAGAACCTCTACTGTACAAAACTACATCTACTTTTAAAGGAATGAGAACTATCATCATGGGGTAAAAAAATCCTAGCCCTTTACAGTTTTTTTTTTTTAAAAAAAAAGTTTCTTAAACAACACTGCTCTTAGAAATGACCTCTTGCTATTAGTGGGAGAAGCCTCTCAAGAATTTATTTAGGGTGACTTTATTAGCTAAGTGACAACCAGAAGTGTACTAAGAACACACATGAGAAAGGAGGGTGCTTGCTAGCTGGAAAGTAACTCCTTTTCCAACTCCAAAAGATCCATAAAAATTAATGTGGTTCTGCACCAGTGCACGGTGAGCCTGTACAAGTAACTGTCCTGTAACAACTTTAAATGGAAAAGCTTTCCTTGGCCTCCTGAAATCAGTCATTCAGAAACTCTCTTCATCTGCTGCAAACCAAGGAAGCCAACAAGTAGCATGTTTTGGATTGATTGAGGATAAACAGCGCTTTTTTCTTTCTTGAAGAGGAAAGCAAGCACCCAAATGCTATCCAGATGAAGATGCATGAGCAATGCAGCACAAAAGCTATGCATGATGTACTTTAAATGCCAAAAGCCAGTGCAATCAGTCACAGGAAATAATGTGTCAAAACTTGTAATGAGAGAAAAGGAGGTAGTTAAATCCCACAGAAATTCATTACAAAGCACTAAAGGTCAGCCTCTGAATTTAGAAGAGATCATCATTAAAGCGGCACACTGGTGCTGATCTTGTGCCCCTGCTCCTCTGCCAGGGCTCACTCAGGGCAGGTGTCACCAGCAGCACACGCAAACTTCACCTGTGACCACAGACAACCAGCAACTCTCAGCAGCTGACCTACAGCATTTCACCAGAAAAGGATTTCCACCAGCTTTAAGGCCTGCCTGCCACTGCAGAGCATCCTGGAACTAGGAAATAACATTCTCTTACAAAACAGAGACACTTCCCTTTACCACCCATACTCTGTAACTCCAGATTCATTTTTTTTTAATGCTATCACAGCATCACAGAATGGTAGGGGTTGGAAAGTCCTCGCAGAGATCGTTGGATCCAACCCCCCCCTACTAAAGCAAGATCACCTAGAGCAGGCCACAAAGGAATCATAGAATGGTAAGGTTGGAAGGGACCTGAAGAATCATCTAGTTCTAACCCCCTGCCATAGGCAGGGACACCTCCCGCTAGTACAGGTTACTCAAGGCCTCCTCCAACATGGCCTTGAACACCTCCAGGGAGGGAGCAGCCACAGCCTCCCTGGGAAACCTATGCCAGTGCCTCACCACCCTCACTGCAAAGAACTTCCTCCTGACATCCAGTCTAAATCTCCCCTCTGCCAGTTTAAACCCATTGCCCCTTGTTCTTTCATTACAAGACCTTGTCAATAGTCCCTCCCCAGCCTTCCTGTAGGCCCCCTTCAGATACTGGAAGGCTGCTGCAATGTCTCCTCGAAGCCTTCTCTTCTGCAGGCTGCAGAGTCCCAACTCTCTCAGCCTGTCCTCACAGCAGAACTGCTGCAGCCCTCTCAGCATCTTCGTGGCCTCCTCTGGACCCGCTCCAACACTTCCATGTCCTTCCTGTGCTGAGGGCTCCAGAACTGCACACAGGACTCCAGGAGGGGTCTGACAAGAGCAGAGTAAAGGGGCAGAATCCCCTCCCTTGCCCTGCTGCCCACACTGCTCTTGATGCAGCCCAGCACTCAGTTGTTGTCTGAGCTGCATGTGCACACTGCAGGCTCGTGTTGAGCTTTTCATCAACTCAGACGCCCAGGGCCTTTTCCTTAGGGCTGCTCTCAGCCATTCACCACCCAGTCTGGAATTGTGCTTGGGATGTGTCCAGGAAGGTTTTGAAAGGCTACAGAGAAGGAGACCCCCACAGCCTCTCTGGGCCTGCTCCAGGGCTCTGTTACCCTTACAATAAAGATTTTTTTTCCTGATGGTTAAGGTGGGGTTTGTTGTGTTCTATTTGGCATCCACTTCCTCTCATCCTATCACAGAGCAGCACTGAAAGAGTCCAATCCCTTCTTCTTGACAACCACCCTTCAGGTATTTATTAACATTAATAAAATCCCCTCTCAGCTTTCTTTTCTCCAGGGTAAACAGGTCCAGGTCTCTCAGCCTTTCATCATCAGGCAGATGTTCCAGTCCCCTAAACATCCTTGTAACCTCCATAGGACTCTCCCTAGTATTTCCCTGTCTCTCTTGAACTGGGGAGTCCAAAATTTGACACAGTACATGTATCATTGCTTTACATTTTTCACTTACCTTCAAGACACAAATCTCACATTGTTCAGCCACTGTCTCTGTGTGTGCAGAACTGTCTCCACACATGAGGGAACAAAGGGTGAACGCTTTCTGTCAAATTACTTGCACAGGCTTTGATCAGGCTGCCTTCTGCCCAAAGCAGCCAGCCCAGAGAGTAAACACTCATCCACCAACAGCAACGATGTTGCCAAGGCAGTGAACACATCCCTTGTTTCATCCTGCACTTTTCAGGGTGTCAGTAGAGCCTCTATAACATTTACTTTTACCAAAACAGCTGCTGACAGCTCTGCTTGTGTGTTTCTCTGCAGAATGCTTTCACTTGTTTCCCCACAAATTAACATGCATGTTGAGAACACCAAAGTGGGAAAAAAACATTATCTACCAGTGCACTGTTTCCTTCCCTTGCATACAGTTCCTGGCATAACAGGTTTTAGATTGTAAGTTTTATAATATAAAGCCATGTCTGAAAAAAAGCTTTGTTTTGCAAGTTAAACAAACAAAATTTCTCACTTCCTTTGCAGGCAAGCATCCAAATTAAAATGTCTCCTCTCAAGAAAGACTGATCTCTCTGCAATGGAGATACTTTCAGAAATAACATTGAGAAAAATATTATTTTGTTTTGCTCACAAAGGAACACAAATTAAGTTTAGCATTGTTGGGAATAGAAGAAAGTAAGCATTACTGCTCATTTCAAGATATAGGAGGATAAATTTATTAGACTGCTTTATTTTTAGAAACATTATTCCCCCCCACACACACACTTTATTAGAGGAGGTTACAGGGAATGCAATAAACTCTAACTCAGACAAGCTACAAACAGTTGTATTCAGTGGAATCTTCACACAGTGACCAATGGCTGCTTATTTGTGCAGCAATCTTTTTGGTTGTTGTTGCTAATGATATTTCATTTCCAAATGATTAAAAAAAACCCATCAAGCCAGAAAGGAACTCAAACAAAACCTATGCCATGCTTTATCCACTGATGATCTGTCAACGTTTGATGGTTGTCTCGTAGGTTTGCATACACAAACTCCATTAATTTTATTGGTAAGGAGCAAAGGGACAAATAATTAATTACAAAGAGCACTGGGCCCTGAAGTTCTCGCCCACAGCATTTCTTAATATACTTCTCTCTATTTAACAGAGTTGTTTCCAGTTTTGCTTCCTCTGTAACATTTACTCAATAACTTGCAGTCAAAACACAGAAATATCCCAAGGCATATTAGAAGCTACAGTTATGTTCAAAGGCACACATCTGCCTGCAATAAATTTAATTAGATTTATATTACATAATGAATGGAGTGGGTATGAAATAATAAACAGTGGAAGAAAACGGGCATGAATTGATAAAGGAGTGAAACAAGAAAACCAGTTTAATATATTTAAGTAAGGAGAAATACAGTATATTAATAGGAATTAAATTCTTACCTTTGTTATTGTATACATCTAGATAGTTTGGTGCTGAAAAAATTGTGATTAGTGAAGGGAAGCCTGTTGTCTGGCTTTTCCTGTACATACGATACCTAGAAGGGAAAGAGAAGATGCTCAATTATTATCCAGTGTCATATGTGCATTTGTCACTGCTTTGTAAAGTCATGGAAAAAAAAAAAATCCTGCAGGTTTGTTTATTATATCCATATGGGATGGCCCAAGATCCAGACCGTGATCAACAGTTGTGTATCTGTCTGAAATTTAGCAAGCTGGAGTTGGCTTTTGTTGTGACTGCTTGGTGCCCACCTCTGGAGAACAGTGGCCTCTATATGCAAACACCCCAGGATGGTTCCAGATGCTCTTTCCATGGGGGTGCTGGTGAAGTAGAGCACCAGCACACCCCTTGAAGAGAAGTGCATACCCTCCATAAGCCTCCAAGATGGTTGCCCTCTCTGGGTATGAAAGTGATGGCAAGGTCAGAGAAGGTGGAAATAATGAAGACGGGAGGGGAAACAGGGGGTCTAATATCTAAGCGCCATGTCAAATCTCATTCAGCCTATTAGTCACAGTTTGTTAATGCCTGCATGTTTTCATTACATAACCTTGTTGCCTTATGAAAAATAAAAGGCTTATTGGACCGACATAGAATCAATCAAGCACTAAATCTGCAAGTGATTGGAAAAATACAATCAGCACTTTTGTCCCGCTAAGGCACAAGTAACAGCAGATGCTGCTGCTCAGTCTTCAGCTACTGGCAAACATCATAGAATCATAGAATGGTAAGGTTGGAAGGGACCTCAAGGATCATCTAGTTCCAACCCCCTGCCATAGGCAGGGACACCTCCCACTAGTACAGCTCACTCAAGGCTTCCTCCAACCTGGCCTTGAATATCCCCAGGGAGGGAGCAAATAGTGATGCTGGGAGTCCCACAACANTGTGCTGAGGGCTCCAGAACTGCACACAAACATCCACAACAGCTGCACTGAAACTGTTGTATAGTTTCAGACATGGACAGAGGAATGGAGTGCACCCTCAGCAAGTTTGCAGATGACACCAAGCTGTGTGGCACAGTCGACTTGCTAGAGGGCAGGGATGCCATCCAGAGGGACCTGGACAGGCTGGAGAGTTGGGCCCAGGCCAACCTGATGAAATTCAATAAGGCCAAGTGTAAGGTCCTGCACCTGGGTAGGCACAATCCCAAGCACAAATACAGGCTGGGTGGTGAATGGCTGGAGAGCAGCCCTGAGGAAAAGGACCTTGGAGTCTGGGTTGATGAAAAGCTCAACATGAGTCTGCAGTGTGCACATGCAGCCCAGACAGCCAACCGAGTCCTAGGCTGCATCAAGAGAAGCGTGGCCAGCAGAGCAAGGGAGGTGATTCTGCCCCTTTACTCTGCTCTCGTCAGACCCCACCTGGAGTACTGTGTGCAGTTCTGGAACCCTCAGCACAGGAAGGACATGGAAGTGTTGGAGCGGGTCCAGAGGAGGGCCACAAAGATGATCAGAGGGCTGGAGCAGCTCTCCTATGAGGACAGGCTGAGGGAGTTGGGGCTCTTCAGCCTGGAGAAGAGAAGGCTTCGAGGGGACCTGATAGTAGCCTTCCAGTATCTGAAGGGGGCCTACAGGAAGGCTGGGGAAGGATTATTTACAAGGTCCTGCAATGACAGGACAAGGGGCAATGGGCTTAAACTGGCAGAGGGGAGATTTAGACTGGATGTTAGGAGGAAGTTCTTTACAGTAAGGGTGGTGAGGCACTGGAACAGGTTGCCCAGGGAGGTTGTGGATGCTCCCTCCCTGGATGTGTTCAAGGCCAGATTGGATGAGGCCTTGAGTAACCTGTACTAGTGGGAGGTGTCCCTGCCTATGGCAGGGGGTTGGAACTAGATGATCCTTGAGGTCCCTTCCAACCTTACCATTCTATGATTCTATGATTCTATGATTCTTGAAAACTTTTATTTTTCACATCCTTTATTGGAAAGTAATATAATAAAAAATGAGATTTCATTACCCTTGGATATTTTATATCAGTTATTTTTGGCAGAGTAATAGCTTCCTTTTAATTGCATTGATGGCTTTAAGTCTGTGATAATTCAAGCATTCAGAATACCTTTTTATATGCATATTGAATATCGACCTCACTCATACGATCTTGCTGCTTTACCTTTTACCACAGTTCAGGTTGGGTAAAGTTTGTACCTCCAAATAAACACATCAATAATTTATGCAAGATATGAAAAGCTACTCATTCATATACCAATCCTTCATTAAGATCCCAGAAGTGTGGTACACTTCAATGAATAGTTTATGTTTTTAAGTAGCATTAAAAATTCTACCTTTACATTGGAAACAGAGTTCTGTAATGGAACCATCAACACCAGTTGAACCTTGATCTGCATTGGTCTTGAATACAGTGTCTTAATAAACTCATGGACCTTGTTAATCTTTTTTGGCTACTGAGTTCCACAAGATTATTTCCTTGATAACACATAAAACCAGGAGGCTCAGAAGTTTTGGGTAGGTGTGAGAGGCCAAAGAGATCACAGTTCTGGTCTTCATGAGTCAAATCACTTGTCAGGCATCATGGCAGTGAGTCAGAGCACTCAGGTATATTTGTAACAGCTCTGTCTGAGCTGAATTTGGCATCCAATTAACTGGGCCTTTTGGGCCTTCTATGTCACTTATAATCTCTCCTCTCCACACATATTCAGTAAGTTTGGAGATGACACGAAGCTGGACATGAAGGTCAACCTGCTCAAGGGTATGAAGGTTCCACAGAGGGACCTGGACAGGTTGGATCAATGGGCCAAGACAAATGGCATGAGGTTCAACAAGGCCAAGTGCTGGATCCTGTTCTTGGGTTGCAACAACCCCATTGGGAAACAGTGGCTGGAAAACTGCCCAGCAGAAAAGGACCTGGGGACACTGGTCAAGAGTTGCCTGAATGTGAGCCAGCAGTGTGTTCAGGTGGCCAAGAAGGCCAACAGCATCCTGACCCGTGTCAGGAAGAGCGTGGTCAGCAGGAGAAGAGAAATGATTGTGCCCCTGTACTCAGTACTGGTGAGGCTGTTGTCCAAAACCTGTTTTATTTTGGGGTCCTCACTACAAGGACATTGAAGTACCAGAGCACAGCCAGAAGGGCAACTTCTCCACTACGGACTTCATAATGAGCGTCTAAGGGAACTGGTGGTGTTTAGCATGAAGGAAGGGAGGCTGAGGGGAAATCATATCACTCCCTACAACTCCCTGAAAAGAGATCATGGGAGGTGAGGGTCAGTCTGGTTTTGCTAGCAACAAGCAACAGGACAAGGGGAAACGGTCTTAAGCTGTGCGTGGGGAGGCTGACATTGGATGTCAGAAAACAATTCTTCACAGAAAGGGTTCTCAAGCACTGGAACAGACTGTTCAGGGAAGTGGTAGAGTCACTATTTCCAGAGCTATTTAAAAGATGTCTATCTGTGTGTAGGGACATGGTTTTAGTGCTGATCTAGCAGCGTCAGGTTAATGGTTGGTCTTGATCTTAAAGGTCTTTTCCAATTAAAGGTTAATGACTGTGCAGGTTTGGGGTCTCTTCCAGTTAAAACAATTCTGTGATTCTATACTCACCCAGCATCCTGGGCTTCATGAGCTCGGAGTATAGACAACAAGTTATTGTGCTGTAGGAATTCACACACGGCAGGGTAACTGTTGGAAGAAAAGAAGAGCACCTGTTACGGAATTATCAGAAGCACCACATTTAGCTCTATCTATCAACAAAATGTTTAATCCAACATCATCATTGATGGAATCAGCCCCTGCTCGGCAGGCAGATTTCAGCAGAGACAACACGAGCAGCAGCACTTTTAAAATCCCACCCCATAACTGCATAGAGAGGCATGCTGGAAAGCTGTGGTTCATGACATAATCACCCCACTCTTGTCACAAGGAAAGTAATTACTCTTATTATGCTTTAAGATTCACTGTGCTTCTGAAGGGGAAAATGTGATACAAGGATTGCTTGCAACAGAAAACCTCCTTGTCCACTAACTACTGTATGTGCTTTCTCTCCTTAATAAATAAGAATAATCTTTCCCAATGGTAACTTAAAATGTAAGTTCTATGACTCCTGAAACCCCCACTGAAGAAGAAATATGCCCATTGGCACAGGAAATGTGCCCATGGAATGTATTTTTCCAAACAAAACCATTAGGTGAAAATAGCGATAGAGCAATCTCTAATATTTTTTTCTGCACATGGACAGTGTTGCTTTCAAGGAGACTTGAGAAGCCCTTTGTTTACACCTTTTGCCCTCTCACTGTTTAAGACACTGAACATAGAGAATCATAGAATGGTAAGGTTGGAAGGGACCTCAAGGATCATCTAGTTCCAACCCCCTGCCATAGGCAGGGACACCTCCCACTAGTACAGCTCACTCAAGGCCTCGTCCAGCCTGGCCTTGAACACCTCCAGGGAGGGAGCAGCCACAACCTCCCTGGGCAACCTGTGCCAGTCTCTCACCACCCTCACTGCAAACAACTTCCTCCTAACATCCAGTCTAAATCTCCCCTCTGCCAGTTCAAACCCATTGCCCCTCGTCCTGTCATTGCAAGACCTTNGGCCTCCTCTGGACCCACTCCAACACTTCCATGTCCTTCCTGCGCTGAGGGCTCCAGAACGGCACACAGTATTCCGGATGGGGTCTGAGGAGAGCAGAGTAAAGGGGCAGAATCCCCTCCCTTGCCCTGTTGCCCACACTGCTCTTGATGCAGCCCAGCACTCGGTTGGCTGTCTGGGCTATACAGAAGTCACAGAAGAGAAACAAAACATAGAACAACTTGAACTCGATTTTGACTGGGGAAGTGTGAAATACAAAGTTTTAATTACTTCATTTTCTTGCTTTCAAAAATAACTTGTTTTGTTGTGGGTTTTTTTTTTTTTCTGTAATGATTATTTTCTTCTTGCTTTTAAACCACTGATGCCTGTGTTGAAGGATAACAAGCACAATGGCCATCTATCACTTCAAGACAGAAAGCAAAACCTCTCTTTTCCTGTCATGAGTAATTTAATACAGAACCCAAGAAAACTGAAAATGTCTTGTCTTCCCCTGGGAAAAGCCAAGAGGAAAGAACAAACAACATGCCTTGAAGAAGGTAAATAAGAAGTGGCATCATAATAAAATTGACTTCACGTATTTGGCAAAACTTTACCAGGCCCCTTAAAAACAAATAAGGGATGTGTAAGAGTCTTTCTTTAGATGACATCTAGAGTTCTTCCCTTTTGCCCCTCTTTGGCCAGTCCTATGTAATTTCTTTTGCCTTACCTAGATTGATTTCCTACCCTTGAAACCAAGCAATTATTCAGCTGACTGCTTTCTATTCCATGACCTCTTAGCAGAGTGGGAAGCTGGCACCCCTGTGAGGTAGGAGGTGGGCTCATCCACGTCCCCCGTGACTCTATGTCTGAAAAGCACTTCTGAGTTTCACATTGCTCACTAGCAGGGATGCAGTTTGCTATTGGCTTCATTCTCACTAGCAGTGTAAATAAGTTGAATTGAAAATATTAAACCTGGTAGGAAACTGAGTGCTAGAACCTCCTGTCACTGTCTGAATTTGCTTCCAGTACTGGAGGTTGCCTGCACATCACCAGCAAGAGTAGCTGGCCAGGCACAGGAGTTTGAGCTGTTACTTTCTTGTCATGTCCACACAGACCTCCCCCCACCACCCTGACTGGAGCTTGCCCAGCACCAAGTGTCCCAATGCTGAAGCTGACTAGGTGGAGAGGTAGGCTGGCACAGGTGGAAAGTTGGGCTGCTTTCCAGTGCAGCCTGCCCCACAGCAATGGCAGACCCAAGACTGGGACCAGGACATGGATTTTCCTGGATTTGAGGCCAAGGATATGGCATGTAGGTGTTATTCCCTCTTCTCATTGCTGGGCAAGTGAGAGCACAACAATCAAAACTTGCTTGTAGCAGTTTAAGAGTTAATGCTCTATTTAGGTTCTAAATTATAAATAAGAGGGAGGAACTTTCTGGACATTCCTTTGAATATAGAGTGAATGAGCAGGGCATTGGCTGTAAACAGAAACTAATGATAAAGTCTGCATCATTCATTGGTTTACTAAGAGGGATAAACCGGCAGTGTATGAACAATTTCTCCCTCTTTGTTCCCTTTGCCTTCTGCCTTTCACATTCTGAATTGACAACATGTGAGATCTTGCTGGTTTTCTATCTGGAGGGGACAGAAGAAGGTGGCATTGGCCCCTTCTGGGCTTTCTTTGTCCAGGGAGGGGGAGGATTGGATTTCTGTATTATTTCTAAATGGTAAATAATTGTATGTAGCTGTAAATACATGTAAATATGTTTTGTATATAGACTTGTAAATTTGGTTTGGTGTAAAATATAGCTTTATCTTACTTCCAAGCCATCTCAACTGGTCTGGTCAATTTTATTTGGGGGGTAATTTCTCAACCCACCACATTGGTTAAGGAAAATCAGAACTGGTGGGAAAAAAGGTGTAAACTTCAGGTAGCAGCACCTAATGGTTGGGGAAAAAAAGCAGAATCCAGAGAAGGGTCATGAGGGTTGGAACATTTCCCCTACGAAGACAGGATGAGAACTGGGATTGTTCAGTCTGGAGAAGAGAAGGTTCTGAGAAGACCTTATTGTGGCCTTCCAGTATCTGGAGGGGACCTATAGGGAAGCTGGGGATGGACTTTTTAGGGTGTCAGGTAGTGATAGGACTAGGGGGAATTGAACAAATCTAGAAGTGAGGAGATTCAGATTGAATGTTTGAAGAAGTTTTTCACCATGAGGGTGGTGAGACGCTGGAACAGGTTGCCGCAGGGAGGTGTTGGAAGCCTCATCCCTGGAGGTGTTTATGGCCAGGGTGGGGTTGTGAGCAACCTGATCTAGTGTGAGGTGTCTCTGCCCACGGCAGGGGGCTTGGAACTAGATGATCCTTGAGGTCCCTTCCAGCCCCGGTAATTCAATGATATTTTAGAGCTGAAATATTGTAGCCAGAGGCTACAGGCCCAACAGAAGGGCATATTGCTGGTTTTGGACTTGGCCATCTACCATACATTCTCAGTTACAGACCTAGAATTTGGAATTGGTTAAGAAGATTTCCACTATGAAATAATTTCAATTCCCAGATTACGTGTGGTATCATTTTGGCAACGGCGGCGATCTCAAATGCTGACAGGTTGCCATTCAAACCACCACCAAATGGGAACTAATTTGCATGCATTTCTTCTCATAATTAATTGTGACTAAATGTAGACTTCTGGTACATTTTGTTTAGAAATTTCTACATTAACTTCTGAAAACTGGGGTCTGTAATGAAAAATCTGATAGACAGTTGATTATGCTCATGATCAGTACAGCTGCTCAAAATGTCTAGCCTATTACTTCTTTTTTTTTTCCATAGCATTCTTTTCATCTGATACTAAGTAGTGCTTTTAAAGATGATATAGTGAAGTGGTAGAAAAGGCTCCTAAATAGCTATGATCACAGTATCACCAGGGTTGGAAGAGACCTCAAAGATCATCAAGTCCAACCCATCACCACAGACCTCAAGACCAGACCATGGCACCAAGTGCCACGTCCAAACCCGCCTTCAACACCTCCAGGGACGCTGACTCCACCACCTCCCTGGGCAGCCCATTCCAGCAGTCAATGACTCTCTCAGGCAAGAACGTTCTCCTCACCTCCAGCCTAAACTTCCCCTGGTGCAGCTTGAGACTGTGTCCTCTTGTTCTGGTGCTGCTTGCCTGAGAGAAGAAAGCAACCTCCTCCTGGCCACAACCACCCTTCAGGTAGTTGTAGACAGCAAGAAGGTCTCCCCTAAGCCTCCTCTTCTGCAGGCTAAACAATCCCAGCTCCCTCAGTGTCTCTTCATAGGGCTGTGCTCGAGGCCTCTCACCAGCCTCCAGCCTTCTCTGGACACGTTCAAGCACCTCAATGTCCTTCTTAAATGGAGGGGCCCAGAACTGGACACAGGACTCAAGGTGTGGTCTAACCAGTGCAGAGTACAGGGGGAGAATGACCTCCATGCTGGATGAGGATCTGAGTGAGAGGTGTCTATGGTAGGGAAGCTGGAACTAGATGATCTTTCAAGTCCCTTCCAACTTGAAGCCATTCTATGATGACGACAATGATGGTATCACCCAGACCACTTCAACCCATGAGCAGCTGATCTGCATATTTTATTCTGCAAAAGCCAAACCAATTCTTGGGTATTTTGTTTCAGCTACTTGGTGCAGCTGGGGCTGAGGAGAAGCAAAGGTTTCATTGTACACAGCTATTACGCACACTAAACCAGTCGTGCCAGTAAATGTAGGGCTTTAGTTTCCAGCACTTTCCTAGCATCAGTTTGCTCCTGTCCAAATGCAGTTTCATATTACACAGTATTCCCCAACACAAAAAAAAAGAGTCATGCCCTCCAGGTAAGCAGCAGAAAGTCCTGCAAAATGTCAACAAAATTATGGCAAAAGTTACCAGAAACAAGTTTTTACCAAAAAAAAAAAAAAAAGACTTCTACTTCAAATATGCTTTCCCTCTCCAAGTCTTTCTAACGAAAACTGTTGTCGTGCAATCAAATTCCCTACTTGTCTTTCTGTTCACTACCATTTCAGAAACTCTCTCCTCTTTGCCCTGCTTTGCAGAGCCCAGACTGTAATTCAGATGAGCTAGAAATAAAGCAGTTGGCCAAGAGGGAAAACAAACAAACAGAACTCCCCCCACGCAACAGGCTTTTCCAGAACCACCCAGCCTTCTGCCTGCGCTTCATGTGTCATGCTGAATCACAGAAGAGCAGTGACTCATGGAGAAAACAAAATATCCCACTGCTAAGCTAGAGAGATGCTATCCCCCATGGAGCATGCGACTCTGATATTCCCTACTTTGGCATCCTTTTGTCAGTAAAATGCCTCATGCACAGCTTCCTACTTCTGAGGTCTTTTTTTGCATGATCACTGATTATGTCCATGCAAGTTTGGGAAGAGAAGCAATACTTTGCTAACAGGAATCAAAATGGCAGATGGTGTCAAACTGCTCTTCCATCAATAAATGGAAAAACAGGATGGATTTTTTTTTTCCCCATATAATCCATTAAAGCAGAGGTGTAAACATTTCTGTAACAAGAAGAGATTCAAATGTAGCCCAACAACTTCTGCAAGATTACACACAGATATAAAAACAGGTTCTCAGTAAAGCCCACTGGTCTGGGTTTTTTTCCACTTGTCTCCAATGGCAAAAACATTTTTGCTGCAGTGCTGTCCTACGCAGCTCTCAGCACCTCTCTTTCCATCTGAATTTTCTTGCCCTTAGTTGTGCTGTCTGCAGAGCTGCACTGAGAAGCAGAGCAGGGAATTGCATGGGATTAGAACAAATAAGCACATATCTTTTTTTGCAGAGTCATTCTTATAAAATTGGGTATGTTCCCAGGTCTGATGGAGCTCACAAGCAATTCTACCAGTGCAGCTGGGCGGATAATACGAGGGCAGCAAAAAGCTTCTGGCCTGGGAGAAGGAAAAGTGGGCAAAGGAATCTGTTCAAAATGCTGCCGCTGCAAGAAACCAAATCATTCATACAACTGTCTCACACTCTGCAGTGAAACACACCACAATCTTCCAAAGCTTTTTGCAGACATTCCTTCCAAGCCCTTACATATCTACAAATTCAGCATGTCTGTAAACCACTGAAAAGAAGTGCTGGTAAGGCCAAAATTATTCTGCTCTGGAGCATCCATAAAGCTGAACCATTTCGTTGCTACCTAAGGCTGGCAAACGAAGTTCTCAGAGGAGTCTGCAATGCCAGTCACTCTTGACACTGGTAACCATTTCTGCCTTTGATTATTTTTAGGATTTTTGCTGCTTTGGAAAAAATGCCACGAGGTAGGCAACAGCCAAACAACTTTGTAAAGCTCAACATTCCTTAAGAGCTCCTATTTATCTCACTAAGAAAACCCAAGAGGTTGAAGCACCATACCTGAGAAGATTTCTGGGGATCTGCTCTACTTCTGAGGCCATCCATTGACTTTGGCCAGGTTCATGACACAGTCATGCTCCCCTTAACAGTCAGTGGCAAATCAAGTCTTAGACACGTAAATGAACCCAGAAAGTGAGTGTTAAGCTTGCACATTTGCCTACCCCCAAGAGGAAGCCCGCGACGTACTTTGCATAGGGTAAGACACTGCTAATTAACTCAGCAGTGCAACAAAATTCTGGTGTTCTACCAGAGCGTTGACACAAAGAAAGTGAAAAGTCTTGGCATGGATTCAGTCCCAGTTTTTCATGGTTAGGACCATGCAGTAATGTTGTCTGAATGCAATGAAAGAACATTTTAAGAAAGAACATTCTTAGTCCACCCAGCAAATCTTACAGGACATACTTTATCCCAGCATGGCTTAGAAAGGAGACAACTCAACTGCCTAAACCCAGTTAATGGCAGACTCTCTGTGAGTTCATATCACACTCAGAAGGGAAAAAGGTTCAGTTGACTTCTCAGAGCTTTCTAATCACTCAAAGGAGCCATTCTGAAGACACTAAGTAGCCACATGTTTCCAAGTTGGATACATGTCTTATAGAAATGCTTGAGAGTTACTGTATGCTCTAGTTTGAGGGATCCTAGGTCTCCCCTAACAAAACCACAGGGGCAGAGGCCCATCCCAGGGGGTGGACCTGCTTGTCCCAGGCTACTGTAATATTGTTATTCTATTCTGTCTCCCGGTATCATAGCTTAAAACAGTGTGCCTGACTGACTCCCATCCCTTCCCTTCCCTGCCTTTCCCTCCCCTCACTTCCCTGGGAACAGTATGTGTTCTTATCTCATGGTTTGTGGGGGAGATGGCTTCTAGCTGGCAGGGAACTGAGCTGCATCGCAGAATCATAGAACAGTAAGGTTAGAAGTGATCTCAAAGATCATCTCGTTCCCACCCCCTGCCATAGGCAGGGACACCTCCCAATAGTACAGGGCACCCAAGGCCTCCTCCAACCTGGCCTTGAACATCTCCAGGGAGGGAGCAGTCACAATCTCCCTGGGCAACCTGTTCCAGTGCCTCACCATCCTCACTGGAAAGAACTTCCTCCTAACATCCAGTCTAAATCTCCCCTCTGCCAGTTTAAACCCATTGCCCCTTGCCCTGTCATTGCAAGCCCTTGTCAATAGTCCCTCCCCAGCCTTCCTGTAGGTCCCCTGCAGATACTGGAAGGCTACTCTAAGGTATCCTGGAAGCCTTCTCTTCTCCAGGCTGCAGAGCCCCAACGTTCTCAGTCTGTCCTCATAGCAGAGCTGCTGCAGCCCTCTGAGCATCTTCATGGTCTCTTCCGTACCCACTCCAACACTTCCATGTCCTTCCTGTGTTGGGGGCTCCGGAACTGCACACAGGACTCCAGATGAGGTCTGATGAGAGCAGAGCAGGCCCCAGATGGAGGGGTTGGGGGGCAGTTTTGGGCTACCCTCAGGCCAACTGAGGGTGTAAGGGGTGGAGGATTCTGTAAGGCCAGTTTGGGTCTAGGGGATTTTGTAGTGATTCCACCTGACTGTCTTCTGTATATATGTTCTTGTAAACAGAATTTCTCTTTAAGCTTCCAATCAGTGTGCAGTGCCTGTGTTTTTACTGCTGGAAAAGGGTGAGAGTCATTTCTGTCCTGCAGTCCCAGGTAGGTTCATGGCCCCAGACTGGGACGTTGTACCACTAGCCTGTGACAGAGGGGCAGAGGGTCAGTGGCCAGATGAGTACAACCAGCTAAGTGCAAATAAGTAGTCACTAAAACTAAATAAAGTGAAAGTAAAACCAGATAATCTGAGAGACGAGGAGGGAAACATTTTACCACCTAAATCAGCTGAAGGTGGTGGGGAAAGGAGGGGTGGATATCACCCAGGGATAAGTTCATTCCCTCTTGTTCACAACGATCCCTGAATATGACATGATTTTGAGTAAGACTGAGGGGAAAGGGGGGGGGGGAATAAAAAAGCTTCACTTAAATAATTGAAAACCAATTAACAGAACTAGCACTTCATTAACTATTTCTGCTTTTTCATAACAGTGCATCAAATATGATCGCAACTGCAAAGGACATTCAACCCAGAATTTCAGAAAGGGGAAATGAAATCTCATCACTGCTGCTCTGGAGTGGATTCTGCCCCTTTACTCTGCTCTCATCAGACCCCACCTGGAGTACTGTGTGAAGTTCTGGAGCCCCCAGCACAGGAAGAACATGGAACTGTTGGAGCAGGTCCAGAGGAGGGCCACCAAGATGATTAGAGGGCTGCAGCAGCTCTGCTATGAGGACAGGCTGAGAGAGTTGGGGCTCTGCAGCCTGGAGAAGAGAAGGCTTCGAGGGGACCTGATAGTAGCCTTCCAGTATCTGAAGAGGGCCTACAGGAAGGCTGGGGAGGGACTATTGACAAGGTCTTGCAATGACAGGACAAGGGGCAATGGGTTTGAACTGGTAGAGGGAAGATTGAAACTGGATGTTAGGAAGAAGTTCTTTCCAGTGAGGGTGGTGAGACACTGGCACAGGTTGCCCAGGGAGGTTGTGGTTGCTCCCTCCCTGGAGATGATCAAGGCCATGTTGGACAAGGCCTTGAGTGCCCTGTACTAGTGGGAGGTGTCCCTGCCTATGGCAGGGGGTTGGAACTAGATGATCCTTGAGGTCCCTTCCAACCTTACCATTCTATGATTCTATGAAAGTACAGAGAACTTCAATAAATTTCCAACAGTTACTTGAACTTCACAGTTACTTTTCACTGTGGCACTCTGCTATTTCTGTTTCCAAAGATCCTTACATTTCGACAGTGCACACAGTGAAATGCTGTTGGATGCAAACCATCTGCATTAGTGTTGACTCTTGGCATGCTTAAAAATGAAGCTGACCTTTACATTTCTAGAAGACAGGTCAGGTCTGTGGTTTCCAGATCTGACATTTTACAGTGCTAGCCATAACAACTTCAAGAGCTCTTACAATGAAAGGAAATTTCTTGAATGAAAACTAAGTCTGAAATTGTATAGGCTGCATGTGAGCAATCACCTAAGAAATGTCACGAGCTGCTTATCAGACAAAACTATAAAGCCACAGACTTTCTGCTTCCCCACATGTATTTTCCTCACACAAATGGCTGAAGATTTCACAAATGAGTTTCATCTGAATGGCAATGATTCCATGGACTGCTGAGCTGGAAAGTCCTGTTAACGTGTTGTGTGTACAGAGTTACACAGCCACATTGCTATTATTTTCCTCATAGTATTTTGTTACAGGAAAAAACCTTTAAATTGGAGAAAAGCTGCCTCCAACTTGCCATTACAGTGAAAATGCCTGATAAGGTGAACATTGTTTATTACAGTTATTTCCTGTCACTAATGAAGAGACTTTAATCAGCTAGAAATCATTTGCCTGGCTCATGTGCATGCCTGAAAACTTGCTGAGCTTCCTTTAAAATGTTCTCTCCTAGCTTTCAACTGTCCAGCACAGGAAGGACATGGAAGTGTTGGAGTAGGCCCAGAGAAGGGCCACCAAGATGATCAGAGGGCTGCAGCAGCTCTGCTATGAGGACAGGCTGAGAGAGTTGGGGTTCTGCAGCCTGGAGAAGAGAAGGTTTCCAGGAGACCTTACAGTAGCCTTTCAGTATCTGCAGGGGGCCTACAGGAAGGCTGGGGAGGGACTATTGACAAGGTCTGGCAATGACAGGGCAAGGGGTAATGGGTTTGAACTGGCAGAGGGGAGATTTAGACTGGATGTTAGGAAGAAGGTCTTTCCAGTGAAGGTGGTGAGGTACTAGAACAGGTTGCCCAGGGAGGTTGTGGCTGTTCCCTCCCTGGAGGTGTTCAAGGCCAGGTTGGATGAGACTTGGAGTGACCTGTGCTAGCCCCTGCCTGTGGCAGGGGGTTGGAACTAGATGATCCTTGAGGTCCCTTCCAACCTTACCATTCTATGATTCTATGAAATGACTGAGGAAATTAAGATGTTTTAATTCACTGAAGAGCAAACAAATTCCAACCCATCAACAGACATTCCTGAAGGAGAACTGAATAAGTCAGCCCTTCCTTTACAAGCTGAGATGGCTGTCAGGGAAATTTACTCCTTTTCTCAGGAAGTAACTAGAAAAGGCAAACAAAATTAGATGTTCTACACCAATTCATACTTCCCCCTCCCCAGATTATCATTAGATAAGAAACTGGGGACCTTCCAGAGCAACTAGGCATTTCTTTCAAGAGTAACACTTGCCCTCATAATCTCAGATAATGTGACTCCCAGCTAGCCCTTTGTTCATGTCACAAAGGAGTTATATGTCCCTTACACAAGACCTGACAATAACATCTTCAACCTATGTTGTTTTCTGAATATGAATCAGGACACAGATTAGATCTGATACATTTTCAGAAAAAAACTGATAAAAAGTTTTGAGAAATTTTAATGGCAATTGGTGAGAAACAGAGCTCTGGGAAAACAAAACAAAATACAAAACACCAAACTAAAGCAAACCAAACCCAAACCACACTAAAATCTAAAAGCTGTTCCACTATATAATAAGCCCTGTAGCTAGGCATAAGGCATGTTTGCAAGGTTTTTCACTTTTTAACAGAGCTTTATGAAGGGAAACAGCTATTGCTAACTGCTTGTACTGCCTGGGAGTCCCAGCATTTGGTGCTGTTGAAAGGAAAAGGAACTGTTTCAGCCCCCAGAATCACAAACCCATTTCTGCACAGATCAATTGCCTGCAACAGTATGACATCTCCTTTCATAACAAGAGCAAACACACTTGCTGAGCGCCTTCCAGATGCTATTGATCTGAAGGCAGTAGTACAACCTGACCACAAAAGGTGTGTGCCAGCAGCCCAGGTTGCAGTGCAAACCACTTAGTTCTCAGCCCATCCTCATGCTGTAGCAATTACGGTTCGAAAAAAGACCTAGGAAAACTCATTTCTACAAGTCAAACCTTCCTATTAGAGTCACCAATGTGAAGGTTGATTCTAGAAGCTCCATTTCCTAGTTACTGGTAGAAGCCACTGATTTATTTTCTACATGTTACTAAACAGTTTCAGGCCAGTTACATTCAAGGTGAGATTTTTCTAAAACAACTAAAAGACCTAGACTCCCCAGGGAAAACTTCAGCTTGTGTGTTGCTAGCACACAGGTTGAAGCAGAACCACTCTTTCAAAAGGTTCAACCTCTTCACATTTCAGTAACATCTTCACAGTTCTCCTGAACAACTAATTTAGGTTTCACTGGTACCTTGCTCATTTTGCCATCTATCCTTTCCTCTTGCCAGTTTTGTTACTCTGATGTTCTCACAAGTAACAGTAACAAAAAACTTGGAACAATCCCCAACTCCCTCAAAATCCTCACACTGTCAGAGAATGGTACAATGGAATCACCTTTGCTATTCAAGTAGTAATCCAGGCCCTTCCTATGATGAGGAGGATGGAAGTAGCACTTGAGAGTTTCTTAACTACCAGCTCAAGCATACCTAACAGGTTGCTTTCTGCCTGGTTTCCACAGGACTACAAACCAAGCTTGTCCATAGTTAGAAACGGAGAAAGTCAGCAGGCAGCACCCCTGTAGAGCTGGGAAAAGGGAACCGGTCACTGCTTGCTTTGGTTTCCCTGTGCATTGTCAAGGAGGGGAGAGACGGACATCCCCCAGCACCCAAGAAAATCCACTCCTTTAACGTACAAGACTATGCAGAGAGAGACATGAAACTCTCCTGGGCTTAAAGAACAATTACCACTAAGCAGAAAATCAGAGAAGAAAGATTCTTTTTAATAGTCACAAACTGACCCACAGATCTGCTTTAAGTGTCCTGTCCCCATTATAATTACTTCTTTTTATTTTCCAGGAGTACTCCCAGAGTTAAAATTCACTAACAAATATCAATAGAAAGAAACAATTTCAAAAGCAAATCACAACTTGATGTCTTAGCATGTCAGCCCAGATGTTTCTGCATGAACATTATAGGGACTTGCCTGCATTTTACCTCTTAGTAACTCACGTCTAACCAGCTCTGAATTTCTATGGAAAAAAATAAACAAGTTTGACAGAACTGAAAACAAACAAACAAATAAAAAAGCACCTAAGTGTGGGAAATGGCAACTTTTTACTTATTCTGCAGAGCAATAGGTTGTGAGTTACAGTATCACAGTATCACCAAGGTTGGAAGAGACCTCAAAGATCATCAAGTCCAACTCATCACCACAGACCTCAAGATTAGACCATGGCACCAAGTGCCACGTCCAAACCCGCCTTCAACACCTCCAGGGACACTGACTCCACCACCTCCCTGGGCAGCCCATTCCAGCAGTCAATGACTCTCTCAGGCAAGAACTTTCTCCTCACCTCCAGCCTAAACTTCCCCTGGTGCAGCTTGAGACTGTGTCCTCTTGTTCTGGTGCTGCTTGCCTGAGAGAAGAAAGCAACCTCCTCCTGGCTACAGCCACCCTTCAGGTAGTTGTAGACAGCAAGAAGGTCCCCCCTGAGCCTCCTCTTCTGCAGGCTAAACAATCCCAGCTCCCTCAGTGTCTCTTCATAGGGCTGTGCTCGAGGCCTCTCGCCAGCCTTGTTGCCCTATGTTTTCCTATGCTGGCATCTTTTGCTCTGTATTCAATTATGATTTTCAAACTAGAAACGTAGTTATGTGCCCCATCTGAAGAGAGCTGCATGTTCATTCTCTAACTCACAGAAACATGCAAAATACACATGCTTTGGTGAATAAAGTGAAGTTATTTTAAGATTTCCCAGTTGTGGTTAACAGCAAGGTATAAATCAAGCAAGACAGATTTCCCATGCAATAAGGCAAGCCTGCAGAAGAAAGTGCAGTGCCACAAACTTCAAGCAAACATTTACAGTGCAAACCAGAAGGAGCTCGCACACAGAAATCCATTCAACGTAGTAAAATTCACCTGTAGAAGTACGAGCAACCCCTGACTGTGTTGTGAGTAAAGTGTTCCTGAGTCTTCTCATTTCCAAAGTCCTCCAACGGGTCTGACCACAGGATGTCACACATAGGTCCGTATGCAGGAGGTTCCTTGAATCGATCTAACTAAGAAAAACAGGAGACAAAGAAATACTAACTTCTTTCAACTATGTATCACAGAAACACTGAAGCAAAGCCATGAATTTTCAGCCCACAGCAATCTAATTTTCAGCTGTGGGTTGCTCTCAGCTTTCAAGCAATGGATTTTTAATAACAATTAGTCTCTCCTTGCTAACACTGACAAAAGGGGACAAGAAACAGCTATAAGTGAAAATGGAGGGATACAGTGAGTTCCCACCCTATGTGGATCTTTGTGTCCTTTTTTCTACTTGTGCTGGTTTGAGGCTAATCGGAATATTTTAATACAGAAAATTACACTATAGGCTGTGAAAAAAGAAAACATGGTGATGTCTGTTTCACTCATAGGCTTGCTGAAAAAATTGTTTGGGAACAATAACCAAAACATTAGATAAGTCTCAGTCTCTGTATGACTCTTGCTGGATCTAGTAGCTTCTGGCTTTGGTTCTTCTGCCAATTAATCTTCACTAACCACTTTTCTTCTAACCCCCCTGGCTGATCCTCCTAATTTACCTTGCACGTAAGGCAAAACTTGGGGTAAGGTACAGGGGTGGGGAGAAGGTGGAAGGGTGGTTGGGAGCCCCTCCTGGGGTCTCTGCTTTCTGGGAGGGGAGTTGTGTTTCTGTATTCCCTTTAACTTGTCTATGTCTGTAACTATTCCTGTCTATAGTGTCTATCTCTGCTTGTACATTGTGCTGAGCTGTAAACAGAGCTTCAGTCCTTAACTTCCAGCTGGCTGAGTTCTAGTCTGGGTCATTTTACAAAGTATGGGAGGGCAGGGAACTCCCAAACCATCACAAGCTTACTGACATAGATATGTCTGCTGCTTCTACCAACATTTGTGCTATGCACCACGCGTGTTTGTGTTCAAATGCACACAGATCAGTTATCAAATCAAACATCACCACAGCACAAGTTACTGCATTTTAAATTCAACTGTGTTGAAGACAAAGGAAGCACTCTGTGCCCAGCCATAACAGTACCATGTTGTGTGCTTTGGGGACACTGCTGTTAGGTCACACTACTGCTTTTTGCAAGCCTTTCAGTAGACCAGAGAGAAGACATTATTTCTGCATTTTATGATTTTTCAAACATTATGACACCTGATTTGTGAAGAACCTCACGAATAAAATATTCACTAGCTATTTCCAAATGAGTTCCCATTTTTGCTTTAAATGCATTTTCACAAAAAACCCTTGCATTTGCATACCAAGACAACATCTCTGCATTACAGAATCTTGCCATGGTGCTCTTGTAGCTCTCATAATCCTAACGCTAATTAAGCAGTGAAAATCTCTTCTTTCTGCCTGACTACTGCTATTATGAAATTCAAATACTGTAAATAAGACAAAGGATAACAAAACAGTGGAATGTTAAAAAACAGTATTTCTTTGCAAGAATTATTAAATGGAATTATTATTAAATTACTATTAATTAAATTACTAAACAGTCCCAAAACCTCTCTACTCTGACCAGAAAGATTAATAATTTAGCAGTATACCTAACATAGCTTTCTTCTTTAAACAAAATAAAAAACCTCCAACCAACCAACCAAACCCAAAAACCACATTCCTCCCCCCCCAAGCCACAAATAATTGGCTTTGTTTTCAACATTCAGTTAAAAAGTTTTAATGAGACCACTACAATTTTACCCTTGCTTTCATGTGTTTAAGTGTTCATAACATACTCACACTTCCAACTTATTTCAGCCCTCTACCCAGTATCTTTTGTAACTGTAACTCATTTAAACTAAATAATAATTCATAAATATGCAAAACCAATTCTGGTGATGGTCACAGATGAATAAACCTGCTTGTAGGAGAGTCAAATAAATAAAACATCCCAGAAACTGAAGAAGTCAATGACCCTAATTTGGATTTTGAGTGCTGAACAGCTTTATTCTGCCATAACACTGTTGAAAAACTAACTTATTTTTAGGCAGAGAGCAGTTTTGCTTAATGAGACAGTGAACATTTACCTCAGAAAGAAAACTTCACATTCAGTAATTTTTAAAGGTCTGGGTAATATCTTAATCTAATTGCTTTTAAACCAAAATATGTCATTACTAGCTCAAAATAATTTATTTTTTTTAAACCATATTAATTTCTTAGTAGGTTACAAATTAACCTTATAATAAAATTCATCTTTTGGCAATTTTAAAGCTCAGGAGTATATTTCCACGATTTCAAGTCTCAAACTGCAAGGAAATAAGACTTTTCTTTTGGAAACTCTAAGAATGAATGGTGTGAATACCTCCTTCTGGAAATCTCAACTGAGATTTGGTTGTTTGTTTTTTTTTTTTCCCCCCAAAACACCTAAAAAAATAATCCTTGATCATATGGGACAGTGCTAGATTACATGAAGAAACTGTTCAACATTGCTCTCTGAGATCAGATTTATAACAAACTTCTCAGAACATGAGTATGACACAGCTTACTAAGCCTCACTTAGACACTTTGCTGGGCACTCAAGAGTAGCACAATTAAAACTGTGGCAAGATCTATTGAGAATGAAGCTCCTGACTCTTAAAAATAATAAATTTTTTAAAATTACTATTATGATATCCATTGCAAACACATCCTACCTTTTTATTATAGATCTTAAGTATTGTGAGGTTTTTTCCAAAGCTATACTTGTAAGATCTTCATAAAGCACAGAATGCCTAACAAGAGGCAAGGCACCATCAGAGGGTATGCTTACATTGTGCTAGCAGATAACACTTGAGAGAAATTAATGCTTTGTATTCATTTGCTCCCAAACACTTACCCAACATCTTTCGCCCCCCCCATTTTAGAACACAAAGATCCTTTGTTTTATTGCATGCTGGTGATTTCCTCCCCTCAACAAAATACAACTAAATGCAGCAATTCCTTTAGTGTGCCATTTTAAAAGGCCTTTGAGAGGTGATTATGTCAACGTTAATGTCAAAATTACATACAAGCATCTTACACAAATTAACCAATTTGAGGAAGATTTAAATTCCAGTTGCTAGCAGTTAATCATTTTTGTAGGGTAAGGGTTAACTACTGTACCATAGTGTGGAAAGTCCATCCCAAGGGGGAGGCACTGGATAATGTAATGCAATGTGTTATTGCCTTCCTTTTCCTGCATATTGTTTACTTCAGAGGCAGGACTTCCTCAGTTCACTCTCTTGCTCTTGCTTTCATTTTGCTGCTTGGGAGAAGCCTTGCTGCTGGCTGGGAGCTGTTTTGCTAAGCAGTGGGGCCTAATCCACTTCCGCCTGGTGAATTATGTTTTGAATATATTCCTTTTATTACCCTTAATACCTTTTGTAAATATTACTGTTGTTAACTTCCAGTCCCGTGCAAGTGTTTTTATTGACTCCTTTGGGGCAAACCTACATTCTGGCCAGAGCTGGAAGCTCAAACCCAGATGATCATTCACATATTAGACCTAAGTACTATTTAGACTTACTTTTCTGATGTCATCTAAGGTGTTGATCTCTGGAGACAAGCCACCATGTACACACAGGAATTGTTGGTTCATCAGAGCAGCCAAGGGAAGGCAGTCAAAGGCATCCATGCAGGCATCATATACGCGTTCCGAGTATTTGATTTTACCTTTTAAAGATCAAGATGGTATCAGAAAGTGCCACCAATATTTAATACGAAAAAATAAATTGGATGCTGCTTAATATTTCTCTCTCTCTTCCACTGTATGTGCTGGTTTGAGGCTAACTGGAATATTTTAATGGGGAAAATTATACTATAGTCTGTGAAAAGGAAACAGTGGTGATGTCTGCTTCACCCATAGGTTTGCTGAGGTGTTTAAGTATTCAAAGCAAAGGTAAGCCATTCAGGTTTGCAGTCTCTGGGGCACAGCATCTCGGGTGGTCTAGCTTCTGGTTTTCATAGAATCATAGAATGGTAAGGTTGGAAGGGACCTCAAGGATCATCTAGTTCCAACCCCCTGCCACAGGCAGGGACACCTCCCACTAGTACAGGTTACTCAAGGCCTCATCCAATCTGGCCTTGAACACATCCAGGGAGGGAGCAGCCACAACCTCCCTGGGTAACCTGTGTCAGTGCCTCACCACCCTCACTGGAAAGAACTTCCTCCTAACATCCAGTCTAAATCTCCCCTCTGCCAGTTTAAACCCATTGTCCCATTTCCTGTCATTGCAAGACCTTGTAAATAATCCTTCCCCAGCCTTCCTGTAGGCCCCCTTCAGATACTGGAAGGCTACTATCAGGTGCCCTCGAAGCCTTCTCTTCTCCAGGCTGAAGAGCCCCAACTCCCTCAGCCTGTCCTCATAGGAGAGCTGCTCCAGCCCTCTGATCATCTTTGTGGCCCTCCTCTGGACCCGCTCCAACACTTCCATGTACTTCCTGTGCTGAGGGTTCCAGAACTGCACACAGTACTCCAGGTGGGGTCTTTCTCCTCTCTGCCAAGGAATCTCACTAACCACTTTTCTTCTAACCCCCCTGGTCGATCCTCCTAATTTACCTTGCACGTAAGGTAAATCTTAGGGTAAGGTACAGGGGTGGGGAGAAGGTGGAAGGGTGGTTGGGAGCCCCTTCTGGGGTCTCTGCTTTCTGGGAGGGGAGTTGTGTTTCTGTATTCCCTTTAACTTGTCTATGTCTGTAACTATTCCTGTCTATAGTGTCTATCTCTGCTTGTACATTGTGCTGAGCTGTAAATAGAGCTTCAGTCCTTAGCTTCCAGCTGGCTGAGTTCTAGTCTGGGTCATTTTACAAAGTGTGTGTGTGTGTGTAATTCCCAAACCATCACACTGTACCAAAGTTTGCCTCATAGAATAAAAATCTTTAGGATTATTATTTCCCACCAGAAAGATTCTTTAGGTTGTGAGATGAGTAAAAAGTTCTGCCAAATGTATGATACTTTTGTAAAAAACTGTAAATAAACAATTGAATGCATGATTACAACCCACCATGATATCTATACTGCTGAATGGTTATCACCTACTACATTATCACCCAATATATTCTATGAAGCAATCAGAACTTCAGTCCAGTCCCTTATAACTAATCATCTAGAGAAATGCCATTATGAAATGAATGAGGTGTTATGATGAAGCTGAAATGTTAATTTACCAATAGGCATATTAAAGTCAGTAAAGCATGAAGCATTTCAGCCAATTAACATTTCCTTTATCCTCAACACTAAAAAAAGGGTAACAGACTTATGGCAACAGTTTCAGTTTACAGTGTTAAAGGGGGGAAAAAAAAAAAAGCTTCTTTGTGCAGGTGAAGGTCTACATCTAATCAACCTTCATGTGTCACTGCATCCTTTCTTGCAGCACAAAAAGAACTTATTGAAAAGCACTTTAAAAAAAAGTTTAAATCTACTTATAAAGTAATTTTGAAAATACTACACTTAAAAGAAAAAAACCCACAGCAAACACAAAAATCCCTTGTATTTTTCTCCTGCTGCAGGTGAGACCTGCTGAGGCGCCACCTCCTCCACCAGGGATCAGGGACCTGATATAAAAGTGCCAGATGTAGCAGGTTTTGATTGCCAGGTTGGTGTGCAGAGCTGCAAAACCAGCAAGCAGAGAGGTTTAGCAAGAGCAATCAGACCCAGATGAGCCCACAGCACACCCAGGCTGCTTCCCAGGCCAGGATGGCAAGCTTAAGTGTCTCAATATCTGCAGTATCAAGTGACAACACCCCTGGAGTTGTGCAGGTGGTCAGTCACTGCTTGCTGGGGTGGGGGGGGTGGTTCAAGCACTTCCTTTCTGAGACACCCTCTCCAACCCTGCAAGGTGAGTAGTCTCTCAGGGTTCACTGACTGCAATTCAAAATTACTGAGTGACAGCATGAAAAGCACATTTAAAATTACCTATGGCAAACCAGTATCTAACAAAAAATAACAAATCAACCTGTTGAAAAGGGAGTTAAGAGGAAAAAAGGTTAAGGCAGACTTACATTCTTGCTTAAATGTGAAATACTCTGTTAAATGTCTACATTCATGATTCCCACGAAGTAAAAACAGTGTTTTGGGGTAAAGGATTTTCAAGGCCCACAAGTACAGCACACACTGCAAAAGAGAAAACAAGAAAGCATAATGTAATTCACAATTAATGATGCACTTCAACCACTTATGATTTTCATTCACCAAAAAACAAAAGAGAAGAAAAAAACATTTTGTGAGATATACTTATTTTCCATGTGTTAACTTCACTCTCATAACTTAGATGCAAACATTTCTTCACACTTCAGCCTGGATTGGTCAAAAATGGTATCAGTATATCCTGATCAGTTTTACACTTGGGCTAAGTGGTACTGTCCTGCACTGCCTTCAGTGACTCCAGCTATCAAGTAGTAATTGCTCTGCATCTCTAAAAAGAAGTGTGCGCTCTCTGCCTGGAAGGTTAGACAGAAACCTGCTACAGAAATCATGTCCCTGGAAGATCTGCATTCCTGCTTTTAGGAAAAGCTGCCCTAGAACAATTTAACCTACACTTCAGGAAATACCTCAGCTTCCAGTACTGGAGTTTTCACATGAACAGTTGCTCATTTTTCACTTAGCTTTTTTTTCTGTACAACCAGCCAATGAAAAACAAAATAAAAATCCAAAGCTCTGGCATTAAATTAAGTTACTACAAAGCTTACATAAAGCCTTTTACCTTCCAGAACATTTTTATCTGATGTGACATTTCTTCTAGACATGTTTTTGAAGATTAAAAAAAAAAATATAATGAAGTGGAAAGCCTAATTTCACACAGAATCACAGAAACATTTAGGTTGGAAAAGACCCTCAGGATCACCAAGTCCATCAATAAACCTACCCTACAAGGTTCACCCTAAATCATATCCCCAACATCTGAACAACTTTTAAACGTATCTGGGGCTGATGACTCCACCACCTCCCTGGGCAGCCCATTCCAATGCCTGACCACTCTTGATGGGAAGAAAAAAAATCCTAATACCTAGCCTAAACCCACTCTTTCTGCTCAGACTTGCCCAAACCATTCAATTAAAATAGTCTTTCTGTAACCAAAACTAACATAGTGGTGATGACAAAGCATTCCAATACTTTTGAAAAATGAGTAAACTTGCAAACTTCATGGAATATCTACCTTTTGTGCAGGCAAACCCTGGCTGACAAAACTCACAGCTTCAAGAAAGCTGATGGAACTGAGACTCATTTAAGCCACAAGATGAGGCCATCATCTGCAACAACAGTGTATGGACCACGGCAGCCTCTGGAAAAGGTACCTAAAGGTACCTAGCTAAAAACCTAACTGAACAACTTCTCCTTTCATATCCATGAACTGCAGAACTACTGCACAAGAAATAAAAGGTTCCAACCATGCCCCACCCCCGGTTTTCATCTGCAACTACCTCCTTGTGCTCTCCTTCTAGTGAGCAACAGTGGTTTTGTTTGTGCTAAGCCTCACACTATCCATGGATAATTACATTGTAGCAGCAGGATAGTATCACTACTCTTTGTAGGAATTTATTACCTGTAAATTGATTTACATGTAACCATTTGGATGCTCTGCCTGCACTCTAATTTATCCTCCTCAGAGGGCTGAGAGCCAAATAAAGAGAGCACAAAGTATGGGCAATGTTCTCTAGGACCTGGAGCATTAATTCTCCGTCACAGAAGCCCTCTCAGCTCATGCCACCTCTTCTGTCTCCCAGGCACTACTGCCACCGCAGGAAGTGACAAGAGATAGCAGAACCCCAAGGAGCACAATATTGGTATACTTCAGCATCAAATTATGCTGTTGACTCAAGGGAATTATCTGTTGTGGACCAAAACAACCCGTGAGGGTGTGCCTGGGGCAAGTTTTCTGAGTATGAAAAAGAAAGAAGACTTTGAGTTGGAGGATTTCACTTCAGTGGGGAAGGAAGCCTGCACTTCCCACATCATCAGTGCAATTCTCTCTCTTTGATGATGGTTTCTTCGATAATGCAAGAATTGCTAGAACCTTCCACATCTTTGAACTTACTGGCTGATGCAAGCATTTGATGTGAGTGTTGTAAGATAAGAAATTTAAAGTGACAGGTCCACCCATGCAAGAAAAGATCCAGCTTTTAAACTTGTATCTAAATTACCTTAGAGCTGCTAATTCTGCCAAAGCACCTTATAATTTAGAAAACATAATGATTAGTGCTTAGATGAAATGCTTCATAAAAGGGAGTGGTTTACACTTCCCTTATAACTAAGTTTTCCTTTTCATATAGCCTTGGCAAATTGAAATCAGGACTAGGTATTTAAAATATCGCCCAGATTTTGGGAAAATAAGAAAAGCTGAAAGTTTTATCTCCTTGGCATTTGGTACTTGCTTATGGGTAGATCTCTTCACATTTGCTTATCATAGCTTTCTTTTTTCTTTGCTTCCTTTGAAGCACTCACGAGAATCAGATAGAGAAGATAAGGTACAATCAAAGAAGGCCACAGAGTTCTGTGTTCTCCTGCCACTATTCAAGTAATGTAACCACACCACTCAAATTCTGTGCTGTTTTCAGTCATACCATTTCAAAGGCTTCTTTTTGTTAGGTAATTCCTTTAATTTCCCTCCCTTTTCTGTTAAGCAGTCCACCAATGGAACATTACTAACACTTAAGAAGTACTAATTATTAGTTTGGGGGTTTTTTTCCATGCAAACTAAGCATCAAATATGAGAGTCTTTCAACCTACAGAGCTATTTACATACAAAAAAATAATCGTGTCAAAATAACATTAGGACATGGAAATGTTGGAGTGGGTCCAGAGGAGGGCAATGAAGATGCTCAGAGGGCTGCAGTAGCTCTGCTATGAAGACAGACTGAGAGAGTTGGGGCTCTGCAGCCTGCAGAAGAGAAGGCTTCGAGAGGACCTTACAGTAGCCTTCCAGTATCTGAAGGGGGCTACAGGAAGGTTGGGGAAGGATTATTGACAAAGTCTTGCAATGACAGGACAAGGGGCAATGGGTTTAAACTGGCAGAGGGGAGATTGAAACTGGATGTTAGGAAGAAGTTCTTTCCAGTGAGGGTGGTGAGACACTGGCACAGGTTGCCCAGGGAGGTTGTGGTTGCTCCCTCCCTGGAGATGATCAAGGCCATGTTGGACAAGGCCTTGAGTGCCCTGTACTAGTGGGAGGTGTCCCTGCCTATGGCAGGGGGTTGGAACTAGATGATCCTTGAGGTCCCTTCCAACCTTACCATTCTATGATTCTATGATAACATATCACGAGCAAACATTCTGGCTTTTGTTTGTTTGTTTTTTAAACTCTGCTTTGCATACCATAATTCTTGCTGAACTCAAAATATTTGTTATAATTTACCCCTGCTGATAATCTGAGCTGGCAATTTTCAATTATTTGGTAACACTGCTTCCTAATAGAAAAATGTTAATATCTGGGGTTTTTTGCCCCACTCCAACTCTTTCATCAAGAAGGTACAGCAGCGACCTTGCAATCTGAACATCTCTGAGGTATTTTCTGCCTGTCTCATTTCACACTATCTACCCCCTTCCCCTCCACCTCCCCAATGTCAAATCTCTCTTTTGGTTTGAGTCAGAACAGAACTAATTCTGTCCATTGCTTTTACTTTTCAGCTCGGTCTCTCCCCAGTAACTGTACTTTCTGAAGTTAATGGCACATTTGTGCAGACAGTGTCTGCTTCTAGCAGTGATAATGCTCAATGTTTAGAGTTATTACCAAGCACCAGGGTGCAGACCAAGGCCACTGCTAAATCATGTGTTCTGTGTCAGAGCTGCAGAAAGTAAAAGGCCACGTGTGTAGGGGCAGGTAAGACAGCAGACTCTAAACTGACCAACAAGGTATTTCATTCCACACACACCACACTTAGTGTAAAACTGAGGGATCACAAGGGTCAAGCTTTCTCTTCTTCAGTGGCTGGTGTCCAAGGGGCACTCTGCCCATTCTGCTTTCAATCCCAGACTCTGTGTTCCTGAATCAAATTCCAGATCCAGCTCTCAAATGCGGTTCCTGTCCAACACTGAGCCCAGTCTAGGACATTTCTAGTGCCTGCTCACAAGATCAGTGCTGGTGGTGAAGTAATTGCCATCAGGGGAATTGGGTTTTGTATTGGGTTTGTATATATTTGTATAGACTTTATTATTACTTTCGTTACATCTGGTTTAGTTTTCTTTTCCAGCCTAGAAGCCTACCTCCCTTATTACCTTTCTCTTCCCTTCTGCAGGTTAACAAAGAGCATCTGTGTCATGGGTTTAAAGAGCCAACAGAGTGAAGCTCTCAAACGAATTGGAGAAAAAAACCAGAACTGTATTTGGAGAGAGTGTTACAGACAGAGATTACAGAGCAGATACATAAGTCATTAGCGAACTCCCTGAATTTTCCCCCAACCCAAAACTAAATCTACAATCCCCAGTGCTCCAGTCCTCCCCGCCCCACACCACTGCCATCCTCCAGAGGCCTAAGCACAGCCTCTGGAGGCCCCAAACAAGGCCCATCCTTACATGTTCATCCTGATAATGCAGCTCCTGCCTGGCGCAAGGTTGGAGGGGGAGGAAAGGAGCAAACTGGCCTTGCTGTGAGCTTATGAAGAGAGAGCAGAATTATGGGATTGAATAACAATCTTCCAGTCCCCAGAGGACTCTTTTTAACCTTATAGTTCCCAACCTGGGACAATCTGTCACTTGTTTAGGGACCAGCCCAGCCCTAAATCTTGACAATTTCTTAAATGTCAGCCATCAGACTGCACCCTTGCTTACTTGCTTCACATCTTTCAGCTGTTGAAACAGCAGGTATGCTAAGTTTATAACTGCCCAGCTCCTTTCAGAGTAAAACTCTTTTCCTGCTGAGGCTCTGGCAAGCCTGAGCTTCAGGGAAGTGAAAAAAGGTCTGTGCAATTAAGCACGGTGCAAGCCAAAGGCATATATTTTCAAAACAGACCTGGGATTAAACTCCACTCTTGCATGCTGAATTTGTGCCTCTGCACAATTTGACATCTCAGCACCTCCTGAACAGGAAAACCAAAAGCCCCAGACATCTTGCATGCATCTCACCTTACGTGCTCACAGCAAGGAACCTTTAAAAATCATCACCACTGCCACTAGATTGCAACCACAGCAACACCTATCACACAGCACATTCACTCTGGGTGCTCTTGCACTGACCATGAAAGAAGGAAGGAAAGTAGTTTGCTCTGTTCACTTTGTGGGTTTGTATGGGTAACAAAGGATGAACTCTCCCTTCCACATGAGCATTGGGTACTCTTCCAGCAGAAGAAATTAAGTGTGGATAAATGCAAAGTAATTCACACTCAAAAGGATAATTTGAGCCACGCGTTGCTAAGGTCTCAACTGATGCTCCAAGAACTGCAGAACAGCATCTTGGCACAGTTCCTTCACTCTGGAGGAACTAATATGTGCCTTACCTTCATATAAAAATTGCCCTATTTTAACAGCACTGAAATAAATACATCATCATAGCACCAAGTGCAAGCACAGCTTGCTACAACAGAGTAACTATCCCAAAGGAAACCAAGTACCATTTTGCACCCATAACTGCATTCACAATACTGGTGTGACTACTTATGACAGTATCACCAAGGTTGGAAGAGACCTCGAAGCTCATCAAGTCCAACCTGATACCACAGACCTCAAGACTAGACCATGGCACCAAGTGCCACATCCAAACCTGCCTTGAACACCTCCAGGGACGCTGACTCCACCACCTCCCTGGGCAGCCCATTCCAGCAGTCAAAGACTCTCTCAGGCAAGAACTTTCTCCTCACCTCCAGCCTAAACTTCCCCTGGCACAGTTTGAGACTGTGTCCTCTTGCTCTGGTGCTGGTTGCCTGAGAGAAGAAAGCAACCTCCTCCTGGCCACAACCACCCTTCAGGTAGTTGTAGACAGCAAGAAGGTCTCCCCTGAGCCTCCTCTTCTGCAGGCTAACCAATCCCAGCTCCCTCAGCCTCACTTCATAGGGCTGTGCTCGAGGCCTCTCACCAGCCTCGTTGCCCTTCTCTGGACACGCTCAAGCACCTCAATGTCCTTCTTAAATGGAGGGGCCCAGAACTGGACACAGTAACTTATTAGGGCTTTATTTCAGAGACAAAAAAAGATAAATTGCATCTGCAACCCAAATACTCACAAAAGGCACAAGTTACTGCCATTTCTGAACCAACCACCCCATGAGCACAGAGAACGAAACTCTGAACACTACTGAAAAATCAAGAAGAAAAATTGTATTGTCTTCACTTTCTCTCAACTTTCAGAGCTTAAAAGATGATCTTAGGGCTCTGCTGCAGAACAAGGAGAACAAGCGAGTACTAATTGCATCAATCAGACCAACACTGCAACAGGTTGGCCAGGGGTGTTGTTGATCCTCCCTCTCTGGAGATATTCAAGACCCACCTGGATGCATTTCTGTGTAACCTGGTCTAGGTCATCCTGCTCTGGCAGGGGGGTTTGACTAGATGATCTTTGAGGTCACTTCCAACACTTAAGAGTCTGTGATCCCATGTTCTCTCCCTGTAGCCAAAAGGGATTCCTTGGACTTGCTTTAGGAATAACTGGCACAGGGTCAGGCAAGCTGGGAAGATCATAGAATGGTAAGGTTGGAAGGGACCTCAAGCATCATGTAGTTCCAACCCCCTGCCATAGGCAGGGACACCTCCCACTAGTACAGCTCACTCAAGACCTCCTCCAACCTGGCCTTGAACACCTCCAGGGAGGGAGATGACCCTGACACAAACAGATAGTCCAGCCTGGCAATCTAATATGTACCAAACCCCCCTGAATTTATGGAATTGCTGAATACTCATGGCTGGGAAGAGCACTGTCCAGCAAAAACGAGATTTTACAAGATGCAGATTCTTCATACAGGAAATGTACTTGCTACTGTTTCACAGACCAAAAGAGCAAGGAAATTTAGGATAATTAAGGTACTGGGATTTTCTTTGCTCTCAGAGACATGAAAATAACAATTGACTTCACTGCTAAACTATTCCTGACCAGCCAAAACTGTATTAAATCAAGCTGTTTATTGGGAAACATCAACATATTAGAGCAATGGAGGGAACTGAGACGTGTTCATTCTTCCAGTGAAGTCCTAATAAGTCCATGGAGACTTGAAAGATGACAAACACACCTTCACTAGCATTCACTTTGCCCACAGCTTACTAACACACCTTTATTTATATTTAATTCTTTTCTTGGGAGAGACCAGTTAATAATTTCTAACAGTTCACTGAGTTCAGAAGCATCTCAAGTGCCAGATGCTTTTCTAATTGATGCAAGGTTCAATGGTCGAATTCCAGACTTGCTCCAAACACCTCACTTTGTTCCTGCTAAAAATATCACCAAAATAATTTCTCCTTTCTGGAATGTCTGTCTTTGCATTCAGGAAATTAAGATGTATGAATGTGTTCAACCTTAAAATACAACTCTGGTTTTGCTCATTTTGGATGTAAGTTTAATTCTTCATATCTTAACTATCTGCTCTGTCAAAAATGATATTCAATTGACATTTAAGCTTGTATGTTTTCAACATGAGATTGAGAAAGGAAATAATTACAACACTTAATTTACATAACACTATTAATTCATTATAGTTGGCATTTACTCTAATTGTAATTTTTTCCAGGACTATAATGAAAAGCAGGCTATATGCTGCTTGATGAAAAGCTCAGCATGAGCCTGCAGTGTGAGTGCAGTCCAGACAGCAACTGAGTCCTGGGCTGCATCAAGAGCAGTGTGGCCAGCAGGGCAAGCGAGGGGATTCTGCCCCTTTACTCTGCTCTAATCAGACCCCACCTGCAGTCCTGTGTGCAGTTCTGGAGCCCTCAGAACAGGAAGGACATGGAAGTGTTGGGAGCGGGTCCAGAGGAGGCCATGAGGATGCTCAGAGGGCTGCAGCAGCTCTCCTATGAGGACAGGCTGAGAGAGCTTGGGCTCCGCAGTGTGGAGAAGAGAAGGCTTCCAGGAGACCTCAGAGTACCTCAGAGTAGCCTTCCAGTATCTGAAGGGGACCTACAGGAAGGCTGGGGAAGGATTATTTACAAGGTCCTGCAACCCTGCAATGGGTTTGAACTGGCAGAGGGGAGATTTAGACTGGATGTTAGGAGGAAGTTCTTTCCAGTGAGGGTGGTGAGGCACTGGCACAGGTTTCCCAGGGAGGTTGTGGCTGCTCCCCCCTCTCTGGAGGTGTTCAAGGTCAGGTTGGACAAGGCCTTGAGTGCCCTGTACTAGTGGGAGGTGTCCCTGCTTATGGCAGGGGGTTGGAACTAGATGATCCTTGAGGTCCCTTCCAACCTTACCATTCTATGATTCTATATGTGTACTCTAGATGTATATAACTCCCCACACTGTATGGCCTGCATGTCTGCCTTTCAAAAGAGGTTTTTCAGACTAAGGTAGAGATTAGTCCTTCTTCCTCGCAGCCCATTCCTGCAGAATCACTTATGCTGTAGCTATTCTTTGGATTTAAAAACAGCCCTCTGCTTGGATTATTTGGGCTTCTTTGCTGCAGGACCATGACATTTGTAAGAAAGTGAGAATTGAGGGGTTTCTATTCCAGAATCTAACTCCTGGAATGGTGCACAAGCGTAGTGGAGAAATTGTGCCAGTTATGGAGCCAAGAAACAAGTGCACCATATCAGGTATAGGCACCTGCTGGAGTGTATTATTCCAAGTGAAGAAATGCTCAGGCTCTACATCAGGCTCAGAGGCAATGGGTGAAAGTTTAGGCACAGGAAGTGACACGGAAACACGAGGGAATTTTTTTTTACTATGAGGGTGACAGAGCACTAGAACAGGCTGTCCAGGGGGGCTGTGGAATCTCCCTCTCTGGAGATACTCAAAACCTGCCTGGACATGTTCCTGTGTGATCTGATAGAGGTGATCCTGCTCTGGCAGGGGGGTTGGACCAGATGACCCTCCAAACACTCTTTCAACCCCTAACATTCTGTGATTCTGTGAAAAAAGCAAAACAAAACCCCCACAACAAACAAACAACAACCAAAAAACCTCTACTAAATCAGACACACACAAAAAAAAAACCAAATAAAAAAGCAAGAGAGTGCAGGAATGGGCTGAAAATTTCATCTGTGCCAACAAATCTTATCCTATCTACAATTGTGACATCTTCTGTTCTGTTGTAATTCCACCATCAGACTCTCATCCTACAATACCTTGCTTAGAAATAAATTTGAAGACACAAACACCCTCCCTTCAAACAGTAGAGTTAAGGGTGGTAAAAGTAGAACAGACATGTGAAGGACTGCGCCCTTTGATCCAAAGTTCTGTGGGGCAAGGACTGTCTTTTCTGCTTTGTGCCTTGCACGAACACTTCTCTTTTCCCCTCTGCGTTATCAAATGCTTTCCACCTACCTTGTGCAGTTTTTTCCCCCCTCTGTTCTTAATGATAACAGCTAACATTAGATAGTACCTTTCATCCAGAAGAATCCCAAATGCTTTGCAGCCCACAGACAAGGATTATCTCGCCCACTGGCAGAACTCAGCTAGGTCTAGGCTTCATGGTGTCACTTTTACGTTAGATCTCACAAAGCAACCGAAGAGATTTCTTTTAAAACTGATATTACTCATGACTAGCACTTTGGACCAGATACTTGTTTCTTCTGGAAAGACTCCAGAACTGCAATAGCCTCATGTCTACACAGTAGAAAGGGGAGCAAACAGGTCACTGGAGTAAAGATCAGTCATGGTGTATGCAGGAACATGCACTGAGATCAGACGAGGACTGTTTACCTTCACAACTTCTGCAGCACAAAGTACTGGCAAGAGCTGGCAGCTGCTAGACATGTTCAGCACCCATTTTTCACTGAAAGCACCGCCACTCCCCAACATGCCAAGCTGCATTCCTCACTGTTTTCTTCCCCTTGTCACTACTCATTGTGCTGAGTTCATGCCTGAATGCACAGCTCTACATCCTAATACACTTACCCAAAAGAAACCTGCCTTTGCTTTCAAAGGCATTTTTAATCAAGGTGACAGGGGAGGGGAATCAGTTATGTGACCAAGAATGTAGCAGCCTGAGAACCTTTTGTACAAAAGAAATAATATGAGCAGCTTAGTTATTTCATTGGCACTGGAAGAAACCATTACTGCCTCCAGTGACAAAGTAGAGTTTTAGGACAGAAATACTAAATTCAGAACAAAATCTGTGAAATATCTATGTGCAGGGTGCTATGTGAGTAATTTTAAAGAATCATAGAATGGTAAGGTTGGAAGGGACCTCAAGGATCATCTAGTTCCAACCCCCTGACATAGGCAGGGACACCTCCCACTAGTACAGGGCACTGAAGGCCTCATCCAACCTGGTCTTCAACATCTCCAGGGATGGAGCAGCCACAACCTCCCTGGGAAACCTGTGCCAGTGTCTCACCACCCTCACTACAAAGAACTTCCTGCTGATATCCAGCCTAAATCTTCCTTCTGCCAGTTTAAACTCATTGCCCCTTGTCCTGTCATTGCAAGACCTTGTAAATACCTTCCTCCCCAGCCTTCCTGTAGGCCCCCTTCAGATACTGGAAGGGTATTCTAAGGTCTTCTGGAAGCCTTCTCTTCTCCAGGCTGCAGAGCCCAAACTTTCTCAGCCTGTCCTCATAGGAGAGCTGCTGCAGCCCTCTGATCATATTTGTGGCCCTCCTCTGGAGCCACTCCACCAACACTTCCATGTCCTTGCTGAATTTCATGAGGTTGGCCTGGGCCCACCTCTCCAGGTCTCTCTGGATGGCATCCCTGCCACAAGTCGACTGTGCCACACAGCTTGGTGTCATCTTCAAACAAAAAGAGGTAAGTTATTTTGCTTTGTGTTATATGGCTTGCTACTGTCTTTAATAGATAATAACCCTGAGCAAAATTTAGTGAATGGTTAGGTGAGGACTTGGAAGCTGAAGCAAATCCCCTTACTCTACTTACTGCATTAAAACCTTACCTAGAAACAAAGAGAGAACTCTCTTCTTCCGGATACACCCTGGCTCAGCTAAAGCTTGCAGGAGATATGAACTAGGTTGTAGCAACTGATAAACGATAATTCAAGATTGAGCTTAACTCTGTGAAGCCACCCCCTCCAACACTCCCAATCTTCCTCAAATCATAGAATGGTAGGGGTTGGAAAAGACATCTAGAGATCATCTAGCTCAAACCACCTGCTACAGCAGAGTCAGCCACAGCAGGTTGCCCAGGATCACAATGACCAAGTGTGTTTGGAATCTGACCCGAGAAAGAGACTCTGGGCAGCCTGATCCAGGGCTACAGCACCTCAGAGCAAAAGTAGTTCTCCTCATGTTCAGATGGAATCCTCTGCATTCCAGTTTGTGCCTGTTAACCCTTTGTCATGTCACTGGGCAGCACCAAAAAGAGCCTGCCTCCATCCACTTGACAACTGCCCTTTAGATACTGGTAAGCACTGAGAAGAGCCTCTCTCAGTCATCTCCAGGCTAAACAGACAAAGATGTCTCAGCCTTTTCTCATTGCAGTTGTTTCAGTACTCCCTCATCATCTTTGTAGCCTCTGCTGGATCCTCTTCAGTAGTTCCTCATCACTCTTGAACCCAGATCTGTGGCTTCACTAGGCTCTCCCTTGACCTGCTCGTCACTCTTCCTAACTAACACACCCCAGAATACCACAATGCAGCATGGTATCCATGCAGTGAAGATGTAGCTCACAGCTCACTGTGGACCAGAGAAGGGATGCACGGCTCCAAAAAATCATGATCAAAATGTTGACTTCAGCACGATAGCAAATCCTAACTGTACATTGATTTTTTGGCAGGTGGGCGAGAGAACCTTGTAATTCTGAAGCTTTTAGAACATTCGTGCTTGGAACAGCACATTTCTATTTGTAAGCTGTGCCACCTCCCAGAGATGTTGGTAACATTCAGTTTTAAAGTGAAATAAGTAGTTTGAGAGAAATTTATTTTGAAGAAACTTATCTTCACGCTATAAATACAAAACTGGCAAGATGATCTATCTTACAAACACCTTATAAATAACTCTGCAGTTTGGGATTGTGTATTTTTACATAAATATGGCAATAGTGTACCAAGCTGAGGTGATTCTCCCCCTTTGTTCTGCTCTCGTCAGACCCCACCTGGAGTCCTGTGTGCAGTTCTGGAGCCCTCAGCACAGGAAGGACATGGAACTGTTGGAGGGGGTCCAGAGGAGGGCCACAAAGATGGTCAGAGGGCTGCAGCAGCTCTCCTATGAGGACAGGCTGAGAGAGTTGGGGCTCTGCAGCCTGCAGAAGAGAAGGCTTCCAGGAGACCTTAGAGTAGCCTTCCAGTATCTGAGAGGGGCCTACAGGAACGCTGGGGAGGGACTATTGACAAGGTCTTGTGTAACACCAGGACAAGGGGTAATGAGTTTAAACTGGCAGAGGGAAGATTTAGACTGGATGTTAGGAGGAAGTTCATTCCAGTGAGGGTGGTGAGGCACTGGCACAGGTTGCCCAGGGATGTTGTGGTTGCTCCCTCCCTGGAGGTGTTCAAGGCCAGGTTGGAGGAGGCCTTGAGTGAGCTGTACTAGTGGGAGATGTCCCTGCCTATGGCAGAGAGTTGAAACTAGATGATCCTTGAGGTCTCTTCCAATCTTACCATTCTATGTGGCTGTGTGGAATGAAATAGCAGTATGTGTGTTCTACCAAATTATCTAGTCAAAGACTAGTCACTAGGGTGTTAAAAGTCTGAACTTTGCAAGGAAAAGAGTCAAGTTGGAGCTCAAAACCTACTACAAGGGTCTCTGGCTGCCTAATAAACCATGATCTGCACAAACAAATCCAGATTAGGTTTTATTTTATAACTTCACCTCCTCTGTTAATTTGCATAACCCAGCAGAAAGACAGGAAAAAAAATCCTGCTTGTTTTAGGAGCACTGGAACAAAGGATTTGTGCTTGGTGTTTAACTCACTTGTAGCCAAAAGTGGGCAGGTTGGACAGATCACTGTTTCCCCACAAGCCAGTTAAAGACACTGTTGCTTTATCTTCCCATTCTCCAACCCAATACTGGAATCTGAAGTGAGCCTCATCCCTTTGAACAGAGCACACGTGCACCACTTCTGTGGATTCCAGTGCTGCATCATGCCATATGTAAACAGAACTTGTTCATTCTTGCCAGTACAGCACATTGGCTTCTGGTTTTTTGTCCTATTTATCCCTATCTAGCTCTTCAATTTTCCTAACATTTCACACACAGAATATTTAGATCAAATAAACTTCAGTCAAACCAAACTGAACTGTTCACTCAGTTTTTCTGCTATGTCTTTTCAGCCCATGTCTGTTCATCCTATTTAGATTGCACAGGCTGCAGAGCAGACTGCCTTCTGTTCCATATTTCAATGGCCAGTAGTTAGCACCAAGATGCTTTTCCATCAGCTTTCCAGAACAGATAGAGCAGGATTTTGCTGGCTGTCAAGCAACCTTTATGAACACACCAACAGTGACATCAACATGGACTTCTTTTGCTCACAGGTGGTATTTGTGAAGAGTTTCAGCTGAAAACAGAAAGAAGGAACTTACTTCAATGCTGAAGTACCCTCTGTCCACGTAGTCCCCCAGGAAGAGATATCGTGTGTTAGCAGGAGAACCTCCCACTTCAAACAGTTTCATCAAGTCAAAGAACTGACCATGGATGTCTCCACAAACTAGAAGAGAAAAAGAACAATTTTCAAGTTCACCACATAAAGATCAACTTAAGCATATGCAATTTGAAGTCATTGTCTTGTAAGGAAGCATTAGGACAATTTTGTGCATCACCTGGTGTGATGGTTTGGGAGTTCCCTGCCCCCCCGCTTTGTAAAATGACCCAGACTAGAACGCACCTGGATGGAAGTTAAGGACTGAAGCTCTATTTACAGCTCAGCACAATGTACAAGCAGAGATAGACACTATAGACAGGAATAGTTACAGACATAGACAAGTTAAAGGGAATACAGAAACACAACTCCCCTCCCAGAAATCAGAGACCCCAGGAGGGGCTCCCAACCACCCTTCCACCTTCTCCCCACCCCTGTACCTTACCCCAAGGTTTGCCTTATGTGCAAGGTGAGTTTGGAGGATTGGCCAAGGGAGTTAGAAGAAAAGTGAGATTTATGGGCAGAGAGAAGTGAGAAGATACACTGCCCGAGACGCTGTGCCCCAGAGACTGACTCTGTGTTATCTTCATTTTGTATTCTTTTCTTGAACATCTCAACAAGCCTATGAGTGAAGCAGACATCACCACTGTTTCCTTTTCACAGCCTATAATATAATTTTCTCTATTAAAATACTCCAATTAGCCTCAAAGCAGCACACCTAGTCACAGGAGAGACCTGTCATTATTTCCATAGCTATCTGTCCATTCCTCCTACTGCCCAGCAGAGCACACAATACCACTAACAGTAGCAAGACATACCAAAGTCATCCTGAAAAAAGCCCCACATTCAAGTAAGGTTACTCTTTCTTTTCACATCACTCCTCTGTTTTTCCTAGTCTTAACCTCTGACAAATATCAAGAGGCTTTCCATAAAATGCAAAGCATGCCTGTCCTGTGTGTGCCACAGGTTCAATTCACAAATTCCTGACTTCTGGGTTCTCTATACCAAAATGGCCTGCCTGCTTTGCCATAGCATATCTTCCATGAAAGGACACTCATTTTTCATGCTTTAACCTCTATCACTTTATTTAACCTCATGTAATTATGATTTGTTTCACTTCCTTGAAATGAAGTCAATTTGACAAGTGGCTTCTCTAGAAAAAGCAACTCCCAAATAACATGACAGAGCACAAGTGATGTGCAGCTGAGGCCAAGCAGGGACACCTTTTCTTGTGTCTTATTCTTAAGAGACTGGCTTGGCTATCTTGAGAACCTGCAAACCCCACAGTGGCAGATTTTTACACATCTGCAGGAAGGCAGGCAATGCTTTTGGAGGCTCCCATGGAAGCTTAACTAAATCCTGTTGCCCTCTGCCTTGCTTTGTTTCCTCTACCTTTGAGAACGGCAGGACCCCTCCAGTTTAGGGCCAAGTTCAGACTTTTCCTGGCAATGATCTTTAACAAACAAAATGTTAATGGCATGGACTGTTACTGAGGTCAGTTTAGATTGCTTCTCCCTTCAATGAATAATAATTAAAAAAAAAAAAAAAAGTCTAATTTGCAAACTGAGTCATTATGAAGAAACTGAATAAACTGAGGGTTCAAGGTAGAATTTATCTTGCAACAGCAGTCCAGTTTCTTATTTACTGCTAACACTGAACACGAAAGAATTCAGATGCTTTCTCGGATGTGACAGTTCAAGCTTTTGCGTTCTAGCAGAGTTCTCATTGGAGCTTTTATCTGGAAGTTGATAGAGAGGTCTCATTCTATCACAACTAAACAAACCTCACATGCCATGGGGAAGCTGAAGTCATGTCTCCAGAGAGATATAAAAGGACTATATAGCACAGTTGTAATACCAAATCCATCACACTCACAGTGCAAACAGCATTCATATGGTACTGGCTTTCATCTCGGGCCAGTGCCACATGGTGTTTTTCCACTTGCACCAATTCCCTCTGAATGTATACACTAACAAGAGGATCAATACTAATGTTACCATTCCATCCAAGAATTGCAACCAAACAAACAGCATCTCAAACCAAACAGCTACCCTTTGGGCACAGGAAAAACAAATGCTGGTGTCCCAGACACTGTCTTCATGAATACTTAAGTAAAACTTGCGACACAGTAACTCTAAGGTACTGACAAGCTGAGTGTTCTCTGCTGTGATAGTAACAGGGTATTTTCCACAAACTTAGAATCATAGAACGGAAAGGTTGGAAGGGACCTCAAGGATCATCTAGTTCCAACCCCTTGCCATAGGCAGGGACACCTCTCACTAGTACAGCTCACTCAAGGCCTCCTCCAACCTGGTCTTCAACCCCTCCAAGGAGGGAGCAGCCACAANCCTTCCTGTAGGCCCCCTTCAGATACTGGAAGGCTACTCTCAGGTCTCCTGGAAGCCTTCTCTTCTGCAGGCTGCAGAGCCCCAACTCTCTCAGTCTGTCCTCATAGCAGAGCTGTTACAGCCCTCTGATCATATTTGTGGCCCTCCTCTGGACCCGCTCCAACACTTCCATGTCCTTCCTGTGCTGAGGGCTCCAGAACTGCACACAGGACTCCAGGTGGGGTCTGACAAGAGCAGAACAAAGGGGCAGAATCCCCTCCCTTGCCCTGCTGCCCACACTTTTCTTGATGCAGCCCAGGACTCAGTTGCTGTCTGTGCTGCATGTGCACACTGCAGGCTCATGTTGAGTTTTTCATCAACCCAGACCCCAAGGTCCTTTTCATCAGGGCTGTTCTCCAGCCATTCACCACCCAACCTGTATTTGTGCTTGGGATTTTACATCAACATATAGTATTGTCATCACCACTGTGATAACCCACCACATAACCTCTTTTTCCTAGTTGAATCCCCCCTGCCCAGAAGACAACTTCCACACTGAGAGCCATCAACAGTTATAATTTCTATTTAAGAATATCTGCTGTTAGTTATACAAAACAAACACCATTTAAATCCTCAGGTGGCATAACACCACCCCCTTTCTCTCCAAACCTACCCCCAACAAAAAAGCTACCACCCTAGAAGACGTTTTTGGGTAGCACTTTGAGGATGTTAAAGGACCGAATGAATAGGCAGTGTTTGAGTGCAGTGCTCTGCACGGGTGCTGTGGGAAGCTTAAGAACACGTGTCGCATATAGACGGCCTAGCAATCTGCTCTCCCAGCTTCGAGCAGGAAAGCTCTTATGTAACTGTGCAGCGCTACCAATTAGCGCCCGCCCCCAATCGCTTCAACTGCAAAAACCTGAAGCTGAACAAGGCTGAAAGATTTTTTTTTTTCAATGGTTTTAACTTTTGCACTTTCAGTAATGCACTGAGAAATTTTTTTTTNTCCAGACTTTTTTTCCTTTTTTTTTTTTTTTTTTTTTTTTTGCTATGCAGACTTGTATGAACAAGTAAATACATCAAGGCCATTAGAGAGAAACCAAGGAGGTTGGAGAGCTTCCTCATGCCCATCGATTTATCACAAGTCAAAAATATAGAGAGCAAAGCAGCGAAGAAGGCAAAAATAACAAGTGCAGAGCTCTGCAATCCCATGACTTGCAAAATTATGAATTTTACTTGAGAATGGATATTTGATGGGTATTCCAGGCACGCTGCAGTTCACTCCTTAAACTTCATGACAAATGCAGTATCCAGACAATATCCAGGAATACCAGGGGGAAAAAANAAGGAGAGAAAAAGGAGAAGGAAGGAGAGAAAAAGGAGAAGGAAGGAGAGAAAAAGGAGAAGGAAGGAGAGAAAAAGGAGAAGGAAGGAGAGAAAAAGGAGAAGGAAGGAGAGAAAAAGGAGAAGGAAGGAGAGAAAAAGGAGAAGGAAGGAGAGAAAAAGGAGAAGGAAGGAGAGAAAAAGGAGAAGGAAGGAGAGAAAAAGGAGAAGGAAGGAGAGAAAAAGGAGAAGGAAGGAGAGAAAAAGGAGAAGGAAGGAGAGAAAAAGGAGAAGGAAGGAGAGAAAAAGGAGAAGGAAGGAGAGAAAAAGGAGAAGGAAGGAGAGAAAAAGGAGAAGGAAGGAGAGAAAAAGGAGAAGGAAGGAGAGAAAAAGGAGAAGGAAGGAGAGAAAAAGGAGAAGGAAGGAGAGAAAAAGGAGAAGGAAGGAGAGAGCGAAAAAAGAGAAGGAAGGAGAGAGCGAAAAAAGAGAAGGAAGGAGAGAGCGAAAAAAGAGAAGGAAGGAGAGAGCGAAAAAAGAGAAAAAGGAAAAGGAAAAAAGGGGGAAAATTAAAAAATAATAATAAAAAAAGAGAAAGATGGAAAGCTTTTAGCTTTTTAAGCCCTCAGACACAATCTTGTAAAGCAATTAAAAGTAATTCCAAAAGAGAAGCTTAAAAACAGCAGGCAGAAATGTGGGAGGAAGAGAATATACTCAAAACTAAGAGTTAATATAGAGATTTATTTTGTTGTGGTCGGATCCCAGAATTCCTACTGAATGAACACAATGCTACATATGGTTAATCCAATTAGTATTTTGCCTGGCAAAATACCTTAAGGATCTTCTACTTTCCAGGTTTGCTTGTATAGACCTGAAATGTCCTTACAGTGTAAAGCCTGTGTTATCACACTCTGATGGACGCCCTTGTTTGACTACTTGTTTGTCCACCTGTAGTTTGAAACCAGCTGCCTCTAAAGCTGTAATTCTGCCACCTCTGAACCTCCAAACTGGAAACTTTCCCAGGCAGCCAGATCAATGCTTTAACTTCATTAGGTGTGTGCAGAAGACATCCAGCATTATATTTCCATTCATAAAGGCAGAAACATTGCTCAGCAAGTAATTGTGGACATACCCTTCACACAATCACAGCATGACAGGGATTCGAAGGGATCTCTGTAGATCAATTAAGTCCAACCTATCAGACCAAGCTGCACATGATGGGATCCACAGAATCATCAAGGTTGGAATAGACCTCTGAGATCACCAAGTCCAGCCTATGGTCTAACACCATGATAGCAGCTAAACCATGCCACCCAGTGCCACATCCAATTCTTAAAGACCTCCAGGGATGGTGACCCCACCACCTCCCTGGGCAGTGTATTCCAGTGCCTCATCACCCTTTCCATGAGGAAGTGCTTCCTCATATCCAACCCAAACCTCCCCTGGCACAGCTTCAGATCATGCCCTCTTGTCCTGTCTGGGACAGGTTGCCTGGGAGAAGGCACTTCACTATAACTTGACTACAACTTCCTCTAATGTAGTTGTAGACAGTAATAAGGTCCCCTCCAAGTCTCTTCCAGTCTGAACAACCCCAGCTCCCTCAGCCTCTCCCCATCAGACTTTCCCTCTAGCCCCCTCACCAGTCTCATTGCTCTCCTCTGGACCCATTCCAGAACCTCAGTATCCTCCTTGAAGTGAGTGGCCCAGAACTGCACACAGTGCTTGAGATGAGGTCTCAACAGTGCTGAATACAGGGGTGGAATTACATCCCTAGTCCTGTTGGCCACACTATTCCTGATATGGGCAAAGATGCCATTGGCCTTCCGTGCCAGCTGGGCACACTGCTGGCTCATGTCCAGCTGGCTGTCACCGGGTTCCTCTCAGATGGGCTGTTCTCCAATCACTCATTCCCCAGTCTCCGTCACTGCATGAGGTTATTGTGGCCTCTGCAAAGTGCCTTTTTTATGTGCATTGCCTCCTCCTTTAATGTTACATTAAAAAAAAAAAAAAAAAGTTTTGAAAGCACTACCTCCCTGGGCAGCCTATTCCAAAGTCCCACCACTCTCATACTGAAGAGCTTCTTCCTAAGATCCTGTCTAAACCTACTTTCTCTCAACTTAAAATCATTCCCTTTTGTGCTATCACGAGACATCCTTATGAAAAGTCCCTTCCAATCTTCCTGTGGGATCCCTTCACATATTGGAAGGCAGCTCAAAGGTCCCCCTGGAGTCTTCTCTAGGTTGAACAACCACAGTTCCCTCCTCAGCCTACCTTCAAAGCAGAGGTGCACCAGCCCTTGGATTATCTTTGTGGTCCTCTTCTGGACTCACTCCAACAGCTCTGTGTCCTTCTTATAATGGGGACACCAGAACTGGATGCACTATTTGAGGTGGGGTCTCACAAGAGCAGAATAAAAGTGGAAGAATCACCTCTCTTGACCTGCTGGTCACACAGACAGGGGTACAGCAGTGATTGAGATTCCAATGACTATTGGCACAAATAAAAAGCCTGAAAATGCTCTTCAGATAGTTTACTCAATATAACTAAATGCTTTTCACTACACACAGACTCAGTTCAGACATTGTCTTGTGTCATTCCCCACTCCAGGTGGGTATTAGGAACAAAAATTTATATTCAGAGTACATTAAACATTGTCAGTTCAAGAATTCTATCTGCAGCACTCAGGATATGCTGCACATATTTTCTCATTTATCATGTATAGACTTAATGGAGGTAACATTACAGTCTGACAGCAAAACACCATTAATGTTTCGAGTCAATTTACATTCCACATCACAAGATTACATTCCTATTTTCAAATGTCATTAGGGATTAGAAGCACATGTGCAACACTGCATCATCAGCCTCACAAGCAACTTCTGTGAACTCATATATGCACACTAATTAGCAACAGTGAAGATAAGACACCTTTCAAAGAAGAAACCAACACTTTGTAAGGAATGTTATCCATTGCTTGACAACTTGATCTTTACATTCACTGAGGTAGGGAAGACTTTGCACTGAGCTCCAGGAGAATGTGCTTGTGCTAGTTTGAGGCTAATTAGAATATTTTAATAGAGAAAATTACACTATAGGCTGTGAAAGGAAAACAATGGTGATGTCTGCTTCACTCATAGGCTTGCTGAGATGTTTGGGAAAAAGAAACCAAAACATTAGATAAGTCAGTCTCATTCTGTCTCTCTCTGGGGGCACAGCGGCTCGGGCAGTCTAGCTTCTGGCTCCTCTTTGCTGATTAATCTTCACTAACCACTTTTCTTCTAACCCCCCTGGCTGATCCTCCTAATTCACCTTGCGCATAAGGCANGCTCTAAATAGAGCTTCAGTCCTTAACTTCCAGCCGGTTGAGTTCTAGTCTGAGTCATTTTACAAATTGGGGGGGGGCAGGGAACTCCCAAGCCATTACAATCTGCAAGAGCTAAAATGCGCAAAATTCTCAGGTGCTTCAACAACAACTACTGCATTGCTCCTGAGGGGCTGAAATATTAACCAGAAGGCTCTTGTTTTCTCCAAGATTTAAGATCAAAGTCACATAAAATAGTCACGTGCCTCTGATCACACAATCTGTGAGCCTGGAGGAGCTTTGTTTCCAAATGCAACGTGTTTATGAAGAGCACTATAGTACAGCAGTGTGAAATGTTGGAAACACAACAGTTTTGTTCCATACTCAAAAAAAAAAAAAAAAAAAACCAACAAAAAAAAAAATTAATCACTAAGGATTGAGTAAATTTCTTCATTAATTTTTGGAGAGCAAGGTAAAAGGAGAAGTACAAAAGAGAAGAAGAAATTCTGGAAGTTTTTATTTGTAACTGCTCAGTAAAGCACTACTCAAGATACAAATCGGTGGTTGTTTTTAGGGTCATGCAGTTCTAAGTGAGATGTTTAAAGAACTTGCAGACTTCACTACTTACTCAAGTTAAAAGCAGAACCATTTAGAGAGCTCACTAGGTAACTTATCCTAAGAAAACATCTACAGTGGGCATTGAAATGAATATTTGTTAGAGCAACTGTATTGAACGACACAGCTCTGTATCTCCAAGAGAAGCATGATCTCATTCATATTCATATCTGGTTATCTAACAACATTATAATAAGCCTTCATCTATCTTTTCCTTTCAAATCACTGCACACAAATTGATGAGTTGGTACTCCCAGAGTGAACTGGCATTAACAGAAACAACTCTGCAATTAGGTATTTTCATGAAGAGCTTCAGCAAAGACAAAGCAAGAAACCATCACTGGGTACAGCAAAGGAAACCGCAAATGGACCACCAACACCACATTTGGCAGTGCTGTTTGGTTGCTGACTTTCCTTCTTTACACTGAGGAAAAAGAGGTGTGGGGAGAAAGTAGTATCTTGAGAAAAGCTATTTTCAGTGCAACACACAAGGACACTATACTGTGTTCTGCTCTGCCAACACTTGAAACTCTAGTATCTGTAAAACTCAACCCACGCTCACTCCTTGTAATAGGAGTCAGTTTTCTCCCACCATCCCCTGAAGGTTAGAACAAATTAATGACACCTGATTTGAAGAGGTACAGTGAGAAAGAGTGGGGAGAGGAAAACACGACATTACAAAAGACCTTCAGGACAACAGATGTTAATATTCTCTGGTGAAGGAGGAAGACAAAAACCACCACCCTAAATAATGTGGCAGCAAGTGCTCCAAGATGTTAAGGCTATAAAAGTATCTTCAGCACAATGTTTTTAAAATTAGCTCCACAAAATTGCTTTTTGTATCACAAAATTGTTTGTGGTGTCTCAAAACAAAATAAAAACCGTGCACGTAAACCTGGCTATCTGGGGATCCCCTTCTTATATTAAGAGATAACAGGAGAAATGAGTCCCAGGAAACAACCTCTACCAGGTACTGTAAAAATCTACACTGGCAGAGAAAATAATCCCTTCCCTCCAATCTCCTACCCTAGCTGAATCTTTAGGAGACCAAGTGGGTATCAAAGCACTGAGGTTTTGAATGAAAACTTTCAATTCCAGATCAAAGCAACACAGCAGAGTTGTTGTAGAAAGGGGATGCAGTGAATATGCTGCGGAACTTTGCCAAGATCAACAGAGAAAGCTGCTCCTATTGCGTACTCCTGAAGCTGCTGGATCAGGTCACAGGGAGAAAACCCAAATGGAATGGAGAAACCCAGTTTTCACTCCCCTGCATTGGAAAAAAATAAACCAGCTCTTCCCCTGCCAGCCTTTAAGGTCAGCACTGTCCCTGAGCATCCTCTAGCATACAAATAGAAAAGCAAACATGCCATCCTTGTCTCTTATTATTACACCCTCAGAACAGGCTGCTCAGGGAGGCTGTGGAGTCTCTCTCTCTGGAAATATTCAAAACCTGCCTGGACACATTTCTGTGTGATCTGCTATAGGTGACCCTGCTCTGGCAGAGGGGTCAGACTAGATGATCTTTCAAGGTCCCTTCCAGCTCCTGACATTCCATGATTAGGGAGCAGTGATATTCCACAACCTCAACAGAAGGATTACTTGTAAGGAAATTGCTTCACCGTGTGTGTTCATATTCTCCATCCAAATCCATGCGTCAGAAGAGAGCCCTTTCAGTGAGGAAAACTGGTCCTGCACAAGGAGGCACTGTATGACTTTGCACACAATGCTCCAAATGAAATTTAAGGAAGTGGAACAAAGCAAAACAGGAAAGGGGCTTTTGCAGAGGAGAAGCTCAAATATGCTCAGCTCCATAGGAATAAAACACACCAAAACACAAAACCAAAAGCAGTTTAAAATGCAGTGCTGAGTTTTAATCTGTGAATAGTTTTTATGGAAAGACTGACTGACCTGGGGCTGTTCATTCTGGAGAAGAGGGGGGCTGAGAGGGGGAACCATTCAACGTCTACAACCATCTGAAGGGGTGGCTGTCAGGAGGATGAAGCCAGTCTCTTTTTAGTGATAGGATAAGGGGCAATGGATGTAAACTCGATCACAGAAAATTCCATCTCAACATTAAAAAAAAATGTTTTAACTGTTAGGGTGTCAGAGCAGTAGAACAAGCTACTCAGAGAGATTGTTGAATTTTTCTCTCTAGAGATCTTCAAAACCCACCCGAGTATGTTCCTGTGTGACCTCCTCTAAGTGGCTCTGCTTTGCAGAGGGGTTGGAGTCTGGGTTGATGAAAAGCTCAACATGAGCCTGCAGTGTGCACATGCAGCCCAGACAGCAATCGAGTCCTGGGCTGCATCAAGATAAGCGTGGCCAACAGGGCAAGGGAGGGGATTCTGCCACTTTACTCTGCTCTCATCAGACCCCACCTGGAGTCCTGTGTGCAGTTCTGGAGCCCTCAGCACAGGAAGGACATGGAACTGTTGGAATGGGTCCAGAGGAGGCCACGAGGATGCTCAGAGGGCTGCAGCAGCTCTGCTATGAGGACAGGCTGAGAGAGTTGGGGCTCTGCAGCCTGGAGAAGAGAAGGTTTCCAGGAGACCTTACAGTAGCCTTCCAGTATCTGAAGGGGGCCTACAGGAAGGCTGGGGAGGGACTATTGACAAGGTCCTGCAATGACAGGACAAGGGGCAATGGGTTTGAACTGGCAGAGGGGAGATTTAGACTGGATGTCAAGAGGAAGTTGTTTGCAGTGAGTGTGGTGAGGCACTGGCACAAGTTTCCCAGGGAGGTTGTGGCTGCTCCCTCCCTGGAGGTGTTCAAGGCCAGGTTGGAGAAGGCCTTGAGTGAGCTGTACTAGTGGGAGGTGTCCCTACCTATGGCAGGGGGTTGGAACTAGATGATCCTTGAGGTCCCTTCCAACCTTACCATTCTATGATTCTATGACTTGATGGTGTCTGGAGGATCCTTCCAACCCCTAACGTTCTATGACTCTATTTAATATATTGGACCCCAATATTGTCCACCTTTAACACATGTATGCTTATTATTAGGAATTATTCAGTGTCACATCTTTCTCACTGCTCTGGTTGAAGAGACCTTCACCAGTTTCTTGCTGAACAGTACTTTTCCAGAGCCAGCAATCTGCTGTCAGATATAGTTCATAATCGGTCTTTCACAATCTGTAAGTTTGCAGGTGACACCAAGCTGGGTGCCTGTGTTGCTCTGCTAGAGCATAGTGAAGTTTTACAATGGGATCTGGTAGGTTAGACCAATAGGCCAAAGCTAACTGTAGGAAGTTCAACAAGGCCAACTGCCAGGTCCTGCACCTGAGTCACAGCAATCCCATGGTAACCTACAGAACTGGGGATATGTGGTTGTAAAGCTGCAGATTGGAGAGGGACCTGGGGGTATTAGTTGACAGCCACCTGAATATGAGTCAGTAGCATGCCCAGGTGGCCAAGAAAGCCAATGGCATCCTGGCTTGGATGAGAAACACAGCGGCCAGCAGGAGCAAGGGTCATACCCCTGTATTCAGCACTGGGGAGGTCATACCTTGAGTACTGTGTTAAATTCTGAGCTCCTTACTACACCTTACTACAGGAAGGACATGGAGGTTCTGGAGCACATCCAGAGAAGGACAAGAAGCCTGGTAAGGGCCTGGAACAGCATCTGAGGAAGCTGAGGGTGTTCAGGTTGGAGAAGAGAAGACTGAGGAGAGACCTCATTGCTCTCTTCAACTACCTGAAGGGCAGCTGGAGCAAGGAGGGGGCAGCCTCTTCTCCTTGGTGTCAAGAGACAGGACAGGAAATGGTTTCAAGTTGCACCAGGGGAGGTTCAGGCTGGATGCTAGGAAATATTTCTTCCCAGAGAGGGTTCTCAAATATTGGAATGGTCTGCCCATGGGCAGTGGTGGCATCACCATCCCTGAGGGTGTTCATGTGACATGTGGACCTGGCACTGCTTAGAGCCATAGTTTAGTGGTCACCCTTCAGTGCTGGGTTGAGGGTATTTGAGTGGATGATCTTTGAGGTTTCTTCAAACCACATGTGATTTTACAAATTTTTTTTTTTTTGTTGTTAATGATTTAATTCAGCTGACAGGATCAGGTTTCTTTACAGTTAGTATTTCTCCCAGCAGTAGAGCAAAGTTAAAACACTGGTGAGGCAAGATGAGGCTCTGGGTAACCTCATCTAGTTGTGGATGCCCCTGGTTACTGCAGAGGGGGCTGGACTAGATGACATCTGGAGGTCCCTTTCAACTTAGAACATTCTATGACTCTATGATTCGTGTCAAGTTTCAGTATACAAATAACTAGCATCTAAAAACCCAATCACAAAGCCTGGATGTTCATGTTGGCTTGGTTTATATCTATTTATCTCTCTGTGTGTGTATATATATAATTTTTTTTCTATTGTCACCTGAAGATAACATTTGTTGTCACAGTTTCTTCATTCTGTGTCTATCACAGACCTGCTTTATGCTCCATCCCACCCCCACTCAATGTTTTATTAGCCCCAAAAGCACTAGTCCGTAACAAAAAAGCATTGTCCTTCCTTCAGCACAACAATTTGTCTTAGTGGTAAAGAAGCACTTGTTTGCCATAGACAACTGCATTTATTCATTACTTTTGGATCTATACCACTCTCTCTGTGTTTTCCAGAAACAGATGTCAGGGGATAATAAAAAGACTAATTCTCAACTTCTTGGGCTCTTAATAAGCAACCAGCACTACCAACACAGATACTTGCACGCACCCTGAGTGGAAGGAGTCAGCACACCTGGCTTCAAAGAAATTCTGTGAGGTTCAGCATTTGGCCTTAATGGTCTATATTCAGAAGCATGAGCAAAAAAAAACCCAACCAACCAACCAAAAACCTGGCAGTGAAGACCTACCAAGCTTTAACTTCAGCTTTTGCACCCGTGTCTTTATGAGGCTTAAGCTTTTCATGTAACTATTATGTACTACAGGTATGCTAGCATCTGGCTATAGGGTTCCCAGTTCCACCCAAGCCACATAAAAGTACCTTGAAAAATTACATAAGCTAAATTCCATGAGCAAAGCCTCATACAAACCTAATTCTCAGTGAAAAATTACTAACTTCTGAGAAAAGTAAGCTCACTGTAGTGATTTATGTCCTGGTAAAAGCTTCTGTGATAGTGGAGCCAGTGCAGGCAAGAGTTGACTACATGTCCTCATGTGAGACAGAATAGAACTGACTCTGTTCAGTGAATTTTCAGCTCAGTCTCTTCTCAGTAACTGCACTTTATGGAAGTCACTGTCATGTCTTCACACTGTCTGCATCTACAGATGATAACACTCCATGTTTGGAGTTAGGAGCAAGGACTGTACGCAAAGGTCACTGTGTACTGTGCTGGGGGTACAGTAAGTAAAAGACCACACATGCAGGGAGGAGCAGAAAGGACAGGTGACCCTAAACTGACCAACAAGGTATTTCATTCCACATACACCATATTCAGTGTAAAGCTGAGGGATTCATGAGGGTCAAGTGTTTCCCCTTCTTCAATGACTGGTGTCTAAGAAAGACTCTGTCCATTCTGATTTTTCAGTCCCACACCCTTTGTTCCTGAATTCAGTTCCAGAACCCAGCTCCCAAAGGTGGTTCCAGTCCATCACAGAGTCCAGATTAGGACTTCCTCAGTACCTGCCCACAGTATCAGTGGTGATGGTGATGTAATTGCCATCAGGGGGATTTGATTTGATATTGGTTTTGTATAGATTTCATATTTGTATATATTTTACATATTTGTATATATTTCATTTTATTATTGTTATTATTTTCATTAAAGCTGGTTTGGTTTTGTTTTTCAATCCATAAGTGTCTCTCTCTCTCCATCCTTCTCTTCCCCTTTGGGAAGGGAAAGGAGTTAATAGGGAGCATCTGTCACTTGTTCAGTGGCCAACCCTACCCTAACCCTTGACATCACACTAATTTCCTCTTGCTGAGAACGTACACCTAAATATCATCTTGAGAAGATGGTTAAATTCATGTGCTGATCTTAAACTAAAATGAATCACAGAATGATTGGAGCTGGAAGAGACCCTAGAGATTATCTAGTAACAGAAAAAGTGCTATCCTTTAATGACAGTTATGCAAATGAACACCAAGAAATCACACTGCTGAACAGAGAAACCTCAGTTATGTTCCTTCACACAACCATGCTATTAGACATGTAAGGCGTGCACACAATTGAAACAGTACTTAGGGTAACACTAGGCACAGCACCCAAGCAGATCTGGGCTATCTCCTGCACTACGCTCCTGAAGCGAACTAACCAGACTCTCCTGACACGTTGAGAATTGTTTTCCCAATGGATGGTTGAGGATGGAAATAAATAAAATAGTTCTAAAAAATCCCAACCAACTCCCCAAACCAAACAAAATAAACCTAAAAAA
>VWZE01016781.1:205016-220418 GCA_013396675.1 Eubucco bourcierii
GGGGGGGGGAAGAAAGGCAGATTCTTTTTAAAATAGTTGCATTTTTTTTTCTTATCTCTCTGTTTTTTTTCAGCATGCACCTCCTGTAGCTTTGAATTCAGCTCACAGAATACAAGGACCATGAAAATGTTTACCTTGAGAAATTATTTGGTGGAAGGAGATACTTAGAAATGCTCTCAGCTACAGAATATGTCTTTTACTTGAAGCTCTCTATCTAGAGTGTTATTAGTCTGTGGGGTGTTTGCAACTCATCAACACCAAATTTTTAAGAGAAACATCACTATCAACCCCCTGTAAAGTTCCATCCCATGCAGGCTAACAAGTTGACTGCCACAGCACAACACATGCTCCTGCCCAACAAAGCTGTGCAATCTCTGGTCAAAGCCAAGCAAAAACCCAAGTAAGTTCTCCAAACCACAAGCTCTTATCAAGGCAAATACAAATTTTGACCATAATCCTTCACTAAAACAATGAAATCGTCAACTAAAAATGTGAAATCACCATGGGAAGCTGAACATTCATTAGGAGAAAACCCAAACAAAACCAACTGACCAAAAGCTAAATGTCAAGTGAAAAGCATAAACCTCCTCACACATCCAGGGCAAATGCACTAAGCCCAGAATCTCCACAAATCCTCTTGCAATGAAAATGCTGTTGTTGGTTAGCAAAACAGCCAACATACATCAGACTTCTTTCTCTTTTGCAAGCAACTGTGTTTTTGTATGCATTAGGACATGGAAGTGCTGGAGTGGGTCCAGGAGTGCCACGAGGATGCTCAGAGGGCTGCAGCAGCTCTGCTATGAGGACAGGCTGAGAGAGTTGGGGTTCTGCAGGCTGGAGAACAGAAGGCTTCCAGGAGACCTTACAGTAGCCTTCCAGTATCTGAAGGGGACCTACAGGAAGGCTGGGGAGGGACTATTGACAAGGTCTTGCAATGACAGGACAAGGGGCAATGGGTTTAAACTGGCAGAGGGGAGATTTAGACTGGATGTTAGGAGGAAGTTCTTTGCAGTGAGGGTGGTGAGACACTGGCACAGGTTGCCCAGGGAGGTTGTGGCTGCTCCCTCCCTGGAGGTGTTCAAGGCCAGATTGGAGGAGGTCTTGAGTGAGCTGTACTAGTGGGAGGTATTCCTGCCTATGGCAGGGGGTTGGAACTAGATGATCCTTGAGGTCCCTTCCAACCTTACCATTCTATGATTCTATGATCTATCCTGGGCTTCTAAGCCTCTACAGGTCAACTGACACTTCCAGATGCTTATACTCTAGATTGCTGTAAATAAATTTTTTAAAAATAAGTAAAAGCTTTGAAGGGAATCAAAATTGGAAGTTACTATCAGAGAGAGATGATAATACCACCATTCACATGTTGTCAGTCAGAAAGTTTGGACTCTAGAACCTAGCAAGAAACCATAATTTCAACCTGAGTCCAGTAGACTTCCACTACAAAAGGTTTTTCATAGAATCATAGAATGGTAAGGTTGGAAGTAACCTCAAGGATCATCTAGTTCCAACCCCCTGCCATAGGCAGGGACACCTCCCGCTAGCACAGGGCACTCAAGGCCTCATCCAACCTGGCCTTGAACACCTCCAGAGAGGGAGCAGCCACAACCTCCCTGGGCAACCTGTGCCAGTGTCTCACCACCCTCACTGGAAAGAACTTCCTCCTAACATCCAGTCTAAATCTCTCCTCTTCCAGTTAAAACCTACTGCCCCTCGTCCTGTCATTGCAAGACCTTTTATCAATTTCTTATTTCATTCATCCTTTTTTTGAAGTCAAATTGTCTTTATTTTCTACAATGTCTAAGTAGCTTAAGTAACTGGCTCCTCTGGAGGAGAAGAGCTGACCTGCTCTCTTTGCACTGAAGACACTTTCTCATGATCATTTCTTTCATGCATATTTCTAGCCATTCTATTCCTTGCCTGCATGCAAGCAAGAAGTCCTACTCCCAAGAACATCCTGAAACAAAATCTTTTGTCATCTTCATAGATTCCTCTATGAAGGGCAGGTTGCTGCTGCTGCTTCACCATTCTATTAGTTTGTACAACTGACTGGTCAAATTTGGTTCTCAGCAGTCAGTCTATTCACAGCAAACAGCTCTCTCATGGATTTATTACTGTCAAGTGAAAAATGTGTGCTAAAAAAAAAAATAATTTACTATTTGCACTTCAGTGATTTTCAGGTTGTTTGCTACTCCCTCTAGATTGCAATAGCTTGGTTATTTGAAGCAATTGCAAGGCAGAACCCATTCAGGCACACACACACACACACAAAATACAATTTTAATGTATTCATATCTTAAAGATTGCCTATGCTTGAATGAAACTGTAAAAAGTGCTTGGCAGTCTCTTTTTTTAGCCTCTTGTATGTGGCCAAGTAACGAAAAAATACTCTGGTATCATAGAATCATCATAGAATGGTAAGGTTGGAAGGGACCTCAAGGATCATCTAGTTCCAACCCCCTACCATAGGCAGGGACACCTCCCACTAGTACAGCTCACTCAAGGCCTCCTCCGACATGGCCTTGAACACCTCCAGGGAAGGAGCAGCCACAACCTCCCTGGGCAACCTGTGCCAGTGTCTCACCACCCTCGCTGCAAAGAGCTTTTTCCTAACATCCAGTCTAAATCTCTCCTCTGCCAGTTCAAACCCATTGCCCCTTGTCCTGTCGTTGCAAGACCTTGTCAATAGTCCCTCCCCAGCCTTCCTGTAGGCCCCCTTCAGATCCTGGAAGGCTACTATCAGGTCTCCTGGAAGCCTTCTCTTCTCCAGGCTGCAGAGCCCCAACTCTCTCAACCTGTCCTCATAGCAGAGCTGCTGCAGCCCTCTCAGCATCTTCGTGGTCTCCTCTGGACCTGCTCCAGCACTTCAATGTCCTTCCTGTTCTGAGGGCTCCAGAACTGCACACAGGACTCCAGGTGGGGTCTGACAAGTGCAGAGTAAAGGGGCAGAATCACCTCCCTTGCCCTGATGCAGCCCAGGACTCAGTTGCTGTGTGGGCTGCATGTGCACACTGCAGGCTCATGTTAAGCTTTTCATCAACCCAGACCCCCAGGGCCTTTTCCTCAGGGTTGCTCTCCAGCCATTCAACACCCAGCCTGTATTTGTGCTTGGCATTGTGCCTACACAGGTGCAGGACCTTACACTTGGCCTTGTTGAATCTCATGAGGTTGGCCTGGGCCCACCTCTGCAGCCTTTCCAGGTCCCTCTGGATGGATCCCTGCCTTCTAGCAAGTCGACTGTGCCACACAGCTTGGTGCCATCTGCAAACTTGCTGAGAGTGCACTGATTCCTCTGTCCATGTCACTATGTCATGTCATAAACATGGATTTATTATACCCATAAATTTTCATGTTCTTTAGAACCTACACTATCATTGAAAATTTTACTTTCTGTTCTTGTGCACGTATATGCATACACACACACACACACATATATTCAAATCGAAATATTGATGTTACTGAACTCCATAGGGTAAATTCACTGAAGGCTTTCAGCTGACAATGTTCTCCCTACTGTAAATACTTGTTCAAAAGCATCTGATCAAAAGAGGAATAAAACCCCAACAGGAGACATGAACCAACACAAGTTTGTCATAAAAAATGAAGCTACATCATGACCAAAGATCTAAAGTCGGTGCAGATAGAGTCTTATCTTCAGAAAACGTATGAGTAAGGTAATCTTGTTTCAGAAGATCATCACACACACACACAAAGAAAAAATAATTGTGGGTCTGTCTTTTTGGTGTCCAACAGAAGCAAGGCTATCTGTGCATCACAGGAAAGAGAGTTGATGAATCTGATATGTAAAGAAATCAACAACAACAAAAAATTTCTCAACCTTTTTTCCCCCCTTTTTTCATGCAGCCTGAGATAACAAACAATTCTAAAACAGAATCAAAAAATACCCATTCTCTTAACTCAAAAGAATGTATCTAGAGCTAGGTAACACTTGAGTTTTTCCACCAAAGGCAGTCCAGGCTATATATAACAAAAAAAAAAAAAAAAAAAAACCAAAACAAAAAACAAAAAAACACCCAGTTAGGCATGAAAATACTGATATGAAGGATAAGTATAAACTCTGTGGAACAGCATCTTATCAAGACAACAAAAGATGAAAGTAGTCTATAACTGTTGCTAAGAACAACAGACATTTTATAATGTCTTTATATAAGACATAACTTTTATAAATTTTAGTACTTTAAGAATTACTAAAGTCTGAAAGACTATTTTTAAGAACTAAATACATGAAAAAAGTCATCTTGGATCATTACAATTAGCTGTTCACGTGTGATTGAAGTCTTGTTTAATAGACTTACTGAACCTGAGCCACATTAAAGAAAAAAAAAAAAAAGAAAAAGAAAACTCAAATGCTGGAGCTGTTTCCTCTTAGAAGACCAAGGATTATAAACTTGGCATGGACAACCTTAGTGTCATCCATTGCATCAAGGACTGACAAACCAAGTACACAGTTACAGGGAATCTGAGGATCACAGTATCACCAGGCTTGGAAGAGACCTCAAAGATCATCAAGTCCAACCCGACACCACAGCCCTCAAGACCAGACCATGGCACCAAGTGCCACGTCCAAACGCGCCGTGAACACCTCCAGGGACGCTGACTCCACCACCTCCCTGGGCAGCCCATTCCAGCAGTCAATGACTCTCTCAGGCAAGAACTTTCTCCTCACCTCCAGCCTAAACTTCCTCTGGCACAGCTTGAGACTGTGTCCTCTTGTTCTGGTGCTGCTTGCCTGAGAGAAGAAAGCAACCTCCCCCTGGCTACAACCACCCTTCAGGTAGCTGTAGACCACAATAAGGTCCCCCCTGAGCCTCCTCTTCTGCAGGCTAAACAATCCCAGCTCCCTCAGCCTCTCTTCATAGGGCTGTGCACAAGGCCTCTCACCAGCCTCGGTGCCCTTCTCTGGACACGCTCAAGTACCTCAATGTGGTGTGGTCTAAGATGTGGATAGGGTCTAAGAAGATCAACCTCCAGTGTAGGGAAATTCTGAGCTGTCACTTCCAAGCAATAAACTGTTTGAAGTCCTGAGTTTCATTAGTGACTTTGTTTGAGCCCTCTTAAGCAAACAGCATCAATAAGAGAACCAAAAGAACAAACCCACAACAAGCAGGTGCCCAGCAATGTACCTGTACCAGGCACAAGCGTTCCAAAAGTCAAGAATGCAGCTGCCACTTGTTTTTTTTTTCTTTTAAAATATTGTTACAATAAACTTCTACTACAGGCATTCAATATTTCTGCCAAAGCCAAGATGCTTCAACTGCACACTCTTAATAAGACATCAGTAGCATGGATAAATAAGGATTGAGGGTTATTTGCATTGGATCAATGGTTCTTAATATTCACCGTGCTCTCTCACAAGACTGTCCCTTGGCTGGTTTGTTGCATACAACTCAGTACAAATACCTACTTTATGTAAATTTAAGTCAACTACAGAACACATTTTTTGCCATTTAAAGAAATCAATGGACAGTTTATACTTAAACTTACTAGCATTCATCAACCCCTTCACAATAATATCTTTATCCACTCACCAACTGACTCACACAGATCTCATTTACAAACAACTGTTTCTCTTTAAAACAAAACAAACCCAAACCAAAACCAAACAAACCCAAAACAACCAAACCAAAACCCCAAAACATCTCCCAATATATTTGCAAAAGGGAAAGTAATACCCAAATAAACACCTACTGTTTGCTTTCTGGGTGCATCTGCTACTTGAATTTACTGAATACTATCATGCTTGCCTTTTTTTTTAAATTATGTTGCCCTTTCAGGCACAGAAGATGATGTGAAACACCAAGGGAGTCCCACAAGGCTGAAGAGGCATTAGATACTTGGTCCTGCACCTGGGTAGGCACAATCCCAAGCACAAATGCAGGCTGGGTGATGGAAGAAAAGGACCTGGAGGTCTGGGTTGATGAAAAGCTCAACATGAGCCTGCAGTGTTCACATGCAGCCCAGACAGCAACCGAGTGCTGGGCTGCAACAAGAGTAGTGTGGGCAGCAGGGCAAGGGAGTGGATTCTGCCCCTTTACTCTGCTCTCCTCAGACCCCACCTGGAGTCCTGTGTGCAGTTCTGGAGCCCTCAGCACAGGAAGGACATGGAACTGTTGGAGCAGGTCCAGAGGATGCCACGAAGAAGCTCAGAGAGCTGGAACAGCTCTGCTATGAGGACAGACTGAGGGAGTTGGGGTTCTGTAACCTGGAGAAGAGAAGGCTTCCAGGAGACCTGAGAGTAGCCTTCCAGTATCTGAAGGGGGCCTACAGGAAGGCTGGGGAGGGACTATTGACAAGGTCTTGCAGCACCAGGAGAAGGGGCAATGGGTTTAAACTGGCAGAGGGGAGATTTAGACTGGATGTTAGGAGGAAGTTTTTTGCAGTGAGGGTGGTGAGGCACTGGAACAGGTTTCCCAGGGAGGTTGTGGCTGCTCCCTCCCTGGAGGGGTTCAAGGCCAGGTTGGATGAGGCCTTGAGTGAGCTGTACTAGTGGGAGGTGTCCCTGCTTATGTCAGGGGGTTGGAACTAGATGATCCTTGAGGTCTCTTCCAACCTTAGCATTCTATGATTCTATATCAAGATACTAGATATGAAGACATAGTCATTAAGAATTGGACTAACTCTGTATTGCACGTGTGAATCACTCACACTAATGATTTTCGAGATGACTTCACAACAAAAATACTTCCACAGATAGAGGTCCTTTCTCCGGCAGGCTTTTATTTGCCACTAGCTGTTTCTGGGAAGTTCCATTCTAACTAAAAGGGTAATGAATCATCATTTAAGGTAACTTTCTCATTGGATTGCAGGACTGCTGTGCTTTTCAAGGCAGCCCTTTAATTTGGATGCTCTAATGATCTAGGCTCATTAACTAGAAAGACATAAATCATTATTACAGCAGGAAACAGTCTGCAACATTTAAAACTCAATTAGTGACAATGGGAGCAAGTGGTAGGATGCAAAACTTGGCTTTTCTGTTGAATGAGAAACTTAGTAGAAGAATCAGCACCAGCCTCTTTTGCTGCTTCATTTTTTTTGGAAAATAGGATATATTTTTTCCAATGTAAATTGCAATGGTAAAAAGAACTTTTACCAATTTCTTAATTACTTTTTTTTAATTAAAAAGGAAATCTTACTCTGCTCCTGTCAGACCCCACCTGGAGTCCTGTGTGCAATTCTGGAGCCCTCAGCACAGGAAGGACATGGAAGTGTTGCAGCAGGTCCAAGGGAGGGCCACAAAGATGATCAGAGGGCTGGAGCAGCTCTCCTATGAGGACAGACTGAGAGAGTTGGGGCTCTGCAGCCTGGAGAAGAGAAGGCTTCCAGGAGACCTGAGAGTAGCCTTCCAGTATCTGAAGGTGACCTACAGGAAGGCTGGGGAGGGACTATTGACAAGGGCTTGCAATGACAGGACAAGGGGCAATGGGTTTAAACTGGCAGAGGGGAGATTTAGACTGGATGTCAGGAGGAAGTTCTTTACAGGGAGGGTGGTGAGACACTGGAACAGGTTTTCCTGGGAGGTTGTGGCTGCTCCCTCCCTGGAGGTGTTCAAGGCCAGGTTGGAGGAGGCCTTGAGTAACCTGTACTAGTGGGAGGCGTTCCTGCCTATGGCAGGGGGGTGGGACTAGATGGTCCCTGGGGGCCCTTCCAACCTTACCATTCTATGATTCTATGAATTTGTTAGGTAACTTAATATGTTATTTCTGCTCCCTGTAGCCTCATTTAGGTTTTTCATCATTCTTATGTGCAGTATTCTAATACTCATTGGCTGACAGGGTTTTTGAGTTGCTAACCAGTGTGAAGCCATTTTGTTAGCATTGGTAAAAAGCAGATTTCATGTTGCATCAAAACAGAAACTGTTCTCATTCTCAAGGCAGGAACAAGTCTTTACTTAAGTGATGGGCTAGGAATAAATCTGCAGATGCACAAAAAAATATTGCTGTGGAGAATTCTGAGACATCAGGCCTTACCTAATAATCATAGAATGGTAAGGTTGGAAGGGACCTCAAGGATCATCTAGTTCCAAACCCCTGCCATAGGCAGGGACAACTCCCACTAGTACACCTCACTCAAGGTCTCCTTCAACACCTCCAGGGAGTGAGCAGCCACAACCTCCCTGGGCAACCTGTGCCAGTGCCTCACCACCCTCACTGCAAACAACCTCCTCCTAACATCCAGAGTAAATCTCCCCTCTGCCAATTTAAACCCATTGCCCCTTGTCCTGTCATTGCAAGACCTTGTCAATAGTCCCTCCCCAGCCTTCCTGTAGGCCCCCTGCAGATACTGGAAGGCTACTGTAAGGTCTCCTGGAAGCCTTCTCTTCTCCAGGCTGCAGAGCCCAAACTCTCTCAGCCTGTCCTCATAGCAGAGCTGCTGCAGCCCTCTGATCATCTTCATGGCCTCCTCTGGACCCACTCCAACACTTTCATGTCCTTCCTGTGCTGGGTGCTCCAGAATTCACCTATTGAGAGTAGCAACATGAGCGTGAACTCCAATCTGGTACAACTCCAGTACCCTGTGTAAAGGTTAGGATGAAGGCATCATCCCTGCTTTCACTGGACTGACACTACAGCCTCTTCTGTAAAGTCTGCATACACTAACTATAGCAGTGCACCAACTGCTGTGGAGACACATCACCCTGCCTCTTGCTGCTGGGCTAAGCACGGAGCAGAACAGGCAGTCTGGAGGTTTAGGTACTGCTGAACAGCAGCTGACAGCTTACAGTATCCTTCCCTAGAACTATCTGCAGCTCCTTGTTTAAAACAAAAAAAAAAACAAACAACAAAACCTTAAAAACCCAAACCAACAAAAAAAAAAAAAGAACACCACCACACCAACAAACCACAGTGTTCTTAGAAAGATCTTGTGCTGTTAGTTCCTCAATACATAGCACTCACAACACAGAACATCTGTCAAATATTAGGTGGATATTCTACAATAAAGGTAACATCTGCTGGCAGCACTTCAAATTCCTTTTTAAGGACTATAAAGGACAATGTCAACAGAGTGCAGGGTTAGGCACCATGCTATGCTGACTGGTCACTGCTACATTAGTCACTAAATTAAGCAGTTTTACAGCTTGCAATACAACACATTCAACCTTCACCTCAGAAACTCATCCCAGTTGTTTCTCTCTCTCATCAACTCAGCTTTATTTGATTTATCCATTCAAATTTAATTCTCTTTCTCTGCAGCTTTGGGGGGAAACAGCTTCTGCTGTCTCAGGTACTGAGAGGGTGTGTCTGATGTTAATGCTACAGCCATGGGAACACATCTGATAGACGTTATTTGAAAAGGATTTGCCAGTATTGCTTCTTTTCCACTGGGAATGTAAAGCAGAAATCACAAAACCTAAATGAAGCCTGCTTTCAAGCTGCCTCAGCATGAACCACCTGTTTTTAGAACAAGCCAGAACACAGCTTATTTTTATAAATTATTTCCAAAAGTTGTCATTACATCTTTATCCTTCCCCTCACTTGTTCACCTTAAAGGCTTACCTTTGGCAGGATCACAGCAAGAGAGAATGAAATGAAGAGGGAAAAAAAATAATCCCACCAATTTCCAAGCCTATAGTCATTAAGTCAACTTTTGAGCTGACTTGAGTCCATAAGCTCAGAATAACATCTGTTCCATAGCTTAATACACTGACTTGAGAACAGCAATATTATTTTAGTGGGAATTGTAAAAATTACATTGGGGATGACTAAATCCCCCAGAATGACCTGAGGTGCTGTGAGGAACAATATCTATAGATTTGAAATAAAGGAAAAGACCTTATGAAAACAAATTCTTATCTTAAAAGTAAAGCCTTATCATCAGTGGCATAGAACACATAGGACTAAGTCCATGGATTAAGCTACTACAAACTGAAGAAGGACTTGGAGGGCATAGAACTTAATTGAGCGATTATGGGAATGAACCTTCTCCTCAAATCTTCTTTTTCTGACCACTGTGTCTAGACACTAGTCCATGGGAGGACATCTAAAGTGTGTTAAAAATTAACAGCAGCTGACCTGCAGGACAGCTAAACTCCCTGAAAAACAAGGTCAATTAGTCCACCCCAAGCTCCATGCTCTGCAATCAACCTGTTTAGTAAATGACTTCTAGTTTCTCTAGAGTAGACCACTACAGCTGCAGTTAGGAAGAAGGTGGTTTCTAAGTGCAAGCTTTCACTTGGCTGGTGAGGAGGACTGTGCTAAGGGAGGTATCTAGCTGGAGTGTTTGGGGGGTGAGGGGGAAGGATATTTAAGTTTCATTCCTCTCCATACTTTGGCTCCTAGAGAACAAACTTCAGTTTAAGCGCATGGTCCAGAGCAGACTGCCAGCAAACTGACAAGCACCACACAAGCCATGCCCGAAGAAGAATTGTTCCTCACCCTGTTTCATGAAACAGTATTCCAGTAACACCAGCTTCCCTGCTTCATGGAAACCTGGACAGTGTGACTGAATGGTATGCTGCCCTTTGCAGTTCACATCGCTCTCACACAAAAATCTCTTACATGCAAATTCTGTAAGATGGAAACGAATTCCACTAGCAGCTCTATTAAAAGGGTTTTGAAACCAAGTCCTGGACTTAAAACAAGCATGAAACATCAACTATAGAATCATAGAATCATAGAATGGTAAGGTTGGAAGGGACATCAAGGATCATCTAGTTCCAACCCCCTGCTATAGGCAGGGACACCTCCCACTAGTACAGGTTACTCAAGGCCTCATCCAATCTGGCCTTCAACACATCCAGGGAGGGAGCATCCACAACCTCCCTGGGCAACCTGTTCCAGTGCCTCACCACCCTTACTGTAAAGAACTTCCTCCTAACATCCAGTCTAAAACACATCTGAAAAGCTTTTGGTTTCCCAGAAGGGTTTGTTTTATTTTTTTTTTATTCCCTTGCTATTTTCCTTAACAGTAAATGAAATAATAATAAGAAATTGTTCTGATAATTAAATGCCTCCACATGCTTCTGGGGGCGTTCGTTTCTTTGCACTTACATACAAGTAATATAACTAAATGATATGCTGCAGCAGAGTTTATTCTTCAAGAGTATTCCTTATGTACTTGCTCAGGGAAAAAACCCTAAGCCATCAGGTGCAAGAGATAGTGACATTTCCCTATCAGCAGCATCATGCCAAAACATAAAACTTCACCTGGAGTACTGTATGTAGCTCTGGAGCCCTCAGCACAGGAAGGACATGGAAGTGTTGGAGTGGGTCCAGAGGAGGGCCATGAAGATGATCAGAGGGCTGGAGCAGCTCTGCTATGAGGACAGGCTGAGAGAGTTGGGGTTCTGCAGCCTGGAGAAGAGAAGGCTTCCAGGAGACCTTAGAGTAGCCTTCCAGTATCTGAAGGGGGCCTACAAGAAGGCTGGAGAGGGACTATTGACAAAGTCCCTGGCAAAGGGGAGATTTAGACTGGATGTTAGGAGGAAGTTATTTACAGTGAGGGTGGTGAGGCACTGGCACAGGTTGCCCAGGAAGGTTGTGGCTGCTCCCTCCCTGGAGGTGTTCAAGGTCAGGTTGGACAAGGCCTTGAGTGCCCTGTACTAGTGGGAGGTGTCCCTGCCTATGGCAGGGGGTTGGAACTAGATGATCCTTGAGGTCCCTTCCAACCTTACCATTCCATGATTCTAAAAAGACTTTTGCACAAGACCATCTACTACACACTAAAGTGAACTCTCCCACAGTAAGGAGAAAAATGTTGAAAATAAGAACTGAAAATCCCCAGAAGCATAAAGAAATTTCAGCAATTCCTCGTTCACTTTTCAGTCTAAACCCATGTCTTCATGCAACAAATCACTTCAAGACAGGCTCGTAAAAAGGGCTGGATGGGCCATGCTAGCTCTCCAAAGCAAAGGCTCCAAGATTCAACCAAAGGTCAGTCACAAAAGACAGTATGTTGCCTTATGACTCTGAACAGATGAGTAGGCAGGTCACCAGAAGTGAGATGAAAATTGAAGTACCTAATGTAAGTGTAAAAAAACCAAATTATTACTCTCAACAACATCATTAGGTCACAAGAGGTGAAAGTAACTTGTTTGTTTTCACTAACTTTCAGACAGTCAAGCAACGACTTCAGAAACCTTTCAATACTAACGAAAATGGTTCAGAAGCATCAGAGTCCATCCTTTTACTACACTTAATGAAAACTCATAACTATTTATTACAAGTCAGTAAACCTATAGTGGAATCTGTTCTCTATTTTCCATCTTGCCAAACTCACTAAATCAGCTCCTGTTTTCTCCATATATACTCCTCTGTGGGCTGCAGAATGCTGTCTACCTCTCAGCTATGCCAACCCTGCATCTTCCTGGTTAATGGTAGACACACAGAGCTAAAATAAAAGAGTACAGCACCCTTGCACAAATGAATCTCTAGCTCTCTCAAATCAGCTCCCTGCAATTCAGTCCTTCACCACGTAACAGCAAGGTTTATATATAACCTCGGCAGGGGGTTATGTTGATTGCACTGCTTCTCTCACACAGGAAGAGTAGCTGTAAGGGCAAGTGCATTAGCAGATCCAAACTCAAGGAATTATTGGTTTGGATAGGATACCAAAGTGCTAAAAGATCTTGATGTTAGTAAGCAAAACTCATTTCACATGGTTGTTGAATGATCCACAAGAAAGACATCTTTTCATCTTTTAAATTTTTTTCTTTTTCTTCTCCCCTCCCTCTCCACCTCTAAACTCCCAAACTAAAAGCATCCTCTTCTGGCACAAACTGTTGTTATTAGTCACAGAAGCTTCTCATTATTTACTCAAGTCTCTCCAGCCAAGAAATCATGGGCATGTAACCTCATCAGCAGGGACAACAGATGGACATTCCCAACAGTCACCTGTCCCCATAGCTCAGCCTCCTCTTCTCACCATACTTGATATTCTTAAGTGATGGGACAGAGATTTGGCTGCCAGCACAACTACCCACGTGCTCAATTTGCCAAGTGCCCACTTCAGTTATCTGGTCTACCAAGACATGTCACAAGTGCTAAACACTGGTCACTTAGGATGTTCAAATTGCTCTCCTTTTCTGCTCACAATGCCTTACTATTTCTTCCCTGGATATGTATTGCCAAAAGAGTAAATGAAAATAATGCAACTGACCTGTCTTTTAATATTAGCTTCCCCCTTCTGTGTGAAGTAGAAGTATGAAATTTAATGGATTTTTTTTTTACCTCATCAAAAAAATTAAAAATCTGTGTTTCTTTACACAAAGCAAAGCAACTACTGAATTGTAGGCACAGTCCAAGAGTTAAATGTACATTTGAAGATTGCCAGTACTAGAATTCAGTTTTCTTTCTATGTTTGCTATTCATGATTTGGGTCCCTCAATTTAAGAAGGACGTTGAGGTACTTGAGCATGCCCAGGGAAGGGCAACGAGGCTGGTGAGAGGCCTCCACTACAAGCCCTATGAAGTGAGGCTGAGGGAGTTGGGATTGTTTAGCCTGCAGAAGAGGAGGCTCAGGGGAGACCTTCTTGCTGTCTACAACTACCTGAAGGGTGGTTGTAGCCAGGGGGAGGTTGCTTTCTTTTCTCAAGCAAGCAGCACCAGAACAGGAGGACACAGTCTCAAGCTGTGCCAGGGGAAGTTTAGGCTGGAGGTGAGGAGAAAGTTCTTGCCTGAGAGAGTCATTGACTGTTGGAATGGGCTGCCCAGGGAGGTGGTGGAGTCAGCGTCCCTGGAGGTGTTCAAGGCAGGTTTGGATGTGGCACTTGGTGCCATGGTCTAGGCTTGAGGTCTGTGGTGACGGGTTGGACTTGATGAGCTTTGAGGTCTCTTCCAACCTTGGTGGTGGTGATACTGTGATCTTCCAACAGAGACTACGGTATCACCTCCTCTCTCCCCAGGAGTTTTGCCATATGCAGTGCAGCGGATGGACTGCATCCATCCTTTCCAAGAGCAACGTTGTGGTTTTCCCCTGCTTCACCACACGGCTCCCTGCTGAAGCCTTGCATTTTCTCTCTCTCACGCCGGGATTCAAACACTGCGCCGCTGATTTTCCCCAGGGTTTCTCCCCAGGCGTGCAGCATCAAGAACAGGAGCTCTTCAAGTGCTCTGAAGTTCAAATGCTTTTTCTTACAGTAGTAAGCCACAAGACATACAGATTAAATACTCAAAAACACAAATAAATATCCCCTACCTTTGCATACTAAACACACATATAAACGCTCATTATCATTTTCAGAGGCACTGCAATACAGAACCAAAGGGAATTAAAGTCCAGAGACCTCACATTCTGGTAAACCTGCTTTGGAATCCTTTAAAGAGTCCCAAACAAAAAACAGTTCAGTTTCAAGCAAATTAATTCCTTTTCCTTACTAATTCCAACGGAATCTTTCCAAACCATCTTTGCTCTGAATATGAGGAAGTTTGTTTCTAACTCCCAGATGACTTCTTATCTTTATTAATAAGTGGCCATCCATTCTTGTACCAACACTGACTCTTAAAGAAAATACATCAGCTTCCCTCCAGTTTTTTCCTCTCGACCTTCTGTTCGCAGTCTGCCTCACTCCATTTCTGCACCCTTCATCCTTAGAGTATTTTCCCTACACTTGCTTACTTGCATCTTGAATACAAACAAAATACATGCAGTATTCCAGAGAAGTTTCACAGGGGTTTTTTGAATGACACACACTGATAGAAGATCAGCTCAACTCTTTTCTGTGTTTATTAGAAATGCCTTTTCAGATGGAACACAAATTGTCTTTTTCACACTTAGAGCCATTCTGCAATTAACCAGCAAAGCCTAGACTTTCTCCTCCACAGACAACCTGTTGAGCAACATGCTCACAACAGAGACTCTCATCTTCACATGGTAAAATGAAGCATATCATCCCATTTGGACTATTCTGACCTTTAATACGTTCCTGTTCTTCCCTCATTTCCAGTCTGTCTCCATTTGACAATGCCTCCCACAGAGTGTCCTCAGCAAAATTTATTAGCACATGCCCACTCTCATATGCCAAGATAATTAATGAAAATATTATGTACAATTTGTCTCCTGATCAACCTCCAAGCCTTCTGGGAAGAGCCACTACCTTCGGCAGACCTCAGGCCACCTCATCTTAGCACTACAAGGTTGAGAGGGTTTTGGTGAGAATCAGAAGCCTGGTGACCTTAATGACAACCAGATACCCATCCTAGGTAACCTTAGTGATGGTCAGATTACCAGATGCCCATCCCAACTGACTTTAAAGATGACCAGATTACCAGACACCTAGCCTAGGTGACATTATTGACATAAGGTGACATAACATGGACCTGATGAGTGGAGTACTGCTGGATAAGGAATTGGCTGGATGGTCGCATGCAGAGAGTGGTGATCAAGGGCACAATGTCCAGTTGGAGACCAGTGACAAGTGGTGTCCCTCAGGGGTCAGTGCTGGCA
>VWZE01016781.1:226707-243723 GCA_013396675.1 Eubucco bourcierii
CTTACACTTGGCCTTGTTGAATCTCATGAGGTTGGCCTGGGCACACCTCTGCAGCCTGTCCAGGTCCCTCTGGATGGATCCCTGCCCTCTAGCAAGTCGACTGTGCCACACAGCTTGGTGCCATCTGAAAACTTATTGAGGGTGCACTCCATTCCTCTGTCCATGTCACTGACAAAGATGTTAAACAGCACTGTTGCCAGCACTGACCTCTGAGGGACACCACTTGGCACTGGTCTCCAGGTGGACATTGTGCCCTTGATCACCACTCTCTGTGTGCCACCATCCAGTCAATTCCTTATCCAGCAGTGCTCCACCCATCCAGTCCATGTTTTTCCAGTTTGGTGACCAGGATGTCATGTGGGACAGAGTCAAATGCCTTACTCAGGTCCAGGTAGATGACATCAGTTGCCTTTCCCTTGTCCACTGTCACTGTGATTTCATCACAAAAAGCCACTTCCACTTAGTTACAAAGTACACATGTATGAAAAATATTCTGTGTTTTTAAAAACACTACCTCTACAAACTCCCCATTTACTGCAGTATTTAATAATTACAGAGATCTTGGTTTTGTTATCTTTGTTTCTATTTAGTGTCTTGTTTTCCACAGTGGCTTAAGTTTCTACAGAAATCTGATGGATCTTTTCCCATCAGCAGCACTGACTTCACGTTGAGCAGATATCTACAAGACATACACGAAGGCTCTAAATTTAAAATTCACAGAGTAGTCAATAGCAAAATTTAACAAGTAAATAGAGTACTTACAGCAAAGAGGAGAGTTTGGTAAAGGAGCTATTTTTTTCTTTTTCTCCAATTTGAAACCATAAATGGCATGTAAGAATTATGCTCTGAGCTGGCAAATGCCTCACTAATACAGTCAGCATGTATGAATGGGGAGCTTTTCAAAACCTTCTAACATCTCCCTGACACTGTCCCTTGGAAATCCTTTTCCAGTTCAGTTAGATGAAATGAAGACCTCATCAGAGTACTTTCTGAAAGCTTTTGGCTACAGACTGCTCACTGCTGACATTATACACAAATCCTCAGGGGGGGGCAAGGGTAAAAGAGTATGAAGAAAATTAAGTTGGTCTTCAAATCCTACCATTTGCTTGAGTGTTGTTTCCTGGGAGTTCATAATCCACTCTAATTCAGTTTTTTAACTACTGACATCTTCTGTTTTCTGGAATGCTTGCTTGCATCTCGTTTGACACTCCGCTACTCTGAACAGTAAATAAACTGGAAGCATCATCCATGTCCTACTCTAATTACACCTCTACCAAGTACTCCATGTGAATCAGGAGCAGTCAACAGCAAAGTTTAACAAGTATATAGAGGGTTTACAGCAAAGAGGAAGGTTTGGTAAAGGAACTATTTTTTTTTTCTACAGTAAAAACCTGACAAACATTAACTTTCCAGAGAACAAAGCATCAATCCTCCTTGTGCTCCAAGAGAACACAAAGGGCCATACCACACAGTTTTCAAGGTTGTTTTTTTTTTTTTAAAAAAAAAAAGAGAGAGAGAAAAAAGTTTTTTAAAATCTCCAACACAAAGATTATAGCAACTTCTCCAGCCACTCCATAGAGCAAACATCCTGCTGTTCCCAGGAGTATGTGTTTCTTCCAAATTAATTACCATGGTAGCATCTGAACAAAGTTATTCTTTAGCTCTTCCTCATCTCTGCTGGTAACAAACTCATAGAATCATAGAATCGTAAGGTTGGAAAGGACCTCAAGGATCATCTAGTTCCAACCCCCTGCCATAGGCAGGAACACCTCCCACTAGTACAGCTTACTCAAGGCCTCCTCCAACCTGGCCTTCAACACCTCCAGGGAGGGAGTAGCCACAACCTCCCTGGGCAACCTGTGCCAGTGTCTCACCACCCTCACTGCAATGAACTTCCTCCTGACATCCAATCTAAATCTCCCCTCTAACAGTTTAAACCCATTGCCTCTTGTCCTGTCATTGCAAGCCCTTGTCAACAGTCCCTTCCCAGCCTTCTTGTAGGCTCCCATCAGATACAGGAAGGTTGCTGGATGCAGCCCAAATGAACAGAAATAATAATACAGAAAGCAAGCAAGGGTGATGCCTACATACTAGCACAATCTAATATATCTTTAAAATACCAAAGAGGGCTCATCTCTTTTAAAGTGACTCCTCTGAACATTGTAAAATAGCATTTGCAGTCTCTTACTGTGCTTGACACAAATATTAGGGTAGGCTAACAGCAACATGTCAAAGAGCAATGCCACCAGGCATGGTCAGATTAACAAAAAAACATCACTGACCCATGCTCTTCTCACATCTACTACACAAACAAAGTAACATTTTGCTTTTTTACAAGTAACTTTCCTTAAAGAATCTCAAATTCATTTATCAGCCAATAAATTATGGTTCTCAGTGATTCCCATGTACCCATTCTTTTGCTCTTCCCTAGAAACTGCTGGGTGCAAATGCAGTGCAGTGTCATTGGCACAGTCACAAGACTGATCAGCCATTGGACCCCCTATAATCTCTGGAGCTCATGGGTTTGCAGTTCAATGCAGCTACCACAGGCTTAGCTCTGCTTTGCAGGGGAAAAAACCAAACAAAACAAACACCAAGTTTTCCTCTCTCTTTCTGCAGACAACCCAGTGGAAAAAAAACACCATTACAAGCCAGATTTTCAGTACTACAGAACTACAGCCTCTGTAAATTGTGTTAAGGACCAACATAAGTGGTCACTTCCACGGACAATATTGTTGCAAAGCCAAAATAAAGCTTATGGTAAGAACTGCAAACAGCTGCCACAGGCAGTAAGTCTGTTGAAACAGTATATAAGTAGTTAACTAATAAAATAAGGAATGAAAAAGGCACATTAGATTCCAGCAAAAGTTGCCCCTAATGTAGGAACCAAAACAGTTGTTAAGGTCTAATTTTCTGGGATATTTATTACTACATACTGGAGTTACCTCATGGGATAAAAGATGCAACAGCAGTGCATGTCACTGTCTAGCTTTCTCTGCCTACTTGAAACAGCAAAGCAGTAAGGCTATATAGCACTTTGGGACAATCAGTGATCTGAAGAATATCCATTTCACCCTTACTTGTACATACTGTATTACAAAATTAGGAGACACCTAAAAGGTGCTTGTCAGACAAAATGTTTGATACAAAATACATACAATTGTTAGGGGTGGAAGGGACCTCAAAGATCATCTAGTTCCAACCCCCCTGCCACAGGCAGGGACACCTCACACTAGATCAGGTTGCTCAGTCACATACATCCAGCCTGGCTTTAAAGACCTACAGGGATGAGGTTTCCACCACCTCCCCAGGCACCCCGCTCCAGTGTCTCACCACCCTCATGATGAAAACCTTCTACCTGACATCCAGTCTGAATCTACCCACTTCTAGGTTTGCTCCATTCCCCCCAGTCTGATCACTACCTAACATCCCAAGAAGTCCTTCAGAAGCTTCCCTGTAAGCCCTCTTCAGATACTGGAAGGTCACAATAAGGTCTCCTTGTAGCCTTCTTTTCTCTAGACTGAACAGCAAATATTAACAAGCACATAAAAGCACAGTTGAAGGCTTTGTGACCCTTTGCAGTGACACAGAGGAGAAGGAGATTTTTGCTCCACTGTCAGAATGAACATAGATACAGAGCCCTTAAGCTGCTCCTAAGACCAGAGCCCACTATATTATAACTCCATTCAGCAAACACTCTGCCTAGCTATGAAATAGGATATATACAGGATGCATCATCACTCAGGATTAACTTTTCTTTGGGGAACTGTTGGAAATTTCAAGAGCCATCCTCAGGAAATGAGTTAGAAGGTGATTCTTCTGAAGTTGGGAGCAGAGAACACACATGTCTGGTTCCACAGTAAAAGAAAGTCCTTCGATATGTAAAAGAAGTCCAAATATTGGTGTAACTTTGGAATTTAAACAGGTAAACTATGCCTGGATCCTGATGAACCACAACAGTCAAAGAAGAACTAGCACACTGCTATCAACAATCTGCAGCTCAGTTTCACTAGTTTAAACAACTCTCAGAGTTCTGCATTATCCATCTATCAACCCCCAGACACAGTATCTAAAGGACAGCCAAGATAAAGCAAAAGTCACTCTGATTTCAGTTGTTTCTAAGAAAAGGAAGTGGCTGAGAGAGAGGAAGCTCTAGATAGAGCAAACAGAAACAAGAAAAGTCAGCACCAGATGTGTCAAGAAAGCAGAGAGGAGTGAAGAGAAGGTTAGCTTTGAAAGCTGATCCAGGAGAAAGATGATCAGCTGAGAACCTGCACAGAGACTGCAACAAAGCAAAGGTGCTGCTGTCCTTTCCATGTAACTTTGTACAACACAAATTGCTCCAGAAACATACTGCATTAAGCTTTAAGAAGCAGAAATTTCTGAGTGATTTAGATTTTATTGTTTGAGAGTGGCTGGTTTCCAATCTAAGGAGAAAACCCTTAAAGGTCTGTACTGAAGACCCCATCTGGAACACTGTGTGCAGTTCTGGATCCCCCAGCACAGGAAGAACATGGAAGTGTTGGAGTGGGTCCAGAGGAGGCCACTGAGATAATCAGAGGGCTGCAGAAGTTCTGCTATGAGAACAGACAGAGAGTTGAGGCTCTGCAGCCTGGAGAAGAGAAGGTTTCCAGGAGACCTGATAGTAGCCTTCCAGTATCTGAAGGGGGCCTACAGGAAGGTTGGGGAGGGACTATTGACAAGGTCTTGCAATGACAGGACAAGGGGCAATGGGTTTGAACTGGCAAAGGGAAGATTTAGACTGGATGTTAGGAGGAAGTTCTTTACAGTGAGAGTGGTGAGGCACTGGCACAGGTTGCCCAGGGAGGTTGTGGTTCCTCCCTCCCTGGAGGTGTTCAAGGCCATGTTGGAGGAGGCCTTGAGTGAGCTGTACTAGTGGGAGGTGTCCCTGCCTATGGGAGGGGGTTGGAACTAGATGATCCTTGAGGTCCCTTCCAACCTTACCATTCCATGATTCTATGAGAAAGCGGCAAGTTCTTCTCAGAATGAGAAGCTGAACTTCCCTCCTTGCACGATCCTTTCAACAAGAGGTTCTGGTGAAACAAAAAATAGAACTGGAGAAAAAAATAAGGGGGGGAGGGGAGCAGATTTAAGTGGTCTTTGCCCTAATATTCAAGGAGTCTTAACCCAAAGAAGAAATAGAAACAACACTGTGTTCCTGTCCCAGGAATGCTGAGAACATCACATGTGCTGTTTTGAGGCTAATTGTAATATTTTAATGGAGAAAATTATATCATAGGTTATGAAAAGGAAACAATGGTGATGTCTATTTCAGTCACAGGCTTGCTGACATGTTTAAGTACTCAAAACATAGATAAGTCAGTCTCTCAGGCACAGTATCTCAGTCTAGCAGCTTCTGGCTTTTTCTCCTCTCTGCTGAGTAATCTCACTAACCACTTCCCTTCTAACTCCCCTGGCCGATCCTCCAAACTCACCTTGCGCGTGAGGCAAACCTTGGGGTAAGGTACAGGGGTGGGGAGAAGGTGGAAGGGTGGTTGGGAGCCCCTCCTGGGGTCTCTGATTTCTGGGAGGGGAGTTGTGTTTCTGTATTCCCTTTAACTTGTCTATGTCTGTAATTATTCCTGTCTATAGTGTCTACCTCTGCTTGTACATTGTGCTGAGCTGTAAATAGAGCTTCAGTCCTTAACTTCTAGCTGGCTGAGTTCTAGTCTGGGTCATTTTACAAAGTGTGGGGGGCAGAGAACTCCCAAACTATCACATCACATTAACCAGTTCAGATTCTGGAAATGTAAACTTAGGCAGAGGAGGAAACATTAAAAACATCTCCACTTCACATCTCCGCAGCCTACAGGAGGAACACAAAGGCCTAGATGAGGAATCCTCCCACCAGAACTAACCACAAAGCTAAATATACAATTGGCATTTCTTATATGAGGTTAGTTAGCTTCTTTGAGGATGGCATAAAGATGATACCCACCAAGAGCAAGCAGCAGATCATCTATCACCACAGACAAAAAAAAACCTTTATAAACAGACTTCATGACTGAAAATGACTAAATAAAGCAAATGGATGTTCAAGGCATCACAAATTACTTTTTAATTGGTATTTCTCAGAGTACAACAAAAATAAACTTGAGGATAGAACTAAAAGCGCTGGGAAGACAGGAGCAAAACAGAGGATAGGCATCCCCCATCAAGAGATACATCAGGTATATCATCAGTTAGTACTTGTATACAAAGTAACAAACACAATCACCAACCCAGTGGTGATCCTGAGTGCTGGCACAAGAAACATTGCTATTTTTGAAGAAGAATCTTTGTTTATTTGCTATATACTTCTCAAATATCTTTTAAAATCTATGTCAAACTGATACCCCAGCAGAATAGAGTGCACTATCTGCACACATGGACATCCAAGCCATAAAATCCAGCTCACAGAATCATAGAATGGTCTGGGTTGGAAGGGACCTCCCCAAAGGTTCATCCATCCAACCCCCTCTGCATTAAGTAAGGGAATCCTCAACTAGGTCAAGTTGCCCAGAGCCCTAATCCAGCCTCACTTTGAATATCTCTAGGGATGAGGCCTCAAACACCTCTGTGTTTCAGTGTTTCACTACCCTCACAGTAAAGAATCTGTTCCAACATCCCATCTTAATCTGCTCTTCTCTAGTTCAAATCCACTGCCCCTTGTTCTATCACTGCAGGCCTTTGTAAACAGTCCCTCTGCATCTTTCCTGTAGGCCCCCTTCAGATACTAGAAGGCTACTATAAGGTCTCCTGGAAGCCTTCTCTTCTCCAGGCTGCAGAGCCCCAACTCTCTCAGCCTGTCCTCATAGCAGAGCTGCTGCAGCCCTCTCAGCATCTTTGTGGCCCTCCTCTGGACCCTCTCCAACACTTCCATGTCCTTCCTGTGCTGGGGGCTCCAGAACTGCACACAGGACTCCAGGTGGAGTCTGACAAGAGCAGAGTAAAGTGGCAGAATCCCCTCCCTTGCCCTGCTGGCCACACTGCTCTTGATGCAGCCTAGGACTCAGTTGCTGTCTCGGTTGCATGTGCACACTGCAGGTTCATGTTGAGCTTTTCACCACCCCAGACCCCAAGGTCCTTTTCCTCAGGGCTGCTCTCCAGCCATTCACCACCCAGCCTGGATTGGTGCTTGGGATTGTACCTACCCAGCTGCAGGACCTCACACATGGCCTTGTTGAGTTCAGGAGGTGAAAGGTAAATGAGGACCTAGATGTCGAGCTCTGTTCACCTGAGGAAATATCTTCTGCAGGACTTGTTTTGCTTTCTTAAATTGACAAGATGTATAATGGTATTATTATAATAAATTCAATGATTGTGTCAGGCTAAGAAGGGTATCTGCAGTTACGTAGCTGATGAAGTAACAGCAGTGGTAGCACAAGAACACACTCTACATTCCTTATGTAATGAGTTGAATTTACTATCACAGTCAGTTGTACAGAACTGCCTCAGCACTTTTCACTTTAAACCTGAAAATGTAGCAGCACACACTAAAAAAAAAAATAAATTTAAAAATCATGTGAAAAGCCACCTCTCCATAGATCTCAAAAAAGGAAGCAATTAAGACTTGTACTTTTTCCAATATCATCAAGGACACTGGAAAATTGCAGGGAAAATAAGAAGATTGCAAGGAATTACACTCTTTTTGTAGATTAAAAGATGGGGAAGAAGTGGGAGGAGAATGAGCTATCTTCCATATAGTGGAGATAATTTTCCAATTGAATTGTCATTGCAATGCTTTTACTTCAGAGTTTACCACACAATTGCAGGGACAGGAACTGCTATCAAACCTTCCAAATGCAGCTCAGGTTTTCAGCCCAGCACTACATCATCATCATCATCATCATCTTTATACTGAACTGCCCAAAATAAGACATTCTAAAAACTCACACAGAGGTGAAGTTGCTCCAAATCCCAAAGTAACAAGCGTGGATTGGTCAGTTAGTTTCACCACCTCTCTAATTTTTCTATTAAAAAAATGAGTTGCATCAAAATTTTGTGCTTTTCTGTGTCTTAAATCAAAATACTCAGCAAATCAGTCTTAACTTTTGCAGTGCTGTACTTGTCAGGTTGCAGATTATGTGCCATTTTTCAGAGAAGGGAGTTTCCTCTGCTGCAAGAAGCATGAAACTACTGAATTTGAACTCAAAGCTGCTTTGCACAAATCACTTCAGAAGCCTGTTGGTGTGATACAGAAGAAAGCAAAGAGGGATACCATACAGTCAGACATTCAAAGTGTCAAAAGCCTCCTCCACTAGACACAGGCATACAAGCTTGATTGCATCTGCAGAATAAGAAACTACTGAGAAATTTACAGCTGTGCACTATTTTAAAAATAAGCCTGCACTCCTCTGCTTGCTCCAAGAATCTTCCCCAGACCACATCCCACTTAATGGTCTGAATTAGCATTACTCAAGTAATCTACATAGCAAGCATCAAGGAGACCCAGATTAAGGAACCACTGAAATCAAAAGACTTTCCATAGTTGAAAAGCAGCACTATTAATATAGAATCCTAGAATGGTAAGGTTGGAAAGGACCTCAAGGATCATCTAGTTCCAACCCCCTCCCATAGGCAGGGACACCTCCCACTAAGTACAGATTACTCAAGGCCTCCTCCAACATGGCCTTCAAAACAGGCAGGGAGAGAGCAGCCACAACCTCCCTGGGCAACCTGTTCCAGTGCCTCACCACTCTCACTGCAAACAACTTCCTCCTAACATCCAGTCTAAATCTCCCCTCTGTCAGTTCAAACCCCTTCCCCCTTGTCCTGTCATTACAAGACCTTGTCAATAGTCCCTCCCCAGCCTTCCTGTAGGCCTCCTTCAGATACTGGAAGGCTACTATCAGGTCTCGGGGAAGCCTTCTCTTCTCCAGGCTGCAGAGCCTCAACTCTAAGCCTGTCCTCATAGGAGAGCTGCTGCAGCCTTCTGATGATCCTCAGGAAGAGTTTAAAAAGCTCCTATCTTGGGCAACATTTACCAATCACTGGTTTCTCTTACACAGTTTATTAACTAAGAATGTAAATACAGACTTCAGTTTTAAACTTCTCCAGAGTCCAAAAGACTAGGTTTTTCCTTCTGCATGTCATTTTCACTGTGTGCTTTTTTCCTTTTCATTTTTTATTGATACTTTCAAAACCAAACTGTTTCTTCTGTGAGACCAAACAGCAATCCAGCAAAAAAGCCAAAACCAAACAACCAAGACCTAATCATCTTAAAAACCTATACTTCCATCTAACTGCATTTTCCCAAAGGAGTTTCATGTTCTTGTGTTTGTTTTACAAGTTCTATTGCAACAGTGTGTATGAAAGGATGCAGTTGTGGAACATCAGATGGGGGGAAAAAAAAATCAGGTGGTGCTTGGCACATTCTTTAAGTAGCCTTGTGAGATAAAGGTGAACTTTTTAATCAACTAACAAATGAAGTCCAACATACAATAAAACTTTACACACCTTTACACACCTAAGTGGCAAAGCACATCACAGAGCTGATCTGAAAGACATCTTTAGCACTCACAGTTTAGTGAGGCAGGTTCCCTCTCTGTTCCTCAGTCTCTATTAGAAATTCTGACTGCAGCCTAACTGTGTAACTCAAAGAATCAGCTTTTGAATTCATATTGATAAGGGTTTCTACACTCTCCTCTATTTTCTGTTGTCCAATATTTACCTTTATATCAGGTTTCCTGTGCCTCACGTGAGTAATCTCTTCTGGTTGAAAATGTAAATTTATTTTAATTGGATCTGAAAACTTGTTTGAGGAGTGTTAGAAGGAAATTGTTCCTATTTCCTGCTATAGTTCTCTCAACATCTAATTACACCCATAAAGAGAAACAATAGGGAGGCTGTGCGTTATTCAGCTTAATGCGGTTAATTACACAATTCCCTGTATGCATGCAAATACATCAGAAGCTCACAACTGATACAGCACCCACACAGCAAGTTTATCAGCTCTAACAGCCATGCTCTGAGATCACATATGGTACCCTCTAGATAGAAAAGCTTACTGCAAAGGGTTTCTAGTTCACAAGAAAAAAAAAACAAAAAAACAAAAACCATGTGGAAAATGCAGCACAGCTGGAACTATTCTAAACATTAGAAATATCTGGATTTTCCACAAAATTCTTGGCAACATGAACTATCTGTTCAACATCTTTATGACAATCTGGGTGAGGGCATTGAGTATCCTCTCAGTAAGTTCGCTGATGATACAAAACTGGGAGAAGTGGCCAACAGCCCATCAGGCTGTGTTGCCATCCAATCAGTTTGGACAGGCTGAGTGCAGGACAAAGGCATATGAAGTTCAACAAGGACAAGGGCAGGGTCTTCCATCTGGGGAGGAATAACAACAGGCACCAGTACAGGTTGGGGTTGCCCTGCTGGAAAGTAGCTCCACGGAGAAAGATCTCGCAGTGCTGGTGGGTAGCAAGGTCTGCAGGGACCAGCAATGTGCCCTTGTGGCAAAGAGAGCCAACAGCATCCTGAGGTCTATCAGGAAAAGTCTGGTCAACAGGTCTAGAGATGTTTTTTCTCACTCACTCTGCTCTGGTGAGACCACACCTGGATTACTGTGTCCAGTTTTGGGCTCCCCAGTTCAGGAGAGACAGAGACCTGATGAAAAGAGTCCAGTGGAGAGCCATGAAGGTGACTGGGGGACTTCAGCATCTCCCCTCTACAAAGAGAGACTGAGAAACCTGGGGTTGTTCAGTCTGGAGCAGAGAAGGTTGAGAGGAGATTGGAACAATGTGTACAAATATCTGAGGGGTGGGTGTCAAGTGAAGGAGGGCAATTTCTTTTTGGTGGTCAGCAGCAATAAGCCAAAGAGCAATGGCTACAAACTGGAACACAGTAGGTTTCACCTCAACATGAGGAGAAACTTCTTTATGGATGGGTGACAGAGCCCTGGAACTGGCTGCCCAGAAAGGTTGTGGAGTCTCCTTCTCTGGAGACTTTCAAAATCTTCCTGGATGCATTCCTGTGTGAACTATCCTAAGGGATCCTGCTTGGCAGGGGGGTTGGACTTGATTTCCGGAGGTTCCTTCCAGCCTCTAAGGTTCTGTGCTTCTGTAATTAATTTCTCACAACTAGAAACATACCTGCTTACTGAAATACCTTTCTCCATGCTTTCAATATAGATAGGCACTTTGGAGAGATTATTTTTTGTACCCTGAAACACTAACAGCAGTCAAACCAAACACTTCACTTTCAACAGTTTCAAGAGATTTGGGCAACATCAGAATGGAAAAAAAAAGGCATCACTTTCATTTTTTGCAAGTCACACTCAGTGCTCAGCATCAGGTTTTGCCAGTCAGATTCTTCGCCTGGATACTCCTGAGGACACAAAAATTGTGTTTTAAATGTGTGTCTTTTACAGCTGTACACAGAAGACAGGTGGTCAAGAAGGATACAGATGAGACAAGGTTAGGCATCCAAAGCAGTCTCTGAATACCATGCTCTCTTCCAGAGATTTTGTAAAGTTTAATGGGAAGTAATCATCAGTTGGGCACCGCAGAGTAATAGCTCTTAATTACAGCTGAAATGTCAACAGTGCCTGTCCCAAGAAGCACATGTTCTTGAGAAAAGACAAACAGCTCAGTGCTCAGAGAATAGCTTTTTCAAGGCCAGATTTTACAAGAATTAAGTCACCAAGGGAAAGAAAATAATTTAAAACAAAACAAACAAACAAAAAAAATCAATAGTAAATGAAGCTGCCTATGTTCCTCCCTCTATGAACAGTCAAAGTAATGTTTCAGAGGCTTAGCATGAAATGACCTGAGCCCAGATGAGTCACTGTGGTTAGACAGTGTGGATAATTTATTAAGCAGGGGCAGAGATTAAGAGGAATAGTCTTGATGTTTGATAAATATATGATGGTTTTTGTAAAGAGTTAAGCTCCCTCCCTCACTATGCAGTTGGAATAGTAGGAGGTCTGCTCAGAAACACAGTGTTAAGAGAGAAGAAGGAATGTGTGCAAGTTGGAAGGAAAAAGATGGATTAATTGAGAAAAGTACCAGTAGAATTTAGCCCTGATCTATCTTTGAAGTTGGCCCTGCTCTGAACAAGTGGCAGGACCGTGTGACTTCCAAAGGTACTGGCCTACCTATATTTTCTGTGGTTTTAAGGAAAGGTCTTCATGTAGGAAGAAGATCATAAAAATACCATTATCTTCATTACTAAAGGAAATCTTATGCTGAAAAAAAAATGCTTCAGCTCAGAGAATCAGTCCCTGATGCCTAGGGAAAGCATGTGATGAAATAAGAGCAAAAGAACCTGCAAAAGAGGAGATAGATGTCTTCTGGCAGCCTAATGCTTTGCTTTTGTTTAAACTAGCTAAAGTGAGTAATTTAGCTTCAATAGCAGAGTGAATAACTGCTATTGCTACCAAGTTTTAACCTTTACCCATTCAATTCATGTTAGACCTTGAGAGCTCTTCTGGAAGGAAAAAAAACCCACAACTTTGCATAAAACCTAGGAAAGATGATATTCATGTTCCTGATAGTCTTACAGACTGGGGTGGGGAGGTGGAAAAAAGAAATACAGGTCCTGAGATTTTAGAACTGTAAAAAAAATAAAAAATAAAAAAAGAATTTTTACTTATGCAATTGAAACACATTTCCTTCTGCCACGAAACCCTGCACAAAGCCAAGGTGGCAGATCATCACTTCATGGTCAAGTCAATCCAGACAAATTCAGTTCTCCATATTTTTTCACTGCTTCCCCAAGTAAGATATCTGAAATTCTCCCCAAATGCTTATTTGGAACAAGAAAATTAGAATTCCAAATAAAAGGCTAACTTGCATTAACTGCTTATCACAGAATCACAGAAACATTCTGGTTGGAAAAGACCTTCAGGATCTTAAGTCCAGGCAATAACCCTACACTACAAGGTTAATGCTTATCTTCTCTCCCACACTTGTGATAGTTTTGCAGCTTGGGTCTATAGCAACAACTAGTGACCTTTGTGCTCTGGCCTTCCCAGAGTGGTTATTTTTTCTCTCTTGGACATTAAAACAATATATGGCTTTGATGTCAGATAGCCAGAAGCAGTCAGACATACCGAACACATGCCAGCAGATGGCATCTTCAACCAGTTGCATTTTAACCAGCTCATACCTTCAGGAGGAGATCCTGCATTTGGTACAGTCTTCATATGCCACAGCCTCAAGCCTCTCCACTACAAAAATCAGCAGCCCTCTGGAATAGCCAGACTGGAGCCAGAGCTGACTCACCTTGCACTGGTAAAATTACCAGTTGACTAAAGACAGATTTGGTCCCCCAACAACAATTCAGGGAACAACAGAAGCGGTTCCCCACACATCTCCTTAATGCTGCTTCTCTAATGTTGCAATAAAATCTAGGTGTAATGTCACTAGATTTCCACAGAGGGACTACCAATTTACACAGGATTTAATTACATTTGATGCTGGCCCTCCATATTAAGAGGTGGTTTTGGCCATAAATAACCTCTGTGTGTTTCTGGAAATATTTTCTACTGTAACAAGCAAATTTATTTCCAGTTGCAGATACCTTAACCAAACCAAACAAACAAGAAACTAACAACATCCACCAGCATCCAAAACAACAAAACCAAAATCACCCAAACTAAACACAGAACTACAAACGCCACAACAAACAGAAACAACCCCAACCCCCAAATAATTCCAAGAGACTCAGGAAGCTACAAATCTATTCCTAATCTCTGGCAATCATTAGAACAACACATACAGCATATAAACCACCCCTAAATACTTAACAATGATTACTTTATTGTGCTTTGAGAGCAACCAGGTGTGACATCAGCACTGACCTAACATGCTAAGATCATTTCAAGTTAACTTTGGGTGAAATAGCTATGAAAAGCTCTAATAATTAATTGTAGTTTACAAACTTCTACTTCCTCATTTGTTTAGAACCCAGAGGTTGTTTTGACCTCAAAGGAGATGTAACCCTTTCAACTGGCATTTAAGACTGTCTGGGGCAAAAATATAATCTAGTTTTCAGAATGTAAATTGATCTCAGAAACAGCTCCAACACTTTAAATTGTCTATCTGCACTGAGGCTAGCTTTTTTCCCCCTCAAAGCCTGATAAGAGCTAGAGAAAACGAGGTGTAACAAAGAGGTGACATTAGCTTTTGCAATTTATTGTTCTAGACAACTCTGACTGTTGTCCATGACAGAAAGCAAGCCAAGCAGAAAGAAAATGGAAATGTTCTTGTGCTGCCACTTCATGAAAGCTTGAAGTCACAAGACTGACTTCTACAGCCACCAGCAATGTCCCCAACCCATGCTGCCAACCCTGCAGCTCTCAGGCTGCATGGACAGAGGGCACTGAACTGTGAAGAGAACTCAATGAAAGATGACTTGAAATGTGATCGTTTTCTTAGGGGTTTGTTTGTTGATGTATTTTTTTGGTTGTTTTGTTGGTTGTTTTTTCATTGTTATCAATTACAGAATGTCCTCTATCAATACAGGTCAATAGAGAATAAATCTGATGTCATTCACTCAAATTTTATCTCCTTGATGATTCACACGCACACAAAAGGTTCTTTTTGCTCTGGCTGAATAAACCCCTGCAGCAAACTGCTGCAAGCAGTTTATTTTGACTTCTAAATTCAATCTATTCCAATCAAAGTAATAATTTTGTGGTGTTCTCCATTTGCTAAGACAGAATTTCATGCAGAGCTATGTTTGGAGCAAAAAGGGGGAGTTAGAGTGATGTGTGGCAGCCTTCAGAAGCAACATCTGAAAGCAACTGTGCTGACATACCTGATAAGTCAGAAACATTTTTCACAGCACCTGCCCTTATACTGACCTCTGGAAAGCTGGTTTTGACTCTTAGCCACGGGTTCTTTAATTGGAGCTTAATTTAAAGACAATGGTTAACTAGGTCTCCAAAACCTGACAAAAAGGAACAACACTGACTTGAACTGAATGATCCATAAGGTGTTCAAGACAACTATTGAGCTCAAGCGAGTATTTAGCCAAAGGAAATGACACAACAGTATAGAATTTATATTCCTCTTGAAAATTTAACTCTTGCTACAACTTTGCCCAAGGATGAGTTGATGAGTTGTCCGAGTTGATGAAAAGCTCAACATGAGCCTGCAGTGTGCGCATGCAGCCAAGGACAGAGTCCAGACAGGGGAAGGGAGGGGATTCTGCCCCTATACTCTGCTCTCATCAGACCCCCTCTGGAGTACTGTGTGCAGTTCTGGAGACCCCAACACAGGAGAGACATGGAACTGTTGGAGCTGGTCCAGAGGAGGCCACGAGGATCATCAGAGGGTTGGAGTAGCTCTCCTATGTGAACAGGCTACAAGAGTTGGGGCTCTTCAGCTTGGAAAAGAGAAGGTTTCAAGGAGACCTGATAGTAGCTTTCCAATATCTGAAAGGGGCCTACAGAAAGGCTGGGGGGTAATTATTTACAAGGTCTTGCAATGGCAGGGGGAGGGGTAATGGGTTTAAACTGGCAGAGGGGAGATTTAGCGTGGATATTAGAAGGAAATTCTTTCCAAGGAGGGTGGTGAGGCACTGGAACAGGTTGCCCAGGGAGGTTGTGGTTGCTCCCTCCCTGGAGGTGTTCAAGGCCAGGTTGAATGAGGCCTTGATTTACCTGTACTAGTGGGAGGTGTCCCTGCCTATGGCAGGGGCTTGGAACTAGATGATCCCTGAGGTCCCTTCCAACCTTACCATTCAATTGATTCTATGAGGGCAAGATCCTAATTATTTATCAGTAATATCTTCTCAAGAAGCAATTAGTATCCCATAAATTTAATCTAGATGCTTGTGGTAGTTTAAGACTTATTGGAATATTCTAATGAGAAACATTGGTACTTTCCAGAAAGTTCAGTGCAGAATCTAAGTAAATTAGATCACTGGATCATAGAGTCATAATCATAGAATGGTAAGGTTGGAAGGGACCTCAAGGAGCATCTAGTTCCAAACCCCTGCCATAGGCAGGGACACCTCCCACTAGTACAGCTCACTCAAGGCCTCATCCAATCTGGCCTTGAACACCTCCAGGGAGGGCGCAGCCACAACCTCCCTGGGCAACCTGTTCCAGTGGATGCAAAAGAACATTAATATTCAAGTCTGTATCATTCACTGGTTTGCTATGAAGTACAAAAGCCAATGTATAAATAATTTTATTTTCTTAACTCTTGGGCATTGGATCTGTCCACTGTTCCTTCACTTCTCTCTCTGATGGTCCTCCATTAGCCCTGACTTTCCAGATAACAGGTGAGCTTTGCTGGTTGTTTTGTGTCTGGGGAGAGAGAGAGGGTGGTGTTGGTCCCTTCTGGGCTTTCTTTGCCCAGGGTGGAAGACTGGATTTCTGTATTATTTCTAAGTTGCATATAACTGTAAATACATCTAAACATATTGTGTATCTATGCTTATACATTTAGTTTTGCTGTAAAATATATCTTTATCTTACTTCCAAGCCCTCTGAGCTGGCCTGGTAGATTTCAGTTTGCAGAAGGGAGAGTCCCCAGCTCATCCCAATGCTCAAACATAAGAGAAGAGAGAAGAAGCAGCCCTAAAAAAACCAAGGCACATAATGACCCCTGGGTCAGAAGAAAATGTTATGACTTGACAAATTACTGTACAAAACACATACACTGTTGCCACGACCCTCTGTGATACTTTCCAAAATCAGCTGTCAACTGAAAGCATGCTCATGCTCAGCACACTTAATCTTCACAACTGGTGTATTTAGAGAATGTAGAATTTACAGAGTTTGAAGACATTTTTTAAAAATACAAGGGTTTTTTTTAAGCATATTAAAATGCTCTCAATTACAGTAGTTTGGTTTTTTCCCCCCCATTTCATAAGGCAGTGTCCTCATGGAGGTTATTATATATGCCTGGAAATTGTTCTATACATGTTTTATAGAATCATAGAATGGTAAGGTTGGAAGAGACCTCAAGGATCATCCAGTTCCAACCCCCTGCCATAGGCAGGGACACCTCCCACTAGTACAGGGCACTCACAGCCTCCTCCAACCTGACCTTG
>VWZE01016781.1:243914-279040 GCA_013396675.1 Eubucco bourcierii
GGGCTCCAGAACTGCACACAGGACTCCAGGTGGGGTCTGAGGAGAGCAAAGTAAAGGGGCAGAATCCCCTCCCTTGCCCTGCTGCCCACACTGCTCTTGATGCAGCCCAGCACTTGGTTGCTGCCTGGGCTGCATGTGCACACTGCAGGCTCATGTTGAGCTTTTCATCTACACAGACTCCAAGGTCCTTTTCCTCAGGGATGCTCTCCAACCATTCAACACCCAGCCTGGAGTTGTGCTTGGAATTGTGCCTACCCAGGTGCAGGACCTTACACTTGGCCGTGTTGAATGTCATGAGGTTGGCCTGGGCCCACCTCTCCAGCCTGTCCAGGTCCCTCTGGATGGATCCCTGCCCTCTAGCAAGTCGACTGTGCCACACAGCTTGGTGCCATCTGCAGACTTGCTCAGGGTGCACTGATTGCTCTGTCCATGGCACTGACAAAGATGTTAAACAGCACTGGTCCCAGCACTGACCCCTGAGGACTACCTAGATAAACTACAGAAAACCAAGCAGAGAAAGTATCTGTCTCGGTTCCATCAGTATGTTTCAGAATCATTAAAATGCTAATTAAAAAAACATCTAAAGGCAGGAAGAAAAATCACTCATCCCTGGAAAATATTCTTCTATAAGCACCATTTCCAACTTCTAATGCTCAGTTATGCTCTTCCTAAGTGATGGCAGGTAATGTTTGCAGCACCTCTTCAGAGGAAACCTGACAGTTATCTCCTGTGCGCTTGTCAGTGCTTCATATTCACATTTGGTGAAGTGTTAGATACACCAGAAAAAAAGAAGAGGAAGGCAAGAGATGGCTGAGTTAGCTCTGGAAGCATAACTGGAGCCGGGGTTGTTCAGCTTGGAGAACAGAAGGCTCCAGGGAGACCTAATAGAGACCTTCCAGTAGCCCAAAGTGACTACTAAAGGGGTGAAGAGAGACTGCACACAAAGGCCTGAGTTGATAAGACAAGGGGCAATGGCTTCAAACTAGAGAAGAGCAGACGGAGATTGGATATCAGGAACAGATTCTTTACCATGACAGCAGTGGAACACCAGAACAGGTCACCTGGGAAAGTGTTTGGGACCCAATCCCTGAAGATGTTCAAGGTGAGGCTCAACAAGACAGTGGGCAGCCTGATTTAGTTGAGGATGTCCTTGCTGACTGCAGAGGAGGTCCCTTCCAACCCAAACCATTCTATAAGCCTAAAAAACAGAGGTCCACAGCTACACAGCCATTCCCAGATCAGGTGAATGCAGTGGTACCTCCAAAAGGCACCGATTAGCTGACACAAAACACCGCTTGTCTCTGTCTTGCTGTTCTTCTGCCCCCTCACACTCCTCCAGTTCTTCCCTCTCACAGTTCGAATCCTACACTGTGTGGCAGGTACAGTGTGATTAAGACAGGATTAATCCCTCTTCCAGCCTCTCACACTTCTAAATCATGACTCTCTATTATTTCACACATACATAATAAAGTGGGGAATACTGTTAGGTGCGTGACTGGTAGATTTTTGTTTATCTGGGGGGAAGGCAAACACATGCTGGAATTTCCCTCTTCCCCCTTCTAGATCTTACTCATTTCAGTAGCTCCTCCATTCAAAATGGGGGAAGAAAGAATGTGGGAGGCTGCCATTTCAGCAGTGATCCCACTGCATTCCCACACCCCCTGCCAATATAAACTACAACCTAAAGATTGTGTTAAATTAACCTGAGGACAGAATCAAAAGGAGGAATAACTAGGCAAAGCTACAAGAACACAAAAAGAACAAGATCTCTTTATTTCAAACGAGGACTACGCAGCGCAAACATCATGGTGACTTTTGCAAGACAAGTCAAGTGTCAAAGGCTCAGAACTATCCAGTTCTAACTCAAGTGTGCTGCTGACCACACAATTGCAGAGGAAAAAAAACAACAAACCAACTTGATTTAGAAGAAAAATCTTTGAGAAGCTTCAATAAATACCACTGCTATGATGTACTACTTGGAATAGACCTAGAAGAAATACTAACATTCTGTACTGCACTGTCAGTATTTACATGATGAAGCAGCAGCTAAATGAAATCATGCTAAATAAAAAAAAAAGTAAGTGCAAAGTCCTAAAGACTTAAGCATTTGTAAGCAACTAATTTTGTGGGTTTGCTGATGACTGTTTTTCAATCAATATAATTTCTGTGCTGACTTGAAGCTCAACACATATTTGATCCCAAGCACCAATATAGGCTGGGCAGTGAATGGCTTGAGGGCAGCCTTGAGGAAAGGGACCTGGGGGTACTGGTGGATAAGAAGCTCAACGTGAGCTGCCAGTGTGCACTTGCAGCCCAGAGAGCCAACCAGATCCTGGGTTGCAACAGGAGAAGAGTGGCCAGTAGGTCAAGAGAGGTGATTCTCCCTCTCTATTCCATTCTGGTGTGAGCCCACTTGGAGTTTTGTGTCCAGTTCTTGAACACCTGTTAAAAGATCGATCTGGATGTGCTGGAATGTGTCCAGAGAAGGACCATGAGGATAATCAGAGGGTTAGAGCACCTCTCATGTGCAGACAGACTGGGAGAGTTGGGGTTGTTTAGTCTGGAGAGGAGAAGGCTCTGAGGAGACCTTATTATAGCCTTCCAGTATGTGAAAGGGGCCTACAGGAAAGCTGGGGAGGGACTTTCTAGGATGTCAAGTACTGATAGGACTGGGGGGAAAGGAGTAAACCAAGAAGTGGGTATATTCAGACTGGATGTTACAAAAGGAATTCTTCACCATCACCGTGAGGGTGATGAGGCACTGGAACAAGTTGTCCAGGAAGGTGGTGGAAACCCTATCCCTGAACGTCTTTAAAGCCAGGTTGGATGTGGCTCCAAGCAACCTGATCTAGTGTGAGGTGTCCCTGCCCATGGCAGGGGGGTTGGCACTAGATGATCCTTGAGGTCCCTTCCAGCCCTGACAACTCTATGATTCTATGAGCTTTCATTTCACAGCATCAAACTACGCTGTGAATGTGAAGAGTATCTCAGATTCCCTGATTTCACTCCAGCTTATTTGGTTATGATTTTTGCATAAAAAATACCCTCTACCTAGATTACTTACCAGAAGAAGTGAGACAGTTGTGAAGAATAAAGTCTGTAGTAGCCATTGCCTTGGTAATACTGTTAGATTTAAGCAGTTGCTACTAGGAAACATCAGCTCTGCCAAAATGTCAGATGCTAATGTCTGACGCAGCTCAATTAAGCTACAAGACGTAATCACTTTGTTCTACCAGGGATGCAGGCAGGCAGATTTCAATCCGTATCTGAAACCAACAGATCCGTTTAGGGAAGGAACAGATCAAAAAAAAATTTGAATACATACAGCCTTACAGCTTCATCTTCTTTTGGAAGTCTCAGTTTTTAAGCCACAAGTGGTATGATGTATTTTCACAGTATCACCAAGGTTGGAAGAGACCTCAAAGATCATCAAGTCCAACCCCATACCACAGACCTCAAGACTAGACCATGGCACCAAGTGCCACATCCAAACCTGCCTTGAACACCTCCAGGGATGCTGCCTCCACCACCTCCCTGGGCAGCCCATTCCAGCAGTCAATGACTCTCTCAGGCAAGAGTTTTCTTCTCACCTCCAGCCTAAACTTCCCCTGGCACAGTTTGAGACTGTGTCCCCTTGTTCTGGTGCTGCTTGCCTAAGAGAAGAAAGCAACCTCCTCCTGGCTACAACCACCCTTCAGGTAGTTGTAGACAGCAAGAAGGTCTCCCCTGAGCCTCCTCTTCTCCAGGCTAAACAATCCCAGCTCCCTCAGCCTCTCTCCATAGGGCTTGTGCTTGAGGCTTCTCACCAGCCTCGTTGCACTTCTCTGGACACGCTCAAGCACCTCCATGTCCTTCTTAAAAGGAGGGGCCCAGAACTGGACACAGGACTCAAGGTGTGACCTAACCAGTGCAGAGTACAGGTGGAGAATGACCTCCCTGCTCCTGCTGGCCACACTATTCCTGATGCAATTATCAATTCTCAATAAAGAATGCAAAATAGCTGGAGCAGTGTCAGTTTTAATCAGCAATCCAATTAAAAGACCCAATCAAGATCACTTCAGTTGTTCAACAGGATGCTTATATCATAAATTATTTTTAACAGGAGTTTAACATGCAGGTTCTCTGTTTTAATATCATTCAACCATGAGATGCAAAGAGAAGTTAACTGTTCCAACAGCAAGTTGTGCTCATGCATACAGTGAGGCAAGATTGTCATGTTAAAAAAATTATGGCAAATTTTTATCCATAAAAACCAATACATTCAAGTCAGAATATCTGTCTTAAGCAGGTAGGGAAAAAAAAAAAAAAAGACTATGACCTGTTTTCAAGGAATATGCAAGAGTAGGTGGTGCTGTTGATACTTTGTCTTTCCTCCTTTCCCATGGTTTCAAGCTGTTCTGTTGCAAAGTTACATTATTTACACCCATGAGATTTTTTATCGCTGCTAAGAAAGAAACAAGCCAAAGATTATCTCAAACTAACATTAACCAACAAAATTCATTTTTCTGTCATGAAGGAGAATTAACTGCAGGCAATTTATCCTGAGAGTGAGAATAACTGACTGAGATGTGGCCTGTTCTCAGGTGGTACTGGTTCATGCAGGAAATGCTTACCAGTATAACGCAGAATCCAGCAGATATTTGGCCCTTTCCTGCTTTTCCAAACTAAAATAAAACAAACAAACAAACAAAAACCCCCCAACAAAGTACAACCAGCATGCTTTCAGAACGACTAGCAATGCAATTGAAGCAGCTAAGCAAGTTATTCACAAATGAAAACTACCGCTAAGTCGCTGAGATACAGAACAAAACATAAGCAGCACCCTGTTGGGAGGGCAGGCAACCATCACTCACTTGCCCTTTGTATCACAATCAATGTCATAGAAGCTTTTTAAAGGTAACTTTGAGGATTAAATTATGGTCACAAAGGGAAAAGAATAATTCTATTTAACACTTAATGTAAGAAGCTGGAGGCATTTAGACTTCAAACCAGCATTAAAGCTTTTAATCTTGGGAGTTTGATGACACCAGCTGCTCGGGATGATCAATTTGAACATACAAATGTTTTTTGGGTTTTTTCCCCCACAACACAAGTAAATATTTTAGCTATAACAGTGTCTTGGAAATTCAATAATTCCCTCAATAGTAATCACACTACATAGGTGTGCTGGTTTAAGGCCAATTGGAATATTTTAATGGAGAAAATTAGATTATAGGTTGTGAAAAGAAAACACTGGTGATGTCTACTTCACTCATAGACTTGCTGAGTGACTAAGGATATAAACATAGGTAAGACACAGTCTCTCTTGGAGAGTCCTGGTCTCTAGCTTCCTGCCTTCTCCACTCTGCTGAATAATCTAACTAAGCACTTTCCTTCTAACCTCCCTGGCCGATCCTCCAAACTCACCTTGCACATAAGGCAAACCCTGGAGTAAGGTACAGGGGTGGGGAGAAGGTGGAAGGGTGGTTGGGAGCCCCTCCTGGGGTCTCTGATTTCTGGGAGGGGAGTTGTGTTTCTGTATTCCCTTTAACTTGTCTATGTCTGTAACTATTCCTGTCTATAGTGTCTATCTCTGCTTGTACATTGTGCTGAGCTGTAAATAGAGCTTCAGTCCTTAACTTCCAGCCAGTTGAGTCTAGTCTGGGTCATTTTACAAAGTGTGAGGGGGTGGGGACCTCCCAAACCATCACAGTAAGTTATATAATTTATCTTGAAACCTAAAGTGAGAAATTTTAACTAAACCTGATGTTACTGAAATGTTAATTTCAGACAAACTTTGATGTTTTACTAGTATTGACAGACCTTACACTACTGTGTCCAGCTCTGGGGCACAAGGCAGCCATGGACCTGATGTAGTGGCTCCCAAGGAGGGACAAGGAAATGATCAAGGGGCTAGAGTACCTTTCCCATGAAGACAGGTTCAGAATTAGGGCTCTTCAGGCTAGAGAAATCTCTGGGTGAGACCTTACAACAGCCTTCCAGTACCTGAAGGGGGCCTATAAGAAAGCTGTTTACCAGGGCACATGGCAACAGGACAAGAGCTGCTGATTTTGAATTAGGGAAGGGCAAATCTATATAGGACATTAGGAAGAAGTTCTTTACCTTGAGGGTGGTGAGAACACTGGCATGGGTTGCAACAGATCACTTGTGTGTGTGCTACAGGTCAACACAATTTTAAATATTATTGCCTTTTTACTCTAGTGTGGGCATAAATACTTTTGTTAGCTTGCCTCAGCACTGAACACTTCACTAGAGACTTACAATTTTTACAGAAAGTTTTAACTTGCACAGCACTAGCAACCTACTAACATTGCTTTATGCTATCAAATGCCAGAAACTGGACTAAGCACATGAGGTAATGATCAGGCCCAGAAGACCCTACCATCCTATGGAATAATATCCCCAGAGAATATCTGGAAGCCTCAAAGATCGTGCTGGTCAGAAAGGACTTTCCACCTGTAGTTTTTATGGACATATAATGGACCTAAGGCTTCCAAAGGTCACTAGAATTGCCACAGTTGTTCCCATACAGGCCATCTCTGAATATCTACAACCTCTCCCTTCCTGATCTATTTAGAGTTCAAGTTGCAGAAACCCTCAGTGTGCTCACTACAACACAAACCAAAAGTTACAAACAATTCAGCTATTTAAGGTAATTGGAATCGTGGAATCGTTTTGGCTGAGAGACCTTTAAGATCAATAGGTCCAACCATAATACAACCCTGTGTTCTTTGCTAGGTCTTCAGTACTTTTAGATTACTACCCTGCCAAAGCTTCATTGTACAGACAGATGTGTAAGCACAGTCAAAGAGTCTTCTACGACACATGTGCAATGTAAAAATCAGCAGGTAAGAGGAATTGATTCAACCTCCCCTTGGTCTTGGTACTAACTTCCAGACTTCCAAGAATTTCAAGCATGTGCTTTTAAATGATGCCAAGTTCTTGAAATGTCAAGAGTCTGATTGGACTCTTTTCTGCCTTTTTTGTTTGCCTATTTCAACTTCTTCTCTCAGTTAACTCTTTCAAGTCACACTCTACCTGTTCTCCCTTCCCTGCATTCTCTCTGTCCCTACTGCCACAACATTCAACCAAGCCAATAGAATTTTTTACCCAAAGACACTACAAGGAAGCTGCAAGTCAGTCTGTTGACCTTTTGCATGCCCTACCTTACATTATATGATGCAAAGGGAATAGCAAGCAAGGCTCTGCAAGCACCAGTGGTTCCCTTGCATCTACCTCATCTGTAAACGTGGAAACAGTAGAAAACAAACTAGTAGAGGAAAACAATACGGCCAAGGAGAAGACCTGCACAGATCGTCACTTTCTACACTGCAAAATACACTTCTATTCTTTGTTCATCTTGTGCTCTCCTATCATCACATACCAAGCACCTGGCATTTCTGGAAGCTTTGAACACTGGCTAGCACAGAGTCAGGGTTTTCTCAGTGAAGCATGTGAAGGTTTAGAATCAGAGCATAAGCTTGTTTTACCTATCTTCCATTTTGCCCAAATGAGGGGCTGACAATGGTAACCCTGTGCCTGCACGCAGTCCAGTTTCTGTCATGGTTGTCACTGCAACTGCCAGCAAAATCACTGAGGCTGGAAAAGACCTCTGAGATCAAGTCCTATCATCTAACACCAGGGTATCAGCTAAACCATGCCACCAAGGGCCACATCCAATCTTTAAGAAAAGACCTCACCACCTCCCTGGGCTGTCCATTCTGGTGTCTAATCACTCTTTCTGTGAGCAAGTGTTTCCTGATATCCAACCTAAACTTCCCCCTGGCACAGCATCAGATCATGCCCTCTTGTCCTGTCGCTAGCTGCCTGGGTAGAAGAGAGCTGCCAGCATCAGTACACCAGCAGCTGCCTTGGTTGGGGTCATGTTACATCTAAGCACCATATGCAAAAAAGCACAGGTTTATAAAGATGCATCTGATTTAGGTTTTCCTGTTCTAAGTCCACCAGAGGAAAATCTTGTTAGTAGTAATGGGCAGAGACTAAGCAAAAGTGCACGCTGAGTACACAAGAGACTTCAAATGTTGCAAGAAGAAACAGAGCACATGTTAAATCTTTAAAAACACACAAGAAAAGAGACCTACCTTAAAACACCACCACAGATCTCACTTAGTCACTTATGTAATCATATGTGCAAGAAGTATCGTGTTATTTTCACTTAATGTCAGTGCAAATCCAACAATATCCTCACAAAAAACAATCCAAAAGGTACAAGCAAAGACAGAGGTGTTAGATAAATGTACCACTTGAAGTTCTAAGTCTGCTCTGTAGTTAGGTTATGTCATTTAAGGAGGTATAAATTAAAAATCATAGACAAGATGGGGAGGATATCTAGCACAACCTGCTCTGCTCAAAACAAGGCCAACTTCAACATTATGTCTAGCTTTGAAGCTGGAATCAGCTGTTGGCATCACCCATTTTTGCTTGTATTTTCATCTCAGCACCTCCAAATTAATAATGCTGTTTAACCTCTTCTGGCTAAGATTTTTTGTGAATGTTAGAAGACAACAATTTATCATGTTCCAAAAGAGCAGGTTTGGTTGCTTTGAAGAGGATCAGTGAACTGAGGCCCATTAATGTCAATAATCAAGTGCCTAGTAATTAAAGCTAACACCACAAATGTTGGCAAAAAACACAGAGCTCCATATTCAGGATGTGATAGAACTAAGGTTTCCAGTACAACATCACAAAATGCATATGCAAGAGAGGAAGTCCTAAATTACTTTGTCACTTTCTGCTCTTTTCAATGCAGTGGACAGAAGGAAGCATACTCACACACAGAGCAACTTCCATATTGTGTTCTCTTCACTTGTGTGAAATATGCTTCACTTGCGAAACTTCTACAGACCTTACCCTGAAGACAGCATGATCAGCTTGCTCAAGTGCTTTCAACCCCACTTAGTATAGCAGTACCTCATCACTTCAAAAGGCATTTTACAGACTGAGCATCGGGGAAGTCCAAGTGACACATACTGGGCATGCAGTGCACAGTGTTCAGTACTTAAAACTAGCAGATTTTAGCTGTGGAGGTGAGGTCCAATAAAAACAAGCTGGTAATTAGCCTATCATCATGCAAAAGGTATGTTACCTGCCCAGAACAAACCTATGTAATAAGGGCACATAAAGCTACTCAAGCAATTTTATATCTGGCATTGCCAACTGTTCTTTGGAGGGTGACTTCAGTACATATTGCCAACAGGGAGGTTCAGAGATACACCTCCTTAGCCATCAGGGAGAAAAAAAGACCCCACAAACCAAACAAAAAAAACCCAACACCAAACAAACCCCAAAAACACCAAACACACCCCAAAAACACCAAACACAACATAAAACAGTGACAGTTTCTCAAGGCTGCTTTGTACTGTTACAAATATAAAACCGGACTGGAAATTCAAAGACTGCCATAGAAACATCTTTGCCTCTGAACAGCACAGTTTACTTACATATCAAGCTCATGAAATACACTGACTTAAGATGAAGACCACATGCTTCCCAGAGAAGAGAGTCTACATCAAGTCAGGAACAGTTCATCTGTGGGAAATGGTTTCCATTGCCCTTGCCGTGTGTCCATTCTCTGGTGGGTGAAGCTTAGCATGGACGTTCCCCACGGTGCTGCAGGCAACTGGAAAGCATCTCGGTTGCCTAGGGTGCCTGGCTTGTTTCCTTCCCACACTGGAAACCCAGATGACCCCAAAACCTTTGTGCCAGCCTCTCACTGCTGACAGTCATGAAACAGGTCTGTACTGCTAACTGCTTCCACCACAGCTGTCGTTCTGCAGCCAAGTCCACTCCACCACGCATCATTTAATGTCCCAGACCATGTGCCTTGCTCAGATAGTTCCAATATTCTGTCAACCTTTTGCTCATCTTCCTGTTTTGCCTCTTCAGCTGGAAAGAGTTCAGCCGAGAGCCACGAGGATGACTGGGGGACTTGAGCATCTCCCCTACAAAGAGAGACTGAGAAACCTGGGGTTGTTCAGTCTGGAGAAGAGAAGGCTGAGAGGAGATCTGATCAATGTGCACACATATCTGAGGGGTGGGTGTCAAGTGGAGTGGGCCAATTGTCAGCAGCAATAAGACAAGGAGAAATAGCTACAAATTGGAACACAAAGTTTCACCTCAACGTGGAGAAACTTCTTTATGGTACGGATGACAGAGCACCGGAACAGGTTGCTCAGAGAGGTTGTGGAGTCTCCTCCTCTGCAGACTTTCCAAACCCTCCTGGATGCATTCCTGTGCGAACTACCCTAGGGGATCTTGCCTCGGAACTGATAATCTCTCGAAGTCCCTTCCAACCTCTGAAGTTCTGTGATTCTGTGTCAGCCTCTGACTCAACTATTTGGTCATTTCCTGTTCTCTCAAGGTTTTCACCTGATTTACATATTCTTGTCTTCAACTGAAGTGGTCAATCTCAACCACCTCCTTGGCATCTGTTAAGCAGCCCCTGTCACCACTTCTCATTCCTGCTTTCAGCCTTCCCCTCAACAGACTTGCTTTTTTGGACCAAATTATCTCCATTTTTCCCCACCTGTATTCACAAGTCCAGATAAAGTTGCCTCAACACATCCCAGATGGGAAAAGAGTCTTGATAGCAGAGGACTTGGAGTCTCCTCTTAGTTGAGGCTCTGTTCAGATTTCTATGCAGCTAACAGCAGCCTTGTGTAACAACTGCAGAACAATTCACTTTGGCCATGAGCCAGAACTGCAGCAAACTATGCATGCGTGTACATTATGTATGCAGCAGAAGTAAAGAATTTGAGCTAAAGCCCCAAATGAATTCATCATTCATACTTCAAAAGGCTTATAACCTTGCCAAACTTGAAAATGAAATGTATTAACTCTAAGAGACAATCACATTGCTGCTTCCAGCTAACCGCAGAGGAAGTTATAAATGCAAAATAATGGCATTGTTCATTCCACGTTAAGGTTCTTTGCAGTCAAATGCTCTGCCACTGAGCTATACCCCCAGTCTTCTATGATTAAAGTAACAGAAAACTCTAAATTCATTAATCCTGTGACTGGTAATTACTCTAATAGAGAATGATGCTCCTATTATTCTGATTAATTCTACTGTATTTTGGGGGTGAACTTGTGATCATGACTTACAGGTTTGCTCCCTAGAGGCATATCAAAATGATGAGCCCAGACAAGAATCATATCAGCAGCTCTGCTACAAGGACAGACTGAGAGAGTTGGGGCTCTGCAGACTGGAGAACAGAAGGCTTCCAGGAGACCTTAGAGTAGCCTTCCAGTATCTGAAGGGGGCCTACAGGAAGGCTGGGGAGGGACTATTGACAAGGTCTTGTAATGACAGGACAAGGGGCAATGGGTTTGAACTGGCAGAGGGAAGATTTAGACTGGATGTCAGGAGAAAGTTCTTTCCAGCGAGGGTGGTGAGGCAGGTGAGGCACTGTCACAGGTTGCCCAGGGAGGTTGTGGCTGCTCCCTCCCTGGAGGTGTTCAAGGTCAGGTTGGATGAGGCCTTGAGTGACCTGTGCTAGTGGGAGGTGTCCCTGCCTATGGCAGGGAGCTGGAACTCGATGATCCTTGAGGTCCCTTCCAACCTTACCATTCTGATTCAGTCCTTCCCCCATTATACAAATCATCTTCTCCCTCAAGTTCTGATCTTCTCTGTACTCAGTTTAGTTCGACTTCACTTATAAACAGAACTCCAAGTATTTTTTCTTGTGGACAATTATATCACCCCTTTAAATAAACAAGAGAGACATCTCAAACTGAGGGATGACTGTGCAAGGCTTTAAGAAAAAGTTGTTCATGTTCTTTCACATTTTTCAAGTGTAATAACTAATAGTGTTATTACTACACTGCTTCCTTCAGTAGTTATGCTCTTCTATCTTTTCTCTCTTTTTTATCACCACCATCTCATTAACCAGCTACAGGAATATGCTTCTAAAAGATGAATGCATGTCCCACAAAGGATCTCATATTAATGATTTATGACTGTCACTCTTCAACAGGACTGTTCACCACATAAAAAAAACCCCAAACCCTAAAACTTATTTTCTTCTGCACTGTTTGTTCTTCCATGCATTTGACAAAAAGCTTTCCTTTATTCCATAGTTATTTTTTGGTTGCCTTGTTCTTCCACCATATCATTGGTCAATTGATATTCTCTTTATCCAGCTACCTGCTGTCTCACTACTCATACAAAGAAAATTGTTAGGGCCCATAAAAATATACCTCTCAAGCTTACACAATCTTCCCTCCCCAACTTTATTTCTTTCCTAGGAACTGCTTGAAAAAGTGCAGCACAGAGCCACAAAAACGATGAAGGGAGTGGAGCATCTTCCTTATGAGAAAAGGCTGAGGGAGTTGGGGCTCTTTAGCTCGGAGAGAAGGAGCCTGAGGGGTGACCTCACTCATGTTTCTAAATATGTAAAGGGTGAGTGCCAAGAGGATGGAGTCAGGCTCTGCTGGGTGATGCCTAATGACAAGAAAAGGGGCAATGGGTGGATGCTGAGGCACTATGTAAACATGAGGAATTTTCTTTTCACTGTGAGCGTGACAGAACATTGGAACAAGGTTGCCCAAGGGGGTAGTGGAGTCTCCCTCTCTGGAGATAGTCAAGACCTGTGTGATCTGGTATAGGTGATCCTGATCTTGCAGGGAGTTGGACTGGATGTGATCTCTCTAGGTCCCTAACATTCTATGATTCTGTGATAATCACTGTGACAGCTCCAGCTTTCATGTTGGTTCACACAGAACATTAGCACTTCTCAGCTGCCTCACTAACAAGCATGAAGATCCCAACTTTCCTACGCTAACTACCAGCCACCCTGAAGAATGCTGCACTATCATAATCACTGCATGAGAATTATTTCAGAAGCAGGAACAAAGCAAGATGTAGGCTCAAGCAACAAAAAGAATCAAAGATGTAAATTACAGCAGTGTTGCACAATGGGGCAACCTGCAGAAGATTTGTATCTAAGATAAAATTCAGCACAATTCTGATACCTTCAAAACCATTTAAGAAAAAAGAAAAAAAGAAATGTTGAAGACAGAAATTAAAACAAAGGGACAACATTAAAGATGGACTTGTGGAGATACACCACAATATGCAACACCCCAGTCCCATCCTCCTACAGTCTACATGTCTCAGTGAGTTTTAAAAAAAAATAAATCAAAGAGAAAAATCCACAGAAAGGTTGACTTTCAGCATGTCTGCTACTCATTTGTGGACAAAGGTATTGCACCTTTATGACTCCTTCCATTTATCCTGAAGTGTCAAAGATTTTGTCTGTAGAACTTCATTCTCTGTCTGCTTGGGAGATCTTTTCGTTCATCCCATTTCCATTATTCATCCACGAGCTGCAACGTGATCAACATCTTTGCCATCAGAATTGTCTGTCAGCATGGCAAGCTAATTATTATGCAAAAGGGGCTACAAATGACCTCTCCAGGTCAGGCTATGGTCCCCTACTTCGATGTAATTTTTACAAGTACAAGCTTTAGTTATTTGTGCATCATTCTAGTGTAGAAACTGAAGAGTACAGTGTCAGACATGGTTTCCTGAAAATGAAGTTTTTGCCACTTTTACGTAGGTTTTGTAAACACAGCCAATACTAAGCACTGCTAACTCTTCTGCAGCACATGAAGGTATTTACCTTACCTTGGTTAGGGTTCCCCACAAACAACAGCGTGTAAAGGACCCAATTTCTTCAACCAAGTTTCATATTTTGGTTTCATACGTAGTTTAATGTAGTTAGAATTACCTTCTGCCCAATAGCTAATTTTTTTTATGTCACAGATTGCTTTCTTGTCAAAAAGGCTTCATATCCAGTAATGACAACAAAAGAAGGGAGGAGGCACATCAAAGCAAGCAAATGCATTCATACGCTCAGAATGCAATCAGAAGCAGGAGACAATTAGAGAAGGAAATTCCAAGTATAAAGCATTTCCTGAGGATTAATGAGCGGGTAGTAGCATTTGATAGTCAAGGGCAGGATGGGTTCTGCAGCCAACACAACTCATTAATCCCCTGGGCAACACAAACTGGGATTCTGTTGATTTTTGTTTGGTTGGTTTGATTTTGTTTGGGGGTTTCTTGTGGTTTGGGATTTTTTTGCCTTTTTTTCTTGATTTCTGCACTCTTTTTTCCTTATCGCTTAACCAGTATTTCCATTTAGTCTGATACTGCTGTTTTTTCAGAGCCCAACGTTGTCTGATTAGTGTTACTCTAGTAAATTATACCTATAAAATCATGGAGTTAATACCTGGTGCAAAAGGCCAAATGACTTTTGAAGTTTAAGAGAGTTGTTCTAAAGACTTTAAATGTTTTCTGGTTAAGGGAAGCCGTTGTTTTTCCAGTTGCCTGATGGCCTCCATTATCTTAGTGGTAGCAGACAGAGAGAACCAGGTATTGGAGAGAAAGAATGATTCATAAGTTGCTCTTCAGCCGCTTAGGAAGTTGCACACACTAATGCGTTACTCAACACAGCCCAAAGCCCAGTAAGCATCCCCTCTATCGCCACAACCCCATACTCACCTGTGACAGGTGCATCTATGTCCAGCAAATTCTTTTCCTGGCGAAGGATTGAAGCTCCCTCCGTTATTATTCTCAAAGCAACACTCTCTTCCAGCCTGCCTTCTTTCATCAGGTGTGCCTTTAAGATATCCACACGAGGTTTGCCATCGTTGTCAAACACTTCCTTAGCTGTGAGACGGTGGCTCGGAGGAAACGGGACAGCTGAGCAGGAAAAAAAGACAACACACAATCGGTCACTTCTCACAGCAAAGCCTCTACTATGGAGAATAACACATTTTAAAAGACATCTCTGCTGTGAAACAGCATTAACATCTACGTTTTAGTGTCTTTTATTATTTGGGGTTTGAATTGTCCACAGATCAAAGATACCATTAAGGCACACAGATTCTTTAGGCAACTTTATTCACACACAGGAACAACCACTTCACACTTGCAACGAGTGGAGATGAAGATTTAGGTCCCATTTACAAGTAGATACATTCTAACAAGCCCCTCAAAACACACAGAAATATCAGGGAAAGAACAGAAGAGAGTTTAAACTGCTCTAGTAGCACTAGAGAACATTCATCACAGAGTAGTATTATAGAATGGTAAGGTTGGAAGGGACCTCAAGGATCATCCAGTTCCAACCCCCTGCCATAGGCAGGGACACCTCCCACTAGTACAGCTCACTCAAGGCCTCGTCCAGTCTGGCCTTGAACACCTCCAGGGAGGGAGCAGCCACAGCGTCACTGGGAAACCTGTGCCAGTGTTTCACCACCCTCACTGGAATGAACTTCCTGCTGACATCCAGTCTAAATCTCCCCTCTGCCAGTTTAAACCCATTGCCCCTTGTCCTGTCATTGCAAGACCTTGTCAATAGTCCCTCCCCAGCCTTCCTGTAGGCACCCTTCAGATACTGGAAGGCTACTCTAAGGTCTCCTGGAAGCCTTCTCTTCTCCAGGCTGCAGAGTCCCAACTCTCTCAGCCTGTCCTCATAGCAGAGCTGCTGCAGCCCTCTGATCATCTTCATGGCCTCCTCTGAACCCGCTCCAACAGTTCTATATTCTTCCTGTGCTGGGGGTTCCAGAACTGTACACAGTAGTAGAATGGTTTGATTTGGAAGGGTCTTCCAAATCCTTGAAGATCTTCTATTTCCAACATCACTGCCATGGGCAGGAATACCCTCCACTGGATCAGGTTGCTCAAAGCCTCATCCAGCCTGATCTTACACGTTTCCAGGGATGATGTAATGCTCCCTTCCAGTAACAGCTCCCAGTGCACAAACGAGCGCAATATTGAATTTACACGCATGGACATGCATAGATACATGCCAATTAGAAGGCTGAAATCCAAGACAGACCTCCTTCTAACGATTTGGGCTAGGGTGATGGAAGACATCTTCCCTGCTTAAGTAATAGGTAGCTACACAAGATACATTTGAAGCCCATCAAAGTGTACCTGGGTGCCAAACAGACCTCTCCAGCAAAGGCAGGGCAGAGGAGGTATGAGACTGAAGTTAGTAATAAATGACTGCAAAGGCAGGTTGCCCTAGCAACATGGCAGCAAGTACTGAGCTGTGTGCTGCCATCACGCAAGGTCTGAGCAGTGCTGCAAACTTCACATGCTCCTGCTCTCATTCTCCTGCAGCCAGCTGGAGTGAGAACACTTGGAGATGATGCCATCAGCTGCCAGGACAAGGTTGCAGCATTATCCCAGTTTAACTCTCTTTTCCTCATGGTTCAATCACAGAGGCATTAGGCCTGCCATGCCAGCCACAGGGTAATTGTACTGAGGATCCCTGCCAGAGCTGTGGAAGGGTCAGGTTATTCGGAAGCTCCAAGCAGAGAGAAGAGGTGGCTGCAGGGCTTGCCTCAGGTGGCCACATTTGCAGTGCAAAGGGCCCTTTGTCTCCTGCAGTGTCTTACCAGCATCTCTGCCACTTCACAAGACACAAAATCCTAACACACTGGCTCTGTCACTGTCAACTTCAATTTTATTTTCACTCCACAATCAGTGAAGAGACATCAGGAAGAGACCACAAGCCACACAGATCATTTGAAGTCTAAGCTGAGAACTCTTCACTTACACTACCAGAATCAAAAGAGAAGATAATAACAATTTCACTTTGTGCATTTATTTTCCACTGATATTTTAAGCACAAACTACTTCAGAAAATGCCTTTTTTTTTTCCCCTCTCCATTTTTGCTGCCCCAGCTCCAGTAGTTCCACTCACTGAAAATCTCTCATGAGAACTAATGAATGTGAGTTTATGCAATACATTGAAGCCTCATTGCTCTTGAGATTTTCAAGTATTACAAAAGAGAGGGAAGGTGAAAGCTTGATGTCCCCAGCACCTGCCCCCACCCGAATTCTTCTGAAGCAGTGACACCTAAAATGAACCATGAAGTTAAAACACAACCTTCAGTTCTTGAAAATCCTGCCACAGATTTGTTATGATCTTCTCTCTGTGTCCACAAGAAGTCCTAAACTGCTTTGAATTAGTTTGAGTGGTATTTCCATGATAAACCTCGCCCTACTTGTCCCAGCTACTGCATTTAAGCTCATCTCATGACATTCACAAAAATGAGGTTATATCTTCCATGTGTATCTACAGCAGACCATCACAACCAAGACAGTTATACACATGGCCTACAAATAACTCGCTCTGTAGCACAGAAAAAGAATAATCATTGCAAGAACTAGTAAGGTGAGTAACAATTCAGCAGTTCAAGTCTCCTTCTGCAAAGCGAAAGCCCCCAAGGCTCTGAGGAGACCTTATTGTGGCCTTCCAGTGTCTGAAGGGGGTCTACAGGAAAGCTGGGGAGGGACTTTTTAGGATGTCAGGTAGTAATAGGACTAAGGTGAATAGAGTAAAATTAGAACTGGGTAGATTCAGATAGATGTTAGGAAAAAGTTTTTCACCATGAGGATGGTGAGGCACTGGAACAGGTTGCCCAGGGAGGTGGTGGAAGCCACATCCCTGGAGGTCTTTAAGGCCAGGTTGGATGGGGCTCTGACCAACTTCATCTAGTGTGAGGTGCCCCTGCCCATGGCAGGGGGGTTGGAACTAGATGACCCTTGAGGTCTTTTCCAGTCCTTACAATTCTGTGATAATTCCATGATTAAGGCTAGCTAGTCATAGCAATCCTGCATTCCATTTGCAGAAGAAGGAAGAGAAGAAGCTATTACTTATCTCCAATCAGTTTGGCTGAAAGAAGCACAAACCATTAGCTTCCATTCCTCTGCAAGACAACCACCTCTGCTCCTTCCCCATAAGTATCACTGTATAAAAACCTATACAGCATATCATTACTTTGAGCTAACTACCATATGGGTATGGATGCAAACAGAACATTTTCACATTTGCAAAACAGATAAGCAATCAAGCAAACAAAAGCTATGAAACGTTACCTACTGATTAGGAGAAAAAACGTGGCATAACACTGCAGTACTGTAAGAGCTCTGCAGGCAGATTTCTAACAGACATGTATCAGTGGCTAATTAAAGGAAAAAAAAAAGATACTGCTCCAATAGCAGATGATTAATGATTAATTAGCAAAACGCATAAGCAACTGCACAAACCACAAATTGCATCTTCCATTAAGAGAATATTAATTTTGTATGTACACATATGAAAAGCTTCCACAGCAGAACAATGGAAGAAATGGTTATGTCGATAGGGAAGTCAGCTAAAAATCACTGATATTACCCACAAGTGCCTCGCTCAAGCAAAAAGCTTTTTACAAATACAAACACTTGATTTCCATAGCTTTATATACAGCAGCGCTATCAGTCCCGATATGCAAGTATCCATCAGCTTCTTCATACTGGTTTTTTTGCTTCTCTGCTTTTTCAAAACCTATGCCCTTAACACCTGCAACAGATAGTTTTTTCTCTCCCACGTTCTATCAGAAATAAAGGGCGAAGTCCTCATCAGACAGCAACTGTGCATACAACATGCACATACAACATGCACAACAGGGAAGAGCATGGAGCTGCGAGAGGAATCCATCAGAGAGAGGCAGGGGGGAGGAAAGAATGGTGGGTTGAATTGCAAGCACTCAGTTCCTCACCACAGCACAGGCTGAGGAGATGTAAGAAGAGGTGAGAATCTATATTAAGCAGAGGCCTTAAAAGAGAGGCAGGCAATAAGATCTGCCTGTGCATCCCACATGTTTTTTTAGAAAGTTTAGTGACAAATTCCCCTACAAGAAGACCACAGAAGAAAGCTGTAAAATCATAGAATGGTCCAGACTGGAAGGGACCTTCAAAGGTCATCTAGTCCAATCCCTCCCCACCCCAATCAGAAGGGACATCCTCAACTAGACCAGGTTGTCCAAAGCATGCTTATCCATAGTCTGCAAAGCTTAACATCTGGACAGATCTCCACCTCCCTTGACATTTATAGCCTTTTATTGCTCTTAAAAAAAAACAACAAACAAAAAAAACCCAAACAAACAAACAAACCAAAAAAAAAACACAACACCACCAAACCACAAACAAACAAAAAAGCAACACCAAACACAGTATCACAGAAGGTTAAAGGTTGGAAGGGACCTCAAAAGCTCATCCAGTGCAACTCCCCTGCCAGTGAAGGATCACCTATACCAGATCACACAGCAAACACATCCAGGCAGGTCATGAATATCTCCAGAGAGGCAGACTCCAGAACCACCCTGGGCAGCCTGTTCCAGTGTTCTGTCACCTTCACAGAGAAAACCTCTTTCTCATATGTTTCCATGGAACTTCCTATGCCTCAGCCTCAACTCATTACCCCTTGTCCTGTCATTGCACATCACTGAGCAGAGCCTGGTTCCAGCCTCCTTGCAGTTGCCCTTTACATATTGATAAACATGAATAAGGAAGGTCACCCCTCAGTCTCCTCCTCTCCAAACTAAAAAGCGCCAGCTCCCTCAGGCTCTTTTCATAAGAGAGATGTCCTACTCCCACCCACAAAAATAAAAAACAAGCAAAACCATCTTCAAACAAAAACAAATAGAAAAACCCCAACCCAACAACAAACAAGTATTCACCATGTGAAATACTGCCTTGGTAGTATGGTAATAAAGCAGGTGCCACAATAAAAGGCAAAGAGAAAGTTTTTAAGCCTCTACCTCACCCTGTCAGTAGCATTCTCTTGAGATCTGAAAATGCAAGAAAATACTCTTCAACCACTTACTGCTGGTGTTTGTGGGGGTTTTTTGGTTTGTGCTTTTTTTCTTTTTTTTTCCCCCTCTCTTATGCTTTCAGGTCTCTTGAGCATGTTCCAGCAAATGGAGAAAAAGATCAACCTGCTATTTTACTGCTCTTGCAGGCTTCTGCAAAACCCATCTCACCGTTAACGCAGCCACTGCAAAGGTCAGACACATCATTCCCATTTCTCTCAAATATTAAGCAGCCTCTCTAGAACAAATAAATAAACCATAAAGAGCTCTGCTTAATTAGAGTGGACCATGTGTGCACACATAAATAAAACAAGCTCGTGGCAAAGCAAGAATTTTTTTGCTTATGTATTATTTATTTTTAAACGATGCTGTACACTAATTAATACTCACAGAGGGGGCTACCTATAAGAAGAATAAAAACTTCTTTCACCAATACTCATTTTCCTAGCAAATTCTCTCCCTCTGCAATGCTTGCCATATAATGTCACACAACTCACACTGTGTGTCAGTATGTGGCTACATCTACAGCACTTCACACTGCTATCATAGGACCACAGGACATTAGGGGTTGGAAGGGACCTCTGGAGATCATAGAATCACAGAATGGTAAGGTTGGAAGGGACCTCAAAGATCATCTAGTTCCAACCCCCTGGCATAGGCAGGGACACCTCCCACTAGTACAGCTCACTCAAGGCCTCAAGTATCTCAAGTACTCAAGATCTTCAAGTCCAACTCCCTTGCCAGAGCAGGACCATAGAATCTAGTGTAGGTCGTGCAGGAACACATTCAGCCAGGGCAGAAAAGGCTCCAGAGAAGAAGAGTCCACAACCTCCCTGGGGGGCCTATTCCAGTGCTCTGTGACCCTTACGGTGAAGAGGTTCTTCCTCATGTTGAGGTGGGAACCTCCTGTGCTGCAGTTTCTATCCATTGCCCCTTGTCCCATCCCAGGGCACAAGTGAGCAGAGGCTGTCCCTGTCCCCTCCTTCCTGACTCCCAGCCCTCACATAAAATCCTCTCTCAGTCTTCTCCTCTCCAGAGTAAACAGCCCCAGGTCTCTCAACCTCTCCTCTTAAAGCAGTGCTCCAGTCCTTTCAGCATCCTTGTAGCCCTCCGTTGGACTCCCTCAAGTAGATCCCTGCTCCTCTTCAACTGAGGAGCCCAGAACTGGATGCAATATTCCAGGTGAGGTCTCACTAGGGACCATCTTCACTATTATGGAAAATAAAGGTTTTACTCTCTAATAGGGACAGCACACCAGTAACACTATCATTATATCAATAACCCAAGGCACTGCATTTGTCTGACAGCAGTTTGCTATTCTGCATTTTGAGAAACATTTGCACTCCAGCCATGGTTACAGTACAACTTATTAAACACATTGCTGCTCCAACATGTGTAAACAGGAGCCAGGTCACTGCAGCTTTACTTTCTTACATCTACCTAATTAAAACCTTCAAACTTGAAGGTCAGATCTTCATTTTACCATGCAGTTCAACATATAGCACATTCTTGGGCATCCCTGCTGAACAATAACAACATCTGTAGTGGATTAATTTACTGTTTAATTAAGAGCTCTGCATTTCTGTGCCATGCCATGTCTTACCAAATCTATGCTTCAGTATACAAAGCAACTAAAGACCAATTTTTTTACCTAATGGCAATAGTTTAACACAAGGTACTTATGAGCATGTTCCTGTAGGGTTGTTTGTGAATTTCTGGCATACAGAGTCACTATGAACCGAAAGAGAAGGAGCAATTAATTCTCTTTTTCCCCCAATAATATTATCTACTTCAGGTGACACACATGAACAGGAGGATGAATTACTGCCATCCACAGCTGCTAGGGAGCACAGAGCAAAACCTCAGAGGCAGCACAGAACAAAACCTCAGAGGCAGCACAGAGCAAAACCTCAGAGGCAGCACAGAGCAAAACCTCAGAGGCAGCACAGAGCAAAACCTCAGAGGCAGCACAGAGCAAAACCTCAGAGGAGGCACAGAGCTCACCAAGGCTGCAAGGATGGGAAAGGATGCTGCCAAAAACTCCCAGCCACTCGAGACATCAAAGTTCTCACATTCACCTCCACAGATTTCCTCCAGTGGCACAAGGACAATGCCTTCACCTCTGTGCAAAAGCTATTCACCATTTAATCATACTGGATCATTGATCATAGAATCATAGAATGATAAAGTTGGAAGGGACCTCAAGGATCATCTAGTTCCAACCCCCTGCCATAAGCAGGGACACCTCCCACTAGTACAGCTCACTCAAGGCCTCGTCCAGTCTGGCCTTGAACACCTCCAGGGAGGGAGCAGCCACAACCTCCCTGGGCATCCTGTGCCAGTGTCTCACCACCTTCACTGGAAAGAACTTCCTCCTAACATCCAGTCTAAATCTCCCCTCTGCCAGTTCAAACCCATTGCCCCTTGTCCTGTCATTGCAAGACCTTGTCAATAGTCCCTCCCCAGCCTTCTTGTAGGCCCCCTTCAGATACTGGAAAGATACTCTAAGGTCTAATGGAAGCCTTCTCTTCTCCAGGCTGCAGAGCCCCAACTCTTGTAGCCTGTCCTCATAGCAGAGCTGCTGCAGCCCTCTGATCATCTTTGTGGCCTCCTCTGGACCCGCTCCAACACTTCCATGTCCTTCCTGTGCTGAGGGCTCCAGAACTGCACACAGGACTCCAGGTGAGGTCTGACAAGAGTAGAGTAATTGGATCTTCTTTAATCTACAGTTTTTTACCTTAGTAGGTTTTGGCTTTGTTTTGTTGCTTTGGTTCACTTGCTTGTTATTTTTTAAACAGCACACAGAGGAGTGAGTTATTTACAAAATAAAAATCACCTTTCCAAATATAATTCTGTACTACAGAATTCATAACATGCTTAAGTCTTTACTAGTTCTTTGTCCAGTTGAATTTTAGACTGAAAAGTACATCTCTACCTGGTTTTAAAAAGTAATACTTTTTTATACACATATATATACACACACACAGAGCTATTTTATATGACAGCATAAGACTCAACCCAAAATTTCCTCAGTGGAATTTATGTTCTGACCTTTTCTAAGAAAAAAATTATCAAGTTTCATTTTACGTTAGCTACTGCCATTAGAGTAGGTGTATATGATGTAAAGCCTGCCTGGAAGCTACTCCTGACTCTGAAACAGCACTGGTATTAGCAACCACTTCCTAAACCACCAAGATTTCACCTGCCATTTTAGAAACAGGATGTATTTCAGGATTTTTCGTTCTAAACTACACTTACTTTAGAAAGAAGGGCACCGAGGCTGGTGAGAGGCCTCGAGCACAGCCCTATGAAGAGAGGCTGAGGAAGCTGGGATTGTTTAGCCTGCAGAAGAGGAGGTTCAGGGGGGACCTTCTTGCTGTCTACAACTACCTGAAGGGTGGTTGTAGTCAGGAGGAGGTTGCTTTCTTCTCTCAGGTAAGCAGCACCCGAACAACAGGACAGAGTCTCAAGCTGCACCAGGGGAAGTTCAGGCTGGAGGTGAGGAGAAAGTTCTTGCCTGAGAGAGTCATTGGTTGCTGGAATGGGCTGCCCATGGAGGTGGTGGAGTTGCCGTCCCTGGAGGTGTTCAAGGTGGGTTTGGATGTGGCACTTGATGCTATGGTCTAGTCTTGAGGCCTGTGGGAACGGGTTGGACTTGAGCTTTGAGGTCTCTTCCAACCTTGGTGATACTGTGATACTTACTGGACATTGGAAGTGTTGGAAACTCAAATTTGGACAGTGAATCCAAAATAATAAGGAACTATGAAGATCCCTACAGAAATTTAGGATTCTTTTTTTCCCATGGCCAAGAAGTTCTTGCAGTGTAATCAAGAGTGCTCATTAGCTGTATTTGCTTAAAGGCATAAATCCATGTCACTCAAAAACAAGGCATAGCACATCACAGAGAGTTGGGCAAGCTAGTCAGTACTGCATGGAACATTCATCAGGTAGAAGGTGGGGTTGTATTAGGCCGCCTTGGTTTACAGCACCATAAACCAAATCAGGAGCAGACAAGAGGGTCCTTCCTCAACAAAGCCTTCACGTACCAAATTTCAAAAGAAAGCAGAAATTGTTTCCTTCAACAGATAACTCAGCTGGCAGCAGAGAAAACAGGACACTCAAGAACAGGCAATAATACTTGTAATCGAGAGGAAAAAAACCTTGTCCACAGAATTTGGCATTCAGTTGTGATAAAAACAGTCAGTATTGAGCCAAGATCATTGACTTCCTTCCAGTATCTGAAGGGGGCCTACAAGAAGGCTGGGGAAGGACTATTGACAAGGTCTTGCAACGACAGAACAAGGGGCAATGGGTTTGAACTGGCAGAGGGGAGATTTAGACTGGATGTTAGGAGGAAGTTCTTTCCAGTGAAGGCGGTGAGACACTGGCACAGGATGCCCAGGGAGGTTGTGGCTGCTCCCTCCCTGGAGGTGTTCAAGGCCAGGTTGGACGAGGTCTTGAGTGAGCTGTACTAGTGGGAGGTGTCCCTGCTTATGGCAGGGGGTTGGAACTAGATGATCCTTGAGGTCCCTTCCAACTTTATCATCCTATGATTCTATGACTTTTTCACATAACATGGCAGGGGGGGGAATAATCTTTCTCAAAGAGTTGAGGGCAGCAAATCTCACCACACCAGAGGTGCTTAACTGCTCTTGAAGGCATTAACCAATTCTAGTGCCTAGTGCCATCACCAGAAGGTGCTACAGATTTGCAAGGAAAGTTCTTCACAGAAGACTGAGATAAGCCTTGCTAGCATAATGTTTTGAAATATGAAGGCTCGAAATAAAATACAGTGAAAAAGAACATAGCAAAAGACACCTCATTAAATATCCCAGCTCTGATGACTATTTTTAGTATCTCCTGATATTTCCATCAGAAGTGGAAAACACAACAGCAAAGACAGTATTGTCCCACAGAAGCTTACCCAAGTATGGACAGAAGCTACAAGAGGAAGGGTTTGCAGAAGGAAGGGCTACGTCAGTCACGCAGTATCCCCAACATGTCGCCAGGTTGTTTCAGATAAGGTACTTGAGATGGCCTTAGAATCAGCATCTTTCGTCCCTTCACTGCTACAGCAACCTACTCCAGCACATTGCAATAACCCACACATAGCCTAACTCTCTGATACCTAAGGGAAGCAATCTCTCTGGAGAAAGCACTTTTGCAGGACTTGAGGTCAAGCTTGTAAAGGAAAGCCAAAGCCTCTCTCTCTGTAGCACCTTATTACTTCACGAGACAAAGCTGCAGCCGAGCAACTGCAAAGCCAGGGCTGCACATTGTGCCAGAAGCTATTTCCTTATCTCTCAATGATGCAGATACATTTCTGACAGGATGATCTTATCTCAGCAACCTTCACCATTTGAGAAGCATAGAGATCTTTTTTGCAAACAGATGAGTGGCACAGCAGAGAGGAAGGGCATGAGAAGTCATCATTAATTTAGAGCCACAGAACGGGGCTGAAATCTTGTGATTTTTGTCATATTGTCCAGTTGCTGTGCTGTGGGCTGACCCTGGCTGGATGTCACATGCCAACCAAGATGCTCTATCACCGCTTCTCCTCGACTCAACAGGGTACACAAAGGAACAAAAGGTTCAAAAGACTCACAGGTTAAGATCAGGGCAGAAAGGGATCAGGCATCCATTACTGACACCGGCAAGACAGATTCAGCCTGGGGAAATTAGTGCAGTTGATACCTCCATGGCTGCAGGGGTACCATCTGCCTCACCATGGTCTTCACCACAGGCACTGCTCTGGTATAACCATAAACCCAATACATAGAAAAGATTATTTCAGTGTCCTTAAATCTTAATTCCTAATGGTGTCTTTCCAACAAAGTTATTTGTTCTCAAAGGTCACAGAATTATCCTTTCACAACACATCAGGAATTGCTAGGGTGTTTTAATGGCACTAGTGGCCTTCTCCAGAGCATACAGTACTTAAGAGTAGGAAAAGTATATAGGCAACACTTCTTTCAGCTCTTCAGAAGAACACAACTGATCTCCTTATAAACTTAGGTCAAATCACACTTGAAAAGAACAACCGTAAGCACCTGTGGTCATTTTAAGTGACAACACACACACAAAAAGCATTAACCAAACAAATACCAATAAAAGCAACCAACCCAAACCAAAGAACCCAACCAAAACCACCAAAACAAACCAAAACCCAAACTCCATTGATACAGGATTTGATGTTCTTTATGTTTACCACATGAAAACTTTAAAACCCTGAAGAAAGAATCTACATAAAAGGAGCATGCCTGAATTTCCACAGTGGAGTATTCTTACTCTAGGCTCGATGGAATCATAGAATGGAAGAGATCCTGAAGGTCATTTAGTTCCAGCACCCCTGCCATGATGTCATGGGTTTAACGAGCTGACAGAGTAAAGTTCTCAAACGAATTGGAGGAAAAAACCCAGAATTATATTTGGAGAGAGTGTTACAGATGGAAATTACAAAGCAGATAAAGAATACATAAGCAAACCCCCCTGAATTTTCCCCCAACACAAAACTAAATCTATAATCCTCAGTGCTCCAGTCCTCCCCCCCATGCCTCTGCCATCCAAGAGACCTAAGCACAGCCTCTGGAGGCCCCAAACCAGGCCTATTGTTACATGTTTGTCCTGATAACACAGCTCCTGCCTGGCACAAGGCTGGAAGGGGAGGAAAGGAGCACAAGCTGGCCTTGCCCTGAGTTTATGAAGAGATAGCAGAATTATGGGATTGAATAACAATCTTCCAGTCCCCAGAGGACTCTCTTTAACCTTATAGTTCCCAACCTGGGACACATGAGCAGGGACACCTCCCACTAGACTAGGTTGCCTCATGCAAACTGGCCTTGAACACTTCCAGGGAGAGGGCATCCACAACCTCACTGGGCAATCCACTCCAGTGTCTCACCATCCTCTCCATAAAATTTTTCTTCCTAATATCCGCTCTAAATCATCCTTGTTCCAGCTTAAAGCCATTGACCTCATCCTATCACTACAAGGCCCTGCAAAGAATAGTATGAGTAATAAACCACACAAAAGCCTAGATAAATACACAAGTTTTCCTCAGTAGTTTTACTTTTTTTTTTCTGGTGAATTGATTGCATCTTGACCACTCTGAACACTTCTATAACAACAACACACTTAAACATGGTTTACTGTAACCAGCCAAATCTAACTCTAATCCTCAACCATTATGAAACAATCAGCAATAAAAATTATTTTCACTCTATCAGAAAGGAAAAAATAACCCATTACAAGATGAAAACTTTTCTAGAACAAATCTACAAGCAACAGACACATCAGAGGACCTCAGAAGAGAGAGAGGTTGGAAAGGGGAAGAGAAAAAGATACACTTTAAAAAGACTTCCATGAAAGAAAAGCCTCAGAATTCCAAGAAATGTGTGTTTGAAATACCAAACTGTAGGGCATGTGGTTATTTATTTAGAAGATTTCCTAGAGAATCCTTTGGCTAAGTACTGGATTAAAAAAAAACAAAACAAAAAACCAGATCAGTCTTGTAGAGCACAAAGCAACACACAGCCCTATATAGGACATACATATATGTCCTACTGAGACACACTGAGGAAGTACTGGATTAAAAAAAAATATTGATCAGTCTTGTAGAGCACAAAGCAACACACAGCCCTATACAGGACATACATATAAGTCCTACTGAGACACACTGAGGGAGTTGGAGCTGTTCAGTCTCGAGAGGAGGCGGCTACAAGGAGATTTTACTGTGGCCTTCCAGTATCTGAAGGGGGTCTATAGAGAAGCTGGGGAGGGACTTTTTAGGATATCAGGTAACGATAGGACTAGGGGGAACGGATCCAAGTTCTAAGTGGATAGATTCAGATTGGATGTTAGGAAGAAGTTTTTTACCGTGAGGATGGTAAGACACTGGAACAGGTTGCCCAGAGAGGTGGTGGAAGTACCAACTCTGGAGGTTTTTAAGACCAGGCTGGATGGGGCTCTGAGTAACCTGATCTAGTGTGAGGTGTCCCTGTCCATGACAGGGGATGTGGAACTAGATGACCCTTGAGGTTACTTCCAACCCTGATGATTCAATGAGCATACTACAAAAATATCCTCTCCCTGTGTTTGAGCTCATACATACCTATCTTTGACATTTGTTACCCACTCCTGTCAACAGTTTATGTATTAAAAAAAACAACTATAAAGTAAAATAGAGAGGAAAAATTCCAATTTAACAGGAAACATTCCCAGTTAGGACCAACACATACAGTTAGAACTGGAAAATGTGATCATCACTTCCTGGCCTCAACAGCAAAGTTTGTTTTTCTACTTTGTGTGTTACACCCAGGTTTTTCCATAGGCCTCCAACTGCATACTGCTGAGCTTTGTTTTTATTAGCTTTTGGAGTAGAGAACGACAATTATCCAGATTTTAAATTCCTTTATAGGAACAACTCATCTGGAAAAAACAAAGTGGGGGGACAATAAAACCTTTAACAATGGCAAACACCAAAGGTCTTCCAAGACTTCGATAAGAAATCAGACATACTTCTTCGTCCCTCAAAATACTTGAGTGATAGATAATTCCTTTTCTCCAGTAGGACTTCACTTTTGCTCCTAATTGGATACAAGTATGAATTGATCAGTGTGAAATTATTTCAGTCTTTTGGGAAAAAAAAAAAAAATAACCAATCTTAGGACCTGAATAACCTTCAGGTTTCAATCCAGATTTACGGCATCATTTTCTTCTCATTTCTGGATCCTCCTACTTTGTTGACACCCAAAAAATTTCGTCGTCTTATCTGGCAACATAGCTAAAAGGGGCACTGCAGACAATTCCTCACCTAGGAACTGAAGTCCTTTAACACTCTGTCACACCTTCTGAGCATAACAGGGTACCAGTATCAAGTTTGGTGAGAAATCAGCTACCTCAAACTCTCCAGTGATGTAAAAAAAGGCAAACATCCTCTCCAAAGCTACTCCCCAGCAGGACAAGGTTTAAAGATAACAAAGACTTTGCTCCCAAAAATTAGCCAGACAAACTAGTTAAAATGAGGTCTAGAATGAAAGATGAGGAGGGCCACGAAGATGATCAGAGGGCTGCAGCAGCTCTGCTATAAGGACAGTTTGAGAGAGTTGGGGCTCTGCAGCCTGGAGAAGAGGAGGCTTCGAGCAGACCTTAGAGTAGCCTTCCAGCATCTGAAGGGGGCCTACAGGAAGGCTGGGGAGGAACTATTGACAAGGTCTTGTAATGACAGGACAAGGGGCAATGGGTTTAAGCTGGCAGAGGGGAGATTTAGACTGGATGTTAAGAGGAAGTTGTTTGCAGTGAGGGTGGTGAGGCACTGGCACAGGTTGCCCAGGGAGGCTGTGGTTGCTCCCTCCCTGGAGGTGTTCAAGGCCAGGTTGGAGGAGATCTTGAGTGAGCTGTACTAGTGGGAGGTGTCCCTGCCTATGGCAGGGGGTTGGAACTAGATGATCCTTGAGGTCCCTCCCAACCTTACCATTCTATGAGAAAGTGCAGATCAAGTAACATGCTTGCAGATACCTCAACACTGCTTAAATTTTGTATTACAGCAGTTGCTCTGCTTAAATGTCAACCTGCAGCAGTTGCTTCCTGGAACAAGAAACACCAGCTCACCTCTTGCTGCTACAAGAAAGTCAAGAAGATATTCACTGGGCAGAGGAAATAAAAATTTAAATGAGGTCTTATATTTAAAACTGCAGACTTTTTGGCATCTAGCAATCCATATGTTGCACACAGAACCTACAGACAAGGGGACAGGGACCACTAGGTAACAAAGCCTCAGTACTTCACCTCCTGTGTCCTCCTGGCTCTAAGCTGCTAATGCTCAGCAAAGGACTTGCAAACAGCATCTTTCAACCATGTAAGCTTTAGTTTACTTAAATTACTCTTCAAAGCAAATCTTGGGGAAAATGAACAAATGAAAAACCCAAACACCTTAACTAAGCGAATAAGTATCAGGATGTGAAGAACATTTCAAACGTCGATGTCTGAAATATTCCATGTGAACTAAAGTAAAAAAAATTTTTAAAAAAATGATGCTGATCTGTAAATGTTTACCTGGTTTATTATTCTGCTGGTCATGAGACATGCAGTGAGTAGCAGATCTACACCAACACTTCATAAATTAGTCAGACAAGGCCACAGCTGTATAAATTAAAGACTAAAGCCTTACATATATATACACATGTGCAGCAGGAGCCAAATGAACCTTAAAAAGTAGTTGGAAACAGCAGCTGATGGTGGGTTTTATATTTTTATTTTGCTCCTGAACAGCTTTGCTTTGTTTTAGTATCATTTTTGCCTCTGACCTAAGTTTTCAATCAACATTCCTCTGCACAAGTGAATCTACACTGACTCGTATTGGTTTGTGCTGTATGAGGAACTGGCCAAGCCCTACACATGAGTATGAAAAAGATTCCTGAATTACACTAGAACTGAAATCTGCTTGTTCAGCTGTAATCAATAAATTGGAAACACACGAAAGGCTAAAACAAACAGGTACCTGACAATATAAAAAGTTAATTTGTGCTGAGTTACACCTACTACTGACCCAGTGACAGCCCTTTCTTGTTTAGAAGTCAGGTCATAAACCTGGCAGAACAGAACCGTAAAAAGGTTTCATTTGGTAGTTTAGGTGTTGGGTTTTATTCTCTGCAGTTTAACAGCTAGGTAGCAATAATCTTCAGGGCTTGGTTTGGCTTTGTCTAGATGAGGATTTAGGGATACATACATCACACTGCAGAAAGGCATATAAATAAAAAGCCTAACCAAACAAAACAACACATAGAATCATAGAATGGTAAGGTTGGAAGGGAACTCAAGGATCATCTAGTTCCAATCCCCTGCCATAGGCAGGGACACATCCCAATAGTGCAGCTCACTCAAGGCCTCATCCAATCTGGCCTTGAACACCTGTAGGCAGAGAGCATCCACGACCTCCCTGGGCAACTCATTCCAGTACCTCACCACCCTCACTGTAAAGAACTTCCTCCTAACATCCAGTCTAAATCTCCCCTCTGCCAGTTCAAACCCATTGCCCCTTGTCCTGTCGCTGCAGGACCTTGTAAATAATCCTTCCCCAGCCTTCCTGTAGGCCCACTTCAGATACTGGAAGGCTGCTATCAGGTCCTCACGAAGCCTCCTCTTCTCCAGGCTGCAGAGCCCCAACTCTCTCAGCCTGTCCTCATAGCAGAGCTGCTGCAGCCCTCTGAGCATCTTTGTGGTCCTCCTCTGGACCCACTCCAACACTTCCATGTCCTTCCTGTGCTGAGGGCTCCAGAACTGCACACAGGACTCCAGGTGGGGTCTGACAAGAGCAGAGTAAAGGGGCAGAATCCCCTCCCTTGCCCTGCTGCCCACACTGCTCTTGATGCAGCCCAGCACTCGGTTGCTGTCTGGGCTGCATGTGCACACTGCAGGTTCATGTTGAGCTTTTCACCACCCCAGACTCCAAGGTCCTTTTCCTCAGGGCTGCTCTCCAGCCATTCACCACCCAGCCTGGATTTGTGCTTGGGATTGTGCCTACCCAGGTGCAGGACCTTACACTTGGCCTTGTTGAATGTCATGAGGTTGGCCTGGGCCCACCTCTCCAGCCTGTGCAGGTCCCTCTGGATGGATCCCTGCCCTCTAGCAAGTCGACTGTGCCACACAGCTTGGTGTCATCTGCAAACTTGCTGAGGGTGCACTCCATTCCTCTGTCCATGTTACCGACAAAGATGTTAAATGGCACTGTTGCCAGCACTGACCCCTGAGGGACACCACTTGGCACTGGTCTCCAGGTGGACATTGTGCCATTGATTACCACTCTCTGGGTGAAGCCTCAAGAGCAAACAACCACCACGCAAAAACTGCACCCCGGTAGGCAAAGGGTATGGAAGCCCTCCATGGGCCTTGTAAGTGATGGTGCTTTTTGCTCCTAACAAAAAACCTGAAACTCCTCCAGTTGATTCCCAATAACTGGTTATTTTAACTCCAACATGCTCAAAGGACTAATTTTCTTGTGATGTTATTACAGTTCATACGGATCAATACTAAAGATTATGACCACAGTCACCACCGGATTATGCTGCTGTAATGCCCTTAAACAAATGATCTTTCTAATCCAGCATTAGCAGATCACACTCTGAGCTTTGAAATGGGGTTCAGCCTGCTCTTGATATCTAAATAAAGCTTAAATCAAACTCAGTGACACTGGTGTTAATCTAAAGCTGTGTGGCTGTGAATCAGCCTTGGTATTTTTGTTTGGTTTTCATGGCTCCTCTCTACCAACGTTTACACCACAGAGCATCAGCATGGAAATTCTGCCTTGGTCTCATCTCCAAAGCATATTTATTTCCACCTAACTAACTGGACAGCTGTAGAAAGTTATTTTTACTTTAAAAATAACACATTTCACAGATTGAAAACTTTAAAAAAGTAATGTAAGTTTTTTGTTGCTTGGACCATTGTGTACTTCAGTAAGCTGTTGTTTTGTTGGGTTTTTTAACTGTTCTGTGTTTATTTGGCAGCAATAGAATTTCAAAAAACCCTAGTATAAGCTTTTAGTCCTTTGTGTAAAACAAAATTTAATCCAAATCCTACTTTCATTTATTTATTAAAGATGCTTTTTTTTTTTTTTTGGTGAACCATATTTTCCCTCAAATCTCAATTGCTGTGTAATAAACATCCTGGATAAAAACAAATCTGTCTGAATTTATTATTTTGCTGATACTCTCTGAAACATCCTGTTCTTAAGCAGAACATTGGAGTTTTGAAAAGCAGCTTTATGAGGCTATTGGAAAATCAGAGTCCTGTGCTTCATTCCCAGATCTCTTGTGTGCAAGCAATTTAACATTCACTGGCCAATGACTACACTCAGAGAGACCTCAGTGCTAGGATGCTTGGTTCTGTCACCCCCCAGCGTGTGCTGGGCATGGTGGCTCTGTGAAGAATGCCTATGTAGAGACCAGCATGGCATAACTGGACTTGCAGCACCCTTTCCAAAACAAGCAAACGAATAAGCCTGTTACTTGAAGAAGTCAGTAAGTTTGATAACATGCTAAGCACTTCAGTTTTCAAGAGAAGTTGAGGGAATTGTCTTTTCCTCCAGGATGAAGCAGTGGAGTGTGAGCACACCTTCCTGTGAGTGAGAAATTTTACATTTCCTCAAGCTATAACACTTCTATTAGCCAGGGATGCCAGCATGGCTACAAGATTAAGGGGAGAGAAGAATGGAGAAACAATCATGCAAGCTATTCCTGCAGCACTGCAGAACTGCTATGTGCACACACTCATGGAAGTTATTATTAATAAGGAAAATTAGGAGAAACAAAATTAAGATGTTTTGCGCATGAGGAACAGTGAAAACTGAAGCTGATAAACAGGACTCAGGTGCTTCAGCAACCATCTCAAGTCATGTTTTCTGTAAGAATGCTGTTTATACATTAAAAGTAGCACCATTAGCCAGAGGAGAAGCCACAGATGCTATATTTCTTGGAAATATAAACCCAGAAGCATTCATTACTGAACCGTGAGTGAGAAAAGTAGCCTACACATTTTCACTGGTTCTTAATCTCTCATGATCATTTGCACACTCTGTTACCAGGAGATGGACTCCTCTGTAAGGTCCCTCAGATTTTTTTTTTATTTGATTCCTGTTTCCTGCTACAGTCATTTATCTATTTGAAATATCATTATAGTGACATTATTGGTATAACTAATGTAGGTGGCCTACCACATTATTACCATAATGAAGCAGTGCAATATAAAGCAAAGCAGAGCATACAGAAGAAATAATCACAACCTCACACCAAGAAGTCATCCAGCACATACAACCCATGAATGTCAGATGCAGAAGAAAGGACAAAGAAGCTCGAGGGGAGAGAAAACTTCACAGCCTGAACAAGCAGTGAGGAAAAAAAATTATCAGGAAAAACACCCAAAAAAGTAGGAAAAACTCTGGGTGACAAATACCTCCTGAAACAGACAAAACACAAATTACTTCCTCCTGTTTGGTTCAGCTCTTTGGCTTCTGTATGTATTCATACAGTTCTAATAAAGCCTTAGTAATCAATCGTCAGTAAAAATACCTCTCATACACATTTTATTTCTTCTACACAAAACCATCTCTGAGACCTCTGGTACACAGTTGGCCTCTGAAACAAAATGAAGTAAAAATGCCAACATGAAACCTGCTAGCTCCCAAGGCACGCAAAACTGCAAAAATCTTTAGATTTCGGAACTGTCCCTTCTTTTACTCAGTCTTGAAAGAAAAGCTGGTCAGGTATCACCCATTCTAAAGCACTGGCACAGCCTCACTGGTTGTGATGGTTTGGGAGTTCCCAGCCCCCAACACTTTGTAAAATGACCCAGACTAGAACTCAGCCAGTTGGAAGTTAAGGACTGAAGCTCTATTTACAGCTCAGCACAATGTACAAGCAGAGATAAACACTGTAGACAGGAATAGTTACAGAAATAGACAAGGCAAAGGGAATACAGAAACACAACTCCCCTCCCAGAAATCAGAGACCCCAGGAGGGGCTCCCAACCACCCTTCCACCTTCTCCCCACCCCTGTACCTTACCCCAGGGTTTGCCTTACACACAAGGTGAATTAGGAGGATCGGTCAGGGGGGTTAGAAGAAAAGTGGTTAGTGAGGATTAATCAGCAGAGGAGCCAGAGCCAGAAGCTGCTAGACTGCCCCGGACGCTGTTCTGTGTCCCCAGAGAGAGACAGACAGACAATGCCTTAGCAACGTTTTGGTTTCTTTTCCCAAAACATATCTCAGCAAGCCTATGAGTGAAGTAGATATCATGATGTTTTCCTTTCACAGCCTGTAGTGTAATTTTCTCTATTAAAATATTCCAATTAGCCTCAAACTAGCACACCAGTTTGTAAGCTGGACCTGTAATTTAACAGTACAAGTGCAGCAAATGCTCTGAGGTGACACTGCACACAAACACCCTGATGCAATCTCCAACAAGCTGGGTGAAAACATCACAATAGGAGCAAAATATTTGTTGTGTCTCTCAACTGAGCCTCTAATGAAGATCCTGCAGATGCACTGTGTTTACTTACAAGATAAGCACTTCAAACCATCTCTGTCAAGGCTTGCTAGAGTTCTCTCGTAATAGGATTAATTTGTTTGCAGAGTGGTTTGTCGTTCAGAGAAAGGGCAAAGCTTCCCTAGAGTTGAACATATGCAAGAATAACTTCAAAAAAAGAATATATAATATCACTGAGTTCAAGAAGGAGCTGAAATATTCACTGTACTGACCTGAAAGGTATGCAATAATTTGCATGGACAGAATCTCATTACCATTTCTCTGGCTAGGCTGTGACCAAGGCAACAGTTAATCCAGAGAAGTGTGTAACAAAAGCCCCTTTAAAATGTACAGAGGTACCAACCACACCAAACTGTGTGGCACAGTCGACTTGCTAGAGGGCAGGGATCCATCCAGAGGGACCTGGACAGGCTGCAG
>VWZE01016781.1:282684-338739 GCA_013396675.1 Eubucco bourcierii
GGTGGGGGGGGGGGGGTTTATACTTGTTAAAACCAGTTCCTTGTAGACATAAGAGCGATGGAGTGAGTAAAAAGGCAATTTCATTTCAGATCAGAATGCTCCCAGCCCATTAATCTGGTTCCAGTTCTGACATGGATGTCAGTGTATCATTCACCATTTATATTGCACTTTCACAGCTGAGTGTGCATCTGAAAAGACTGCAAGACCTGCCTCTCTTACTCTACTCTTTCCTCATCTCTCTCATACACTACAACATACTGAAAAAAAAAATATATATATTTACCCATCTCAACTGCACCTTACCATAAAGGAAGGCTACATCTTTCATGATGCTTACACTGTATTGGATAAGCCTTAACAGAAACAATTCTTGTCATTCAACACGTGCAGAACCCCAAACCAGAGCTGCAACAGCCTATGCTGATTTGCACCTAATTTGGTTTTGAAAACATGTCAATGTGTGTCTTCTGAATACTCAAGTGAAGTTTATGGTTTGTTATTGCAATGTAATAAACTGCTGTTGCTTGAGGAGCGACAAGAAGTTACTACTCTACAAAACCTAGCTACAATTAGTTATTACTCTACAAAACCTAGCTAGTGATCCAAGTTTAACTGGTCCTGTGCATTCTGCATGCCACTCATTGATGGTCACCTGATAGTTTGGCTGGTTGGTTGGTATTCTTCCTACTAGAAGAAGCATATCCAAGAATTAATTATTTTTTTAAAGCATAACTATTGTCATTCAGTTCAATGTATGACCTGCAGAAGAGAAGCTACTGAAAGTGATTTCAGTCCTAAGTCACACAATCCTTACTTTAGTTGGCTTTGCCAGAGACCTGCCAAATGCTGATAAGCACAGCAGCTCTCCTCTACAGTCAAATCTCAAGTTCCTGACCAGAACTGGTTTATATCACAGAATGGTAAAGTTGGAAGGGACCTCAAGGATCATCTAATTCCAACCACCTGTCATAGGCAGGGACACCTCCCACTAGTACAGGTTGGTCTCTGCTTCTTGACCCCTTTTCCAAATAATTTTACTGAATGCTTCAATTAACAAGGGTTTATGCCATACAGCCACAGACTGGACTCTGTCTCTTTTTAAGCTATGAACAGAAGCCCCACAGTTATCTATTAGATGCTTCTTTGTTAGTGCACCCAAAAGTAATGCCAAGCAGCATCTATGTCACAGAGATTGTGGACAGAATGGGTTTAAACTGGCAGAAGGAAGATTTAGACTGGATGTCAGGAGGAAGTTGTTTGCAGTGAGGGTGGTGAGGCACTGGCACAGGTTGCCCAAGGAGGTTGTGGCTGCTCCCTCCCTGGAGGTGTTCAAGGCCAGGTTGGACGAGACCTTGAGTGAGCTGTACTAGTGGGAGGTGTCCCTGCCTATGGCAGGGGCTTGAAACTAGATGATCCTTGAGGTCCATTCCAACCTTACCATTCTATGATTCTATTTTAGATTTCATTTAGAGTAGAAATGTATAGATTTAGTTGCACTCATTATGCACTTAAAAGTGTCTTCCTTCCCGTATCTATCCTCTTTCAACTTTGCTAATCACTTCGACCACTCTGCTCACAAACCATATCTGATCTTTCTTTTTCAAGAGCCATTTTGTTTTCCTGAACAGCTTTAAAGAACAGCCTTTAAGAAAATTGCCACCATTTGATTAGACAAATAGGAGACAACTTTATTATAAAGTTTATTTATATAAAGGCTGGTAAAAGACAGGGAGGAAATTTGCTCTGTTGAAGATAGGACACTTTTTCCAGCAGTCTTCTGGGGGGATAAATGCAGAACTCCTTACAGTGAATTAGAGCCAGTAAAAGAGCACTAAGAAAAAAACAAAACAAAACAAAACACAAACAAAAACCCCAAACAACACAGAGCACATTTTCCCCCCTTTATTAAAAAACAAAAAAATGAGAACATGCAAGCGAGACAGAAAGAGTTGCCATTTTAAATTCTTGCCACCATCAAGGTGATTGCAGTAACTGAGATAACAACTGGTAAAGAATTCACCTTGCAGAACCAGCACCTTGCTCAGCCTTGCAGTGAAGTATTGTTTGTGAAATAAGCAGCAAACCAACCCCAACCTTTCCTATGTTACCCTCTTCCTGAATTATTTTCACAGGTAAAAAAAAAAAAAAAGACTTGTTAGAAACATCTCAGACTCACTGGACACTGAATCAAGTATTGGGCACTTTGAAGGCAACAATAACTTCCTTGGATTACCAATTGAGCATTCTCATTGTTTGGCAAAAAAATAATGCAACAACCACAGTTTAGAAGCACTGTGTAACTGACTGTTTCTTCAGCTCTGGACTAGCTCCACAAATGGTTTACCTTCCAGCTGAACACTATAAACCCACCCCATTAACCTGTAAGAGGAAACAGGAGAAAAAAAAAAAGAGCAAACCAAAGTCTGGTTTAACTACAAGTGCAACTTTCTGAAGCACAAGTTGAGGCATTTTCAATTATCTTTTATCAAATACTCAGTGAAACAGGGGAGATTAAATTAAGTGCACTTCAACTGAGTAATTTTCTGCAGAACCAAGCAGTCTCCAACTGCGCAGCAACTTGATAAAGAGTAGAAAATCCTGCCCTTCTGTCATGTAAGCGAAAGCCAAGTGCAAATGCACTATATATATTGTGTTTGTATGACACAAAGGCTTTTCTAAGATAAATATTATCTTAGCATTAAGAACATAAAGATACCAATGTTTACTAAGTAGGATTTAGCACAAAAGAAATAAAATCCTTTCTGTTTAATTTCTTGAACATGTATTAACAAAGTCCAAGAATGCCTCTGGGAATTTCCCAAGGCAGCAAAGGATCCATCTCTTATCCAGATGCAGGTAAGTCAGCAAACTCCAACTCCCATTTCTCAACTTTTATCATCACTAATCATGCTGTTGTCACAGAAAAACTTAAGACATTTTTCTTTGCTTTAAGATTAGACTACCACTAACCTCAAGGACTGCTGGACTAATTGCACCATCATCCAACAAGGAGTATCATGGGTCTGAAAGATTTATCCCAAATTACCTGCTGCTCTCCAGTGTAATTGTTTCTATCCTTCATGCTTGTTCAGCACAACACATCACAATTAAACTTTATAAGCTAAATATTTGTTTTGGGTTTTTTTTAGTATTATTCATTTTTGATGCTTATATTGCTGCTGCTTTCTACCTGAGACACCACCACACAAAATGCTTTGTCAAAACCTGCACCATCATCATCAGATTCTTACAGGCCCTTGCTTTGATGTGATCTTCTATAGATTTAACCTTACAGACATTTTATCCACTTGAAAACTGAGAGACTCAGCTGCATGGGGAGAGTTACCACACTTTTCAGGCCTTTAGAAGTTCAAACTCCAAAGCGTTTTGCTGTCATGCCCTGTGAGATGCATTAAAGAGAAGCCAAGAGATATACCCATTTTTTCCCCATTATCTGCCCCAATCATTCAAAGATATTTAAATAATATATTGAATACTTCATGGTAAAAATCAACATCAACATTTAAAGTCAAACTTAATAGGTTCTGATTTAACTCCTTGGAAGAAAAAAAAAAAACCAACATTCTAACAAGTGCATTCTCGGTCTCACAAAACGGTCATTTCTAAATTGCTGAAGTCCAATGCTTACACTTCACATGTTGGTAGTATCATTGCCAGAGTCATTGTCCCTGCTTATAGTCAGGGGCAGATATGCAGGGAGATTGGTTGAATAAAACCACAAACACAGACAGCAATCAGCACTTCAAATAAGCAACCTCAGCTGACAGGACAAACAAAACAGTTCTGAATTTACAGTTTTCGTATTTCCCTCTTATGCAGGCAGTCAAAATGATCTGACACATTTATGCACATCAACTTTAGCAGCAGATGTCAAGCAAGTTGTTTGTCTATTTTTCACCCCCCTCATGCTTCAAAACTTCCAAATAGAATCCTAGAACATTTTCTGGTTAGAAAAATACATATGAAGCTATATTTTCAAGGAAGGGGAAAAAAATTAAATTTGTTTGAGCTAATCCAGCAGGCAAGAAAAAAAAAACAAACAAAAAAACATTATTCCTCATAGCAAATACAAGGTAAAGGATGATGAACGGGTTTTCTGAGGGTCACAGAGACCCAGAAAACAAGGGGGAAAAAAACAACTTACCACTGTGTACCTATCTTTTCCAAATGGCAGACTTCCTGTACAAATCATGGAATGGTTAAGGTTGGAAAGGGTCTCAAGGATTATCTAGTTCCAACCCCCTGCCATAGGCAGGGACACCTCCCACTAGTACAGGTTACTCAAAGCCTCCTCCAACCTGGCTTTGAACACCTCCAGGGAAGGAGCAGCCACAACCTCCCTGGGCAACCTGTGCCAGTGCCTCACCACCCTCACTGCAAACAACTTCCTCCTAACATCCAGTCTAAACCTTCCCTCTGCCAGTTTAAACCCATTGCCCTTTGTCCTGTCACTACAAGACCTTGTAAATAGTCCTTCCCCAGCCTTCCTGTAGGCCCCCTTTCAGATACTGAAAGGCTACTCTAAGGTCTCCTCGAAGCCTTCTCTTCTCCAGGCCTTGGCAGAGATCTTGCAAAACAAAACTGATCTAGTCTGATCTAGAGTAGTCCCTCTTTCCCCAAACCTCACCCTGAAATTTCTGGGATGCACAGTGGACTGCACCCAAATTCACTGTTCACTGTGGGATTCCTCAGTAGCAAGATGAACATATGTGAAGTACACACCTTCAGCAACGCCCACACACAGCAGCTTCAAAATGACGTTTTGGTTTGTGTTACAGACATTTCAGCCCAAGAGATCAGCTTCCCCGTGCAGCGAGGCTATAAACTGACTCTAAGGCATTACTTTTCATAGCGTGGGGGAAAGCTGGATCATCTGAAACACCAACAGTACACTCAATTGAGCAAACTCCATGCATTTTCCAGCAAAACACAATACAGAAGCATGCTCATGATGTTTTCATTGCAAAAATGTTGCCACAGGGAAAAAAAAAAAACACACCACAAAAAAACCCAAAAAACCAAAAAAACCCAAACAAACAAAAAAAAACCCAAACAAAAAACTCCCACCCAAACACAACCCAGTATCAAAAGGCAAAACATATACTTGCAATGGACATAAACTAGAATACAAGAGCTTCCACATAAACATAAAGAAAATCTTTGAGGTGGCAGAGCACTGAAACAGGTTCTGCCCAGTGAAGTTGTGGAGTCTCCACCTCTGGAGACATTCAAAAACTGCCTGGACATGTTCCTGTTAGATTTACTCCAGGTAATCCTGTTCTAGAGACGCTGAATTAAATCATCTTTAGAGGTCTCTTTCAATCTTTTCTGTGATTATGTGATGTGTTAATGTAAAGAGCTTAAAATCACCTTCTCTGGAATCTGAATCCAGGCCAGGCTATCACACTGCATTTTATTTTCTGTTCCCAGCATTAAGAAATGAAGTCTGCCATCCATGCCACTTAACTCTGCCTGGTTACTTGGAAAATGGCATTTCAAATAGAGTACTCGTTGAAACGTGTCCTCTCCCTCATCTTCCAGTTTTCAGGAGCACATATCAGAAAAATTTAAATGGCAAACCACAGCACAGAATAAACACATCAAGGAGGCAAGGATGGAAAAGGGGTAAGCATGTTTCACAGAATAATGGGTTGGTATTCAAAAGATGGGGGGGAAAAAAAAGACAAAATGAAACAACATCCAAACCCAACAAATAGCCCCTCCTGCAGCAGGAACAGGCAACACACTATTTCCAGTCAGCTGTTTTGGTTCCAATGACAGAACCACAGGACGGTAGGAGTTGGAAGGGACCTCCAAAGATTGAGTCTACCCCCCTGCCACAGCAGGATCTGCCAGAGCAGGATCACCCAGAGCAAATAACACAGGAACTTATCCAAGTGGGTTTGAAGGTCTTCAGAGAGGGACATTCCACACCTTCTCTGGGCAGCCTGCTCCAGTGCTCTGTCACCCTCACCATAAAAAAGTGTGTCCTCATGTTGAGGTGGAACCTCCTGTGTTTCAGCTTGCACCCACTGTTCCTTGTCCTATCACTAGGCACCATTGAAGAGAGCCTGACACCTTCATCCTGACACCCACCTCTCAGCTGTTTATAGACCTTGATGAGACCCCCTCCCAGACTTCTCTGCAGACTAAACAGACACAGTGCTCTCAATTTCTATTCATAGCAGAGGTGGTCAAGAGCCCAAATCACTGTCATAGCTCTCTGCTGAGCTCTCCAGCAGATACCTGTCTCATCAATTGGGGACCCCAGAACTTTCACCACAGCTTACCACAGCATTCAGAACAGCTGACAATAGACAGTCCTGCAGCTTAACTGTGCTGCATGGCAATCCAGAGCTGCTCAGAACTTTTCAGATGTAAGAGAACCACTGCACAATGACTTCTTGTAGTTTGCTCTTCATCTTTGAATGGCAGACACCACTAGGGGAATTTGCTGTGCCCTACTTAGCACTACCGAGCATCAAGCTCTTGCTTTCCCAGCATTAGGCATGGGAAGATCATTCTGGAGCAACAGCTATGTGACAAGAGTCAGGTCATAGCCTAGCATAGTAGAACTGTAATTTTCTCACGTCTCCCATTCCCATGTGCATACTCACACTTTTCTACTTCAAACTTCATTTACAATTTTGTGGCTTAGTTAAGCAGGACTGCAAAGGAGTTGCACATTTCTTTAGCACTGGCCCTTAACTACCCTGAATAAATCAGTACTCTGTTACTTCATGTTCATCTCCTCCTACAGATCATTTATACAGCCAACACAACAGGGAGCAGAAATCTCATTTTTCCAGTATGTATTACAAGGTTTCCAGCCTTCCACAGCTGATACTGCCTATTCCAAAACGTACTTATACTTGGAAGCTATCATCTAAGTTTGACATTTAGGGCTACAGAATAGAGTACTTTTCTGTAGGGGGGGAAAAAAGAATATAAAAAAAAACCACACAAAAAGCACCCCACACTACCCAACCAGCACTGTCTTACTCATCCTCTTCATTTCTGGCAGTCTCTCTCAGAAACACTTTGTCTCATCACACAGATCATTATCCTGAGATGATGCAGCCTGTGCACAGGAATGAGCTATGTGCCATTATGTCTCTCACAGTAACAGACCCAATTCCAGCTTCTCACTGTTGCAACACATCCACTTCATCCTTATTTCATTGCTCTTGACTGCATTACAAATGACAGTTTGATCTACTGTCAGGGGCTTGGCTCAAAGGGAATGCAAAATTAGGAATTCCAGCTTTAGGGTAAGGACTGAGCCACGCTACTTATAAAACAAGAGTAAGACCAATGTCATTTCAACACAGAAAAAGCTTTTTTTCCATGCTTAAAATATACATTTTGGCTTTTGCCAAAAGATGGCCATATCATGAAATGGGATGGAAGAGTCTACTAGCCACTCTCACTGACAGACGAACCAATATTCCAGTGGGCCCTGATGGACTCTAAAGTATGAACATTTATTCTGAAACATGCAGACCAGGTGAGGCTTCATATATCTGAGCAAGGTTGTAGGCAAGGGGAGAGAAAAAAAGAAGCAAAACAGGTAGGTGCTTATACCTGAAATTTAGCTTAGCAGCCTATGCCTAACAAGGAGACAGTGTAGGGGTAGCAATTATGATATTGAAAATTAATAAAGGAAGAATTTCTCATAAGTTTCAAATACATGGCTGAAACTTAATGTCTAAGACATAAGAGACGGACAAGAAGATCAACAGCCATGGAAGTCCAGTTAGCATATTCTTGTTTTGTGCAATACATAGCTGCAGTAAAAGATAAAAATGGATTTATCTGCATGCCCATCAGTTTCATCACAACAGCTACAAACCAAAACCTGAGTCTCCTTACCAAAGCATTATGTAAAATAACAGTAGGAGGTCGGGTCAGAAGAAAAGAAAGTATCAGATGAACTGAGGAAAGGCAGCTTTGGGGCACAGAAGTGAATTCCTTGCTACCAGACTGCATGCAAGTCTGGATGCTAGGATTATGAAGCTTTGAGGGAAAATGAAAAATAGTAAATATTTGAGGAATTGATTATTCCCCTAGACCAAAGTATCTTAGCTGCGGTTACACACCTCTTCACACCACACAGGATCAGACATTTCAGAAGAGAATGCAAAAAGCCAGCACTGGAGTCCCCCTCATCACTGCTTATCCCATCTAGTAGCTACAAACAGGTTTCTTAAAGAGAAACTAATTTCTCTTCATAAAGGCATCTCTGTATTGCAGCCATATAGCATCATTCATCAGCACAGATTTTCTGAAATACTTATATGGGAAGATAATGATAATGCAGAATTGGAGGCAGAGGCAACCAGTGTGAGTTACAAGTTAGTTAGATATATTCCACATCTCCTGAAAAAAAAATGCAGAGCTCCTTTTTGGGTTTTTTTCTTAGTGTTTTTTTTTCATCTCACCTCTCTTTTCTGACAGTAACAGAAATCATTGCTCCTAGCAGAATGCGAGAGACAGAGGAAGACTTTAATTAGAAATTGGAATATTGGATTTGACGATGACTTTTTTTCCTCTTCTAATTCCAAACTGTCAGTTGTAGATTGGTTTTGGTCTGTCTTCAGACAAGTAACTTTTTCTCTTTCTGTTCTTTCCCTAATTAAAAAAATAGAGGAGTGAGTGCCACACCTCTGTGTGCCCTTTTTCATTTTCTTAATTGCTACTTCTGTTCAGGCTCCTACTCATGAGCATTTCGGAGGCCTGCATAAAACGTTTAGCTGACAAAAACTTTACTTTAATAACTTTTCAACCCATTAAAACATGTTCATCATGGTATCATTAATAATCTCCACACACATCACACTACTGCAGTCTTCCACTGGTAGCACATCCTCCACGGTAGTACATTTTCAGCACTACAGTATTGTGAGGAGAGGATAAGAAATTACCTGAGAACTGCAAGTGAATTACAGAACATTAGGGGTTGCAAGGGACCTTGAAAGATCACCTAGTCCAATCACTCTGCCAGAGCTGGGTTACCTAGAGTAGATCATGCAAGAATAAATCCAAGGCAGGTTTTGAATGTCTCCAAAGGAGACTCCAGAACCTCTTTGGGCAGCCTGTTCCAGTGCCATGAGAACATAAGAATGAAAAAGTTTCTCGTTCCGTTCACATGGAACCTCCTATGCTCCAGGTTGCACCAGTTACTCCTTGTCCTGCTAATGGACATCACCAAGAACAGCCTGGTTCTGTCTTCCCCACACTCACCCTTTACTTATCAACATTCATGAGGTCACCCCTGCCTCCTGTTCTCCAGGCTGAAGAGACCCAGCTCCCTCAGCCTTTCCTCACAAGAGAGATGTTCCATTTCATCTTTAGGGCTCTGCACCAGACCCTTCCAAGAAATTCCATGTCCTTCTTGAACTGAGGAGTCCAGAACTGGACAGAGCATTCCAGATGTGGCCTCATCAGGGTAGAGTAGAAGAGGAGGAGAACCTCTAAGCCCTACTAACCACTCCCCTTCTAATACACCCTAGGGTGTCCTTGGCCTTCTTGGTCACAAGGGCACATTGCTGGCTCATGGTCACAAGCAGCAGCAGGTATCCAGCCACATCTCATTGGAGGTGTAGTGCCTACATAGTTCTCTCTCTCTGTTTGCTCTGAAAACATACAGCTTCTGGCTTGCACAAGGACTATGACAGCCCCAATAACACAAACCTGTCACTTCAGCCTGACAGGGAGGAGAAGATGAGCTAAAGGAAACTGCAATAGAGGACACGAGGAGGTCAAACAGGAGGAAAGACAAAACCAGAAGAGGCAGCAGCCTGTGCTCCAGTCTCCTGTCAGTCCAAATTAAGCTGCACAACAACATGAACTGATAAACGTGACCCAATAACTTCATCCAAAGCAGAAACCTGTACTAAAGTGATTTTTAATCTTAGTCTTTTTACCATTTCTGTGAATCCTGCATTATGTCCCATTTATATCATTAGACTCTCACAGAAGGAAAAAATGCTGAAGTCTGAGGTCTGCATCCAGTTGGGTTTTCAATATTTCCAGCTGAGGACTGCATCCAGTTGGGTTTTCAATATAACCTATGTATGGGCAACCTATGCTAGTGTTTGACAGTCCTCACAGAACAATTCTTCATTCCCATGTTTAAATGCAGTCCTGTGGGTTTCAGTTTCTGCCCACTGCACCTCTTGTCCTGGCAGTGTGCACCACTGACAAGAGCTCCACTCTGTTATCTTTATTCTCTCCCACGAGAAATTTATACTAACTGCCAAAATCCCCCGAGTCTTCTCTCATACGAGCGAAACAGCCACAGCTCTCTCAGCTTTCCCTCATGTGAGAGATGCCCTCTAGTCCCTTAGTCACTTCCATAGCCCTTTGTTGGATTAACTCCACTATGCCTACACCTCTCTTGTACCGGGGGAGCCCAGAACTAGACACAGCACTCCAGGTGAGGCCTGATCTTGTAACTGAATATTTCCTGCCCATGCCAAGTTATCCCAGCTCATGTTGAGGTGCTGGTGGAGAACCATGAATGTTTCTTATCACAAACACACACATTCACTGATATTTATAAATATGTGAAGGGTGAGTTCCAAGAGAATGGAGTCAGGTTCTGCTCAGTGATGCTCAGTGACAAGACAAGGGGCAACGGGAGCAAGCTGAGGCATAGGAATTTTCATGGAAACACGAGGAGGAATTTCTTTCCTGTGAAGGTGACAGAACACAGGAACAGGTTGCCCAGAAGGGTTGTGGAGTCTCCCTCAATGTAGATACTCAAAACACATCTGGACATGTTGCTGTGTGATCTACTATAGGTGATCCTGCTCTAGCATGGGGGGTTGGGTCTAGACGATCTTTTGAGGTCCCTTTCAGCCCTTGACATTCTGTGTGTGATTCTGACAGTGAGAACTGCTCACTACAGGAAATGGGGGAATGACTAACAATCATGCTTTCTTAATAAAGAAGAAGAGTAGCCACACAAATTCAGCTCTACGAAACAGCTACTTCCTTACTCAGCACATGACACTCAATGGCACAGAAACAGAAGACAATCTTCAGAGGCAAAGGGGAAGTATATCACAAAGGGCAGGAGGAACTAGGAGGCCAGGGTAGATAAAAGCAGCTCAAGGGAGACAGATGCCTGTTGTGAACACATGACTGATGGTGATACCATGATGCATACATTAACAGCAGCTGAACAGGCACCCTCACTTCAGGAACACTTGGTCTCCAGTTTTGTGTACTGGCTTAACATCATCTGCTTTGTGACAAGCCTGTGTCCCGTGGTCCTTAACGACAACGCAGAACCCTAAGCAAGAGGTTCTGGATTCCCTTCAGACTTGTTCATTAAAAGAACTCTTCAAATTTAATTGCAGAACCGCTACATAATAGAAATTATGTATGTGGCAAAAAAAAATAAATAAAAAATTTCCAGAGTAGGTAGAATTTTTTTTTTTTTTCCCCAGTAAAACAAAATTACAGAATCACAGAAACAATCAGGTCAGGAAAGACCACCAGGATCACCAAGTGCAAAGACCACCAGGATCACCAAGTGCAACCTATCACCCAATATTATCTAATCAACTGAATCACGGTTCCAAGTGCCATTCATATATTTTTTATTTTCATGCTCTAGTTTAGGACAAAAAAAAAAATCACAATTATAAGAGTTTTAAAAAAAAAGTAGTAAATCTTATTTTTACTTGCAGACTGCACAAGTTTGTTCTGGAGTCTCTGAAAGAATGCATAACTCAGTAATGGTCAACCATCCTTTAAAAAGCATCTGCTGGTTTATTTTTGCAAGGCTACCTATCATCTAAATAAACCTTACCAAAAAGCAGGGTCCAGAGGAGGGTTACAAAGATGGTCAGAGGGCTGGAGCAGCTCTCCTATGAAGACAGACTGAGAGAGTTGGGGCTCTGCAGCCTGCAGAAGAGAAGGTTTCGAGGGGACCTTACAGTAGCCTTCCAGTATCTGAAGGGGACTACAGGAAGGCTGGGGAGGGACTATTATTGACAAGGTCTTGCAATGACAGGACAAGAGGCAATGGGTTTAAACTGGCAGAGGGGAGATTTAGACTGGATGTTAGGGGGAAGTTGTTTGCAGTGAGGGTGGTGAGACACTGGCACAGGTTGCCCAGGGAGGTTGTGGTTGCTCCTTTCCTGGAGGTGTTCAAGGCCGGGTTGGAGGAGGCCTTGAGTGTCCTGTACTAGTGGGAGGTGTCCCTGCCTATGTCAGGGGGTTGGAACTAGATGATCCTTGAGGTCCCTTCCAACCTTACCATTCTATGCCTGTCATTCAGTGACCATCAGAATTCAGTGCAAGAGTATTGAGTCAGGAGGAACAGCCTGTCCACCTCCTCCGTGGAACACAGCAGCCAGGTTAAGTGGAGAGCACCCTGCCTGAGGGACTATCGTGCAACAGCAACACTTGCTTGGGCAGTAACTTCACATCTACTTATAAAATCTCCTGCAAGTGCCAGCCACAAGGATTATACAGCTTTTTTTATCTGCTTTACAGTAAATAAAAGCAGTTGCCAAGATAAAGCCACTGTGTGCAACCCAGCAGGGTTATAAATGCACAATGGTAAATTGTCTAAGATACAGAAATAGCAATAAGCTACTACCCACCTTTCACTGTAAAGACTACACTAGAGTACAGACACTCATGCCACTCTGAAAATGAGGTATAAAGCAAAGAACAAGCAAATAACCTCCAGTTTTTCACATGACAATGCTACATAGACAAACCTATCTGCCTCCTTCTGCACCCTGACATCAGAATTTGAGTTTGCCAGAGGTTATCTTCCCCTCTTGTGTATTTCTCTAATGCTCTCAACACCCAAGGGACTATGACAATCGACTTCTATCAGCAGATCATGCTAAACATCATTCCAAATTTGCTGTAGATCACATAGCAAATGACAAAATCACAAACTTTTCAGCTAGAGAGTTAATTCCATCATATCTAGTGTTAATTCCAGCCATTTTTTTCACTTCTCTTTTTCCTTGACAGATTTTTTGTGACTGGGACGAAAGCCAGGCAAAGAACAAAAGAGATTTTAGACCAAGCCCCGACTACAGTTGTATCTGCACCCAAGAAGTCTTCCCAGTTCTTTTATCTCCTGCTATCCTCTATTAAGGAAAGAGATTTACAAAGCAGAAATTAAGTGTCAGGTTTTAAAAATTATAGTTGTATATTGGTTTCTACATGCTTTCAGCACTGTAAATCCATTTAGTTTGGTGTTCTCCTCATGGTTTTCTTGCAAAAGGAGGTTTCGAGGTTTGGCTTATGTCTAACAGTTGCAAGAGTTGTCTGTTTTCTCTGATGGGAAACAAAATACAGGACATAATATACCTAATCTACAGGTTAGCATAAGAAGCACAACCACCTTTGCACAGTGCTCCAAAGAAAGCAGCTGAAATGCAGATGAATCTATCACAGAACGGTAAGGTTGGAAGGGACCTCAAGGATCATTGAGTTCCAAACCCCTGCCATAGGCAGGGACACCTCCCACTACTACAGCACACTCAAAGCCTCGTCCAACCTGGCCTTGAACACCTTCAGGGAGGGAGCAGCCACAACCTCCTGGGCAACCTGTTTAAGTGTCTCACCACCCTCACTGTAAAGAACTTCCTCCTAACATGTAGTCTAAATCTATCAGATGTGTTCATTTCCAAACAAAATGCAAAACTGAGCAAGTCATGTTTTGGTGTGAGCTCTTTTACATAGAAAAGATGACTAGGAGTATGCAGTCAGGGTTCTTCTCTAAATGTTAGACCTCCTTTGTTTAACTGAAGACTTCTTTGCATTCGACATACCAAAACCAGGATGAAAAAGAACAAACAAACAACTCCACTAGCACTGCCTGACCCAATTATAAAATCAGTCAGGTCCCATTTAGACTTCCAGAGAGTCAATACAGTGAACATCAAAGCTAGACCAACCTTTTTCTTTATGCTTTGTTAAATGAACCTAAAAGTTAGTTCAATCCAGAGGACTGGCTCTCATATCTTCTGAACATTTATGGCTGCTTCCAACTGCAAGAAAATGTCACCACTTTGCCCACACTCTTTGCTTGCCTGCTCTGCATTTTATCAGGCAAACCAGAACCCAGATCATGAAACCACCTCAGGGACCACTGCAGACAGAGCCACAAACACACACCTCCAAGTCCCCTTGAGTTTTCTGTTGACACAAATGCTGAGACACCACTAAAAGTGCAGCATCTTGTAGTCTTCAACTATGAGACTGTCAGGAAAAGCTCACCCCTAACATAAGATCACCTACAGATCATAGAATGGTAAGGTTGGAAGGGACCTTAAAGATCACCTAGTTCCAACCCTCTGCAATAAGCAGGGACACCTCCCACTTGTACAGGGCACTCAAGGCCTCATCCAGTCTGGCCTTGAACACCTCCAGGGAGGGAGCAGCCACAACCTCCCTGGGAAACCTGTGCCAGTGTCTCATCACACTCTCTGGAAAGAACTTCCTCCTAACATCCAGTCTAAATCTCCCCTCTGCCAGTTCTAACCCATTGCCCCTTGTCCTGTCATTGCAAGACCTTGTCAATAGTCCCTCCCCAGCCTCCCTGTAGGCCCCTTTCAGATACTGGAAGGCTCACGGTGCCCTCAAAGCCTTCTCTTCTCCAGGCTGAAAAGCCCAAACTATCTCAGCCTGTCCTCATAGCAGAGCTGCTGCAGTCCTCTGAGCATCTTCATGGTCTCCTCTGGACCCACTTCAACAGCTCCATGTCCTTCCTGTGCTGGGGGTTCCAGAACTGCACACAGTACTTCACTTTAGATGGGGTCTGCTTAAATGTGCACAACTAAGCTAGTATCATTAAGTCCCTCTACCACCACTTTGCCAGCACGTTTGTTTGATCTCATTCTATGGTGTGAGTCTTAAACAGGTTGCATTTGTGCCCCACAACCATGTTGCTCTTCACTGCCTAGAAAACGAGATGAAGGCAATTACCCGAGACAGAGACACACAAGAAGATTAATTTAGCCCCAAGTCTGGGGCTGGTTACACAATTCATAAAACGGCCTCTCCTTGTCAGACAAGACCTTTAGTTCTTATTATCATACCATTTAAGCAACACAGTCAGTTATAAGATTTGGGTGAGGAGAGCAAATCAAAACCAAAACCCCACCAGTTATGGTTCATTCTCTGGTCATAAAGTAATAGGAGTACACGTCAATCTCTCAACATAAAAGCTGGGCCAGCCACCTTTTCAGTTTGGAGGCTTACATGACAGTATATCAGAAACAAGGAGATTTTTCTCTTATCTACAACCCTTTCTGTGAATTTCTTCTGAAGAAGATGGCAACCACACTACCCACATGCATAATACCTACAGCAGGAGAAACTGTCATCTTACACCAGCCTCCCACCAACACAACTGACACCATCTGAGCTCCGATGTTTAATTTGCTTGAATGCAACCAACCTCCAGCACCACGCTCAGCAAAATCTATTTTACTGTTTCACTTTCTTTCCTTTCAGGAATGCCTTCTTCCCCCAACGACAAGAATGTTAGAACACTGCTCAGAGTAACTCACTCTCTTGGAAGCAGAGTTTTTTTGTTTTTTTTTTAAGACAGACTGATCCACGAAGAAGGCAAAATTAATGCCTTCATTTTCAACACATATAGTCAATATGTATCTTTTTACATGTCTATTACCAGACAGCAAAACTAAGTATAAAACCTTGACAATGTGACAAATATCTGTTAGAGGTAATAAGTACACTCTAAATGCAAACTTAATTAGGATGGAATTGAAAAGTTAAGAAGCCATGAAAACGCATTAATAAAATATCACCAAGGACTACAGATAATGGATAAAAAAGCTACTCCTTTTCTCTCCTCTTCTCTCTCAAGTCTGTTACTTCTATGCATTTTGCTCAGATGTCCATTCCTTAAACTGTTTGAGTGCTGCAAGGCTCTGTTCCCATGATAAAAACCTGGAATATTTTTTTCTTCTAGGATAAAAAGCTTCTACAGCCAAATAAATTCTTAAAAGGACAGAAGCTATTTCCTCCCCAACACTGTAGGTTTTCACACACACACACACACACACACACACACATCTCCTGCGTAGGATGCTTTAAGTAAGAGAATGGTGAGGTCATCTTAAGAAGCAATAGGGCCAAGCCCACGCTGCCAAGCTTTAAATCACTGTCTTAAGAAGGTGCAACCTGCTAATGTAATCTCACATTTGAATTACAGCAAGTGTAATATTGAAGTTAAGGATTGTACTAATACCATGAAAACAAAGCTAGGTTTGCACATAAAATACTTCTAAATCAGAAGATGGGAGATTCGCCAAGCAAGTTCTTCAATATTTCAATTTTACTTTTAAATCTGTCTTTATACTTTTTTTTTTCTTTTATAGCTAATAACAAAGAATCAGTAATGAGGGACAGCTTTGATAGATGCTATTAAGTCAATAGCCTACAATTGTCACAATGACACAAGCCTACAAAGACACCAAGCTATATGCATGACACCAAGCTGTGTGGCACAGTTAACATGCTACAGGGCAGGGATGCCATCCAGAGGGACCTGGACAGGTTGGAGAGGTGGGCCCAGGCCAACCTCATGACATTCAACAAGGTCAAGTGTAAGGTCCTGCACCTGGGTAGGCACAATCCCAAGCACAAATACAGGCTGGGTGGTGAATGGCTGGAGAGCAGCCCTGAGGAAAAGGACCTTGGAGTCTGGGGTGATGAAAAGCTCAACATGAGCCTGCAGTGTGTTCATGGAGCCCAGACAGCCAACCAAGTGCTGGGTTGCAGCAAGAGCAGTGTGGGCAGCAGGGCAAGGGAGGGGATTCTGCCCCTTTGCTCTGTTCTCATCAGATCCCATCTGGAGTCCTGTGTACAGTTCTGGAGCCCTCAGCACAGAAAGGACATGGAAGAGTTGGAGCAGATCCAGAGGAGGCCACGAGGATGCTCAGAGGACTGCAGCAGCTCTGCTATGAGAACAGACAGAGAGTTGGGGCTCTGCAGCCTGGAGAAGAAAAGGCTTCCAGGAGACCTTAAAGTAGCCTTCCAGTATCTGAAGGGAGCCCACAGGAAGGCTGGGGAGGGATTATTTACAAGGTTTTGCAATGACAGGACAAGGGACAATGGATTTAAACTGGCAGAGGGAAGATTTAGACTGGATGGTAGGAGGAAGTTCTTTCCAGTGAGGGTGGTGAGACACTGGCACAGGTTGCCCAGGGAGGTTGTGGATGTTCTCTCCCTGGAGGTGTTCAAGGCCAGGTTGGAGGAGACCTTGAGTGAGCTGTACTAGTGGGAGGTGTCCCTGGCTATGGCAGAGGGTTGTAACTAGATGATCCTTGAGGTCCCTTCCAACCTTACAATTCTAGGATTCTATTTGCAGTCTTCCTCAGACTCAACAGCAGAAGTTTTGTGCATTTTTATTGAGTAAAATTATAGTCATCATGCTCCCTCCAGATGCCAAAAACAGCGACTGTTGCACTTAATGAATCCTTCTTCCCCTTTCTGTGCTTCCCTACTACCACCAACTGCAAGTAATGCTGTCATTTATTAGCACATGAAATAAACACAATACTTCATCTGTGGGTCAATATCCACATCTGACAATGGTCCAACTTGGAGTCTTCCTGTATATAGTGTATATTTACAGAAATACACAAGTTAAAGGTAATACAGAAACACAACTCCCTTCCCAGAAATCAGAGACCCCAGGAGGGGCTCCTAACCACCCTTCCACCTTCTCCCACCCCTATACCTTACCCCAAGGTTTGCCTTATGCGCAAGGTGAGCTTGGAGGATCAGCCAGGGGGGTTAGAAGAAAAGTGGTTAGTGAAGATTAATTGGCAAAGAGGAGCCAGAAGCTACACCACCCGAGACACTGTGCCCCCAGAGACTGTTATCTAATGTTTTCTTTCTTTTCCCAAACATCTCAGCAAGCCTATGAGTGAAGCAGACATCACCACTGTTTTCCTTTCACAGCCTATAGTGTAATTTTCTCTATTAAAAGATCCCAATTAGCTTCAAACCAGCACAACATCATATGAATGCCACACACTTAAAGACCAATTACTCAACTGGTCTCCTACAACGCAAAGTTTTGGAGTAGCTGCACGTTTGTTTGTTAAAAACAAAAACTGACTGTGAAAACCTTCTTTTGTGCAAATGCTTTAATCTCACTGTTAAACTTCATTGCCAAAAGAAAAGTGAACACAACCCCTCACTATCAAGAAACACTGTACTGAAGACTTCTGATACTCACATTCTTACAAACTCTGTGTGAAAAGCAGATGACAAGCAGCAATTTGGCAACACTTCACCATCTGCTATTTGCAGATATAGTCAAATTCAGAGAGTTAATTAAAGACAGCGACTGATACTGCTGAAGCAAAGAGCCATCTTCTTTCCCGTCATAATCATTAAAAAGTAACTTTGGTACCTTGGTCCCACTCATTCTAACACAAACATGTATCTTCAGCAACCTAAGGGCACGCAACTTGTGTTGTACCTGTAGATCGATTTTAATTGACTAAAAGATTCTGAAATCACATCAGTTTTATTAGAGTGCCACCATCACAACAGGCTACCTCAAAGGTCTATGGAGTGAACAAAGTGTGTCATACCTACCACTCTAAGAAACAGAAATTATAGCTGAAACTATCTTGTAGGAGTTCCAGAGAATCCCAGCTACAGGAAAAAAAAAAACCCTAGTCAGTTTGCAACAGTTTTCACCTTCTATACATACATAGTTTAAGGAAGTAATATTTAATTAACAGTGAGTGAAGAATGAGATCCTGACAGTTCCCTTTTGTTACTACTTTAACAGCAGGCTACCACCCTGTCCCCCACCCTACATCTCCTATACCACTTCTGCAAGAACCAACCCATGCTAGAATACTACCAGCCATCCTTTGGACTCCTGGACTCTTTCCTCTGTCACCTCATTTAAGTTGTGCCCCCTCCCCCAATTTACTGCACCTATTCCATCAGGGCTGGGAAGGAGCAACAAAAACATGCAAAACTGGAGTGAGTGCAAGAGGTTCTTCAAAGTGCTGATTCAGGTGTATGAAGCGAAGTTTTCTGCTAAACCCTGAGAAGCAGTAACCATGTTTGCTCTTTCACAACAGGTCGAAAAGCACTGCTCTGTTCCCTTTGCTGCCTCAGGCTGCAGCTGTGCCTTGCCAAGCCTAAAAGCTGCACCAAGCTGCTGCAGAGCAGCTTATTGTGGTTGGCTACTAATTACAGTACCACTGGTGGAGCTGAGCTTTCCAAGACGCCAGTAGCCAGCTGCCCCTGTCTGCTGCTCACGGCTCCTCTGCCAGCCAGAGCAATCAATAAAACCATCATGATCATAAGCCCACTGGATGCACAGGTATGGAATTTATCCAAGTACAGGGAGACAGCTTGGACAATATGCAAGACAGAGCAGGAGAGGGCTAAAAAAAAAAAAAAATCTTAAACTCCATCCTCCTCCCAACGCACAGAAACTGGTGATAGGTTTAGAGAACTGCCAAAGAGCAATTTCACTAGGAAAAAAAAGATTATTTGTGCAGTTTGACAACAACTTTTTTTTTTTTTTATTGAATGCCATCAAACATCAGTCTTCTTGCTCTCTCCTGCCCATTTTCTCAGAAGTAAAAATTTTCACAACTAGCTGTGCAAGCATGAAGGCAACAAAAAAGCTCTGCTTCACTTCATTGAAGTTTACCTCCTATGAGAGCATTAACGGGTAACAGGACAATAGGTATGGAGCTTGATTTAACATAAATAATTATTGGTTTATAGTAAGGAAATCTTTATTTTGACATAAAATCTCCATTGATTTAACATCATTTTAAATGTCAATACTAATTTCTCCTCAGCTTTTGAAATATTGCCTCTCCACAAGGGATAAACCACTACATAAAACCTTAATTAATCCAGAAACACTTGACTGATGCCTAAATTTCACTTTCTGCCACAAGCATCAATTGCAAAATCTGCTCAGCTCATATTAAAGCGTTGAGCTTAGAGTTTGTAGGGCAGGGTGGAAAAGGAAGTTGTTTTGAAACAGCTCACTGCAGGTTTAGACCAAACCCAAGCTTTTCACTGGTGCTGCGGTGGGGAGTAACCACACCACCAGAATGACTTGCACGTGACTAAGACTTGAAAGAAGCAGCAAGAATCTCTCAGATCTCTTTAAGATTTCTTCTCTAGGCGAGGGGTATTACCTATTAAAAGTGTACAACTACATGAGTAAATTGTGAACTTGCAGCACCCAGCTGCAAAACTGAATTCACACATGCAATACAACTGCCAGTCTTGTCCATTAATTTGGCTGCTGCAGCAGAGACATTTGCATGAATTATTTGTTGTTTGCAGACTAGTGTGCCCACAAAGGGTAGAACTGTAAAGCAAACTTTCTACTAGACTAACCAGAAATTACATATTAACCATCAGGAGAAAACCTCTACATTCAATTAAAAGGAGATTAGTCATCATGGATGAAGTAGAATTCCTGACACTGTAAACTCCCTGTTGAAATCTCAAGGTCATAGAATGGTAAGGTTGGAAGGGACCTCAAGGACCATCTAGTTCCAACCCCCTGCCATAGGCAGGGACACCTCCCACTAGTACAGCTCACTCAAGGCCTCATCCAACCTGGCCTTGAACACCTCCAGGGAGGAAGAAGCCACAACCTCCCTGGGAAACCAGTGTCAGTGCCTCAGCACCCTCACTTGAAACAACTTCCTCCTAACATCCAGTCTAAATCTTCCCTCTGCCAGTTTAAACCCATTGCCCCTTGTCTTGGCATTGCAAGGCCTTGTCAATAGTCCCTCCCCAGCCTTCCTATAGAGCCCCTTCAGATACTGGAAGGCTACTCTAAGGTCTCCTGGAAGCCTTCTCTTCTCCAGGCTGCAGAGCCCCAACTCTCTCAGCCTGTCCTCNATGCTGAGCTTTGCATCAATTCCAGACACCAAGGTCCTTTTCCTCAGGGTTGCTCTCAGCCATTCACCGCCCAGCCTGTATTTGTGCTTGGGATTGTGCCTACCCAAGTGCAGGACTGGGTATTTATTTTTATATTAATATTTATATTTATTTATATTTAATATATTTATATTTATTTAATATTTACCTGAAATGAAGTTTGGATAGGAATGCTAACTGTATATAAAATCCATTGTGGGTATATACCCACTACAAGAGAATTAATATGTACGAAATATAGATAAAATTATACAAAATATTAAGGTACTTTTTAGATACTAACCACTGAGTAATGGTGATAGTGGCCAAAATATTAGAATTGCATGTGCTGGGCAGCATTGCTGAAACCCAAACCACAATTGCTGATCTCCAAAGGAATTCCTTCCAAATTAGGACCTCTACAGGTCCGCGCCGTGTCTAAACCAAATTTTTCTAAGGAACCCTTATGATAGAATCCCATTACTGCAGAGACTGCATGAAGTTTTTGAGATAAATGAGGGGGAAAAAAATTAACATCTTGTTTGATGGAAAAGCAAATGCATCACATCAGGCAATTATAGCCTAGGGGGAACATCTCTGCAGACTGCGCCGGCAAGGCAGTCAGCAGGTAAGAATTACTTTGAATGTCATTATCTTGTTCTCTCATGACAACAGCAAGTGTTAAGATAACTTTTTCCTTTCATTTGTTTTCCAAATATGTAAATTGAGGTGTGTCCCACGGTATGAAAGGCTCAAGGTCTCCAATAGTATACTCTGAACAGTGAAGTATTCACCACAGCTGGTTTTGATGCATGGAGTACTGCCTGATTGATTCGCCTCAAGCTGCTTACTACACTTAGAGGCATATCCAAGACATTTTAGGCAGTGTTCCCACTGCAGGATGCCATGGGAAATAAACCTGGAAGGAAGTGGGGCCCAGGAAAGCTGGTCATTGTTCAAGGATCACCTCCTCCAGGCTCAGGAACAATGCATCCCAGAAAGAGGAAGGCAGGTAAGAACACCAGGAGGTCTGCATGGATGAACAGAGAGCTCCTGGATGCACTTAAACCCAAGAAGAAAGCTTATAGAGAATGGAAGCAAGGACAGGGGACATGGGACAAGTACAAAGATACTGTTTGGGCAGCCAGAGATCAGGTCAGGAAAGCCAAGGCACAGCTGGAATTGAATCTGGCCAGGGACATTAAAGGGAACAAGAAGAACTTCTTCAGGTATATCAGCGAGAAAAGGAGGACTAGGGAGAATGTGGGACACTTACAGAAGAAAAATGGAGAGCTGCTGACAAAGGATATGGACATGGTTGAGGTATTCAATGACTTCTTTGCCTCAGTCTTCAACAGTAAGGGCTCCAACCACAAAGTCCAAGATCCAGAGAGTAGAAGTAAGCTGCAAGAGCCCTAGAGGTCACAGATGAGAGGATTCAGTGCTCCAGGAGAGGTTCTTCCCAGTCCTGCAATTCCTCCTCCTGTGATTTTCAGAATAATCTCTCCAGATTTCCAATGGGTTGCAATTATTGCTCTACTAATTGCGTCAGTGGTGCCATGCATATGATGCTCCCCTTTTGCAAACAAGTTACATGAATTCATGTAAGCAGCTTCCTAGAGCACCAGCAACTCTGTTTCATTATCAACTAAGTATTTACATATGCAGAAACACATGGAGGAGTCTTAACAGTGATACTACAGCTCTGCTACAGGAGGTCCTGATTTGGAAGGAATTCCTTTGGAGATCAGCAATTGTGGTTTGGGTTTCAGCAATGCTGCCCAGCACATGCAATTCTAATATTTTGGTCACTATCACCATTACTCAGTGGTTACTATCTTAATATTTTGTATAATTTTATCTATATTTCATACATATTAATTATATTATAGGGGGTATATACACACAATAGATTTCACATACAGGTAGCATTCCTACCCAAAATTTATTTCAGGTAAATATTAAATAAATATAAATATATTAAATATACATAAATAGAAATATTAATATAAATACCCAGTCCTGCACCTGGGTAGGCACAATCCCAAGCACCAATACAGGCTGGGTGGTGAATGGCTGAGAGCAGCCCTGAGGAAAAGGACCTTGGAGTCTGGGTTGATGAAAAGCTCAACATGAGCCTGCAGTGTGCACATGCAGCCCAGACAGCAACTGTGTGCTGGGCTGCAGCAAGAGCAGTGTGGGCAGCAGGGCAAGAGAGGGGATTCTGCCCCTTTACTCTGCTCTTGTCAGACCCCTCCTGGAATCCTGTGTGCAGTTCTGGAGCCCTGAGCACAGGAAGGACATGGAAGTGTTGGAGTGGGTCCAGGAAGCCACAAAGATGCTCAGAGGGCTGCAGCAGCTCTGCTGTGAGGACAGGCTGAAAGAATTGGGGCTCTGCAGCCTGGAGAAGAGGCGGCTTCCAGGAGACCTTACAGTAGCCTTCCAGTATCTGAAGGGGACCTACAGAAAAGCTGGGGAGGGACTATTGGCAAAGTCTTGCAATGCCAGGACAAGGGGCAATGGGTTTAAACTGGCAAAGGGGAGATTTAGACTGGATATTAGGAGGAAGTTCTTTGCAGTGAGGGTAGTGAGGCACTGGAACAGGTTGCCCAGTTAGGTTGTGGCTGCTCCCTCCTTGGAGGTGCTCAAGGGCAGGTTGGAGGAGGCCTTGAGTGAGCTGTACTAGTGGGAGGTGTCCCTGCCTATGGCAGGGGGCTGGAGCTAGATGATCCTTGAGGTCCCTTCCAACCTCACCATTCTATGATTCAGGAAGGTACTATTGCACAGTAACCTCTCTGCTAAACCTAAGGCTGAAGCATGTTCCCACATAGTTGCACTGAAGAAAATATAGAAATTGTGTAATATTAGGTGTAAAAGCACAAATAAAAGTACAGATCAATTTACAGTGTAGTTTAAATAACATCACACCCTGTATATCTTCCCATATGGCCTACCTTAGAGTGTTTCCTGTAAAGAAATCAATTTTGCTGAGTGAGGCTCCTCCTTTGATCCAGTAGGTCTTTCCTAGCTCAGAAAGCCAGGAGTTTTCCTAATCCCCAGTTGTTGTTTTTTTTTTTTTTCCTATTGATAACGTATTACCCTCAGAGATACTCTTGAAAATGTTTCTATTACAAAATCCCACTACATATCAGGGACTTTTACTTCACAAAGCTCATCTGGCTTAAGAGGAAGAGAATTATTGCTACTTCTAATTTACCATGCTGTTGCAGGGAAGGTCAATCATCTTAAGACCAACCTTTTTCAACTTATATCTATCTATAAAACTGCATTACTTACAACCTGTATTTAAGTCTGGATTTAGGAACTTCTCTCTTCATCCACTGACACACATTAGTTGGTACATTTACACAGGACCTTGGTTGATCTCCATATGGAATCACAGAATCATCAGGGTTGGAAGGCACCATCCAGTTCCAAGTCCTCTGCCATGGGAAGGGACACCTCACACTAGATCAAGTTGCTCAGAGCCACATCCAGCCTGGCCTTAAGGATCTCCAAGGATGAGGGTTCTACCACCTCCCTGGGCAACCTGTTGCAGTTTCTCACCTCCCCCATGCTGAAGAACTTCTTCCTAACATCCAATCTTAGTCTACCCACCTCTAGTTTTACTCCATTCACCTTAGTCCTATCACTACCTAACAACCTAAAATGTCCCTTCACCAGTTTTCCCACAGACCCCCTTCAGTTACTGAAAGGCCACAAGTAACGTGTCCTCAGAGCCTTCTCTTCTCCAGACTGAATAACCCCAACTCTCTCAGTCCACCTTCACAGGAGAGGAGCTCCAGCCCTCTGATCATCATCATGGTCCTTGTCTAGACATGCTCCAGCACATCCAGATCTCTCCTGCAACAGGGGCTCCAGAACTGGATGCATTACTACAGGTGAGGTCTCAGAATGGAGAGGGAAAATTACCTCCCTCAACCTGCTGGCTACAGCTCTGTTGAAGCAGCCCAGGATCGGGTTGGCTCTCTGGGCTGCAATAAAAGATTGGCAGCTCATGTTCAGCTTCTCATTCACCAGTACCCACAAGGCCTTTATTCCAGGGCTTTTTCAGGCCAATCACTACCCAGCCTACATCAGTGCTTGGGATTGCCCCAACCCAGATGCAGAATCTGAGATATTTTTCAGGTCTATATATGAAATGATGCATACAAACATGTCTCACACACCATTGAGGCATCAAATGCTTGATGCAGAAGACTTTGTAAATTATTCTTATTACTAGTTAACTTCAATTAGTTTGCCCAACAATTCAATTAACCACTGCACAAGTCAACACATTTCAGAAAGGCAGTTCAGCAAGAAAAATGCCATAACACTTTAGTCAACTTAATTTCTCCAACATAAACTAATGGTAAGAGAACTAAATACTAGATAGAGGTTTACACATTTGTTTAAACATGCGCAATTAACTGTGAGTCTTACTAATTCTCAGCTCAATTACTGAAAGAAATGGGGTAATTTAAAGCATCCCGAAAAAAAATCAACAACTTTGCTATGAAAACAAAGATGATGTGAACAGATGTGAACTTAAAAGCCTTGGCAAACAAAAAAAGTAAATTTAACAATCCACTATTTGGCTGGAAAGGATTAAAAGCTTTGAATTGTGCAGGAAAAACACACAGCCATGTTTCTGAGAAAGCAGTTGGTTCAGGGCTGGTGGATTGATTAAGTTTAGCTTTTGGTTTGATTTGTTAAAACCTTCCTTTTATATCATATTCAATACTCAGAAGTATGCTGAAGGCCTTTGGTCCAGGAAACAGCAGTATTAAGCATTTAAAAATTCTGACTGCCAGTGGCTTTGTCCCATGCACAATCATTTTAAGCTCCCAAACATACCATGTTTGAAAATTCAAGCATCACAAGAACAATTTTTTTTTTTTTTGCTGGAGTTTTCTACTGTTTGGTTTTGGTTTTTTCTTTTTTTTTCCTAAGCTACTATACTATCATCATCATGAACATTAGAATTTATTCTAAGAGTAATTCAGTTTTAAACATATGTGAACTTGCCTCTCAGACTTCTGATCTGAGAGTTCACTTTCTGAACAGAAATTTTTCATGGACCTTTCGAATAAGACCAAACTTCTAAGACCAAACTTCTGTTATCTTAAGGCAGTAACACCAAAAAACAGCAGTCATTCCGATCTGAGCATTTTTGGCATTTACCATTCACACCTTCCTTTAGAGCCTCTTTGCAGTCTTCCTGCTGCAAAAGGGAAGGGGAAAGAGACCTTGCTTAAAAGATTCTTTGTGTTTTGGGTTGAAAGTGGTGGTGAGTAGTGAGTGGTCTACCAACTTAAAAGGAAAGCAAACCTTATTTCTGCAGAACTAACTGGACAGGTTTCCTGGATGTTCTCATACTTTAAAACAGTCCTATCAACTGAAAGAACTGATATGAACTGAAAGAACTTAGAGACCAATATAAGGGCCTGCATGCAGCAGCAAACAGTAAGCAGACTGTTTGGCAGTTTACACACTGATCAAGTCTACTCTGTGTTAAAAGCCTTTGCAAAACACACAGTAATGATTCAAGGTTGTGAAACAGCAAAATCATCCAGGTTCACTTCAAAATTGATAGGGAGGAGAGGAAACCTCCCTTGTCATAATAGTTTCCAGCAGAAGCAGCACTGTGCTACATCTGACAAGAATTACAAAGGTCAAGCCATACAGCAGCCTGAAAATAACAGATGGCACCAGACTACTCTTTTCAAACCCAACAGGAACAAGCAAATCTAAGCTAGGAAAGCAAATACTTAAATAGTGCTAACAATTATTTAAGTAAAGAACTAACAGACCAAAACACCTACACACACTCATGTCCCAGTACATGCACAGCATGTTACTGCAAATCTGACATTAAGAAACCAAGAGGGGAAAAACATTGTTAAATTTCATTATGGAACGTATTAGAATAAATGTCAGAAGAAGCTAAGCACCCAATTCAGACAGTGAGACCAAGTAAAGTCTAAATATTTTCTCCAGTATAAGGCTATTCTGAAAGAATACATCATCAGGAGATCACTTTATCTTTTTCCTTATAGTAGAAAGAGCTATAGAAAGAGTTATCATCTGTGTGACACATTAAAAAAAAAAATAAAAGAGGAAAAGATACAGTCTGCCTGTACTGCAGAAAACCATATGTTGTTTGCACATGTACAGACATGAACAGTGGACTCCAGAAAGCAGAGAGTAATTGGCCCTGCTATGGAGATAGCAGCACTAGATCTTGAGTGACACAGAAGAACGGCAGTTACCATGCAGCCCTGAATGTAGATGGATCAGTGCATCTTCCTCTCCAAGCAACAGCTGCACGTATTTTGACATGGAAGAGGAGAACGCCAACTTGTTCTCTATCAGGTTTGTCTAACCTTACTAATGAAGAATGCCACAGAACATCCATATACCAAAAATTCAATGTTCATTATCATTAGAAACCAAAGTTTATATCAAGATGAAAAAGAAAAGGTACAGAGAAGATCCTACCATGCAAAAAAGGCTGAGCAGAGGTGTTTTTGAAAGTTAACCACTTGGATTTCCAAGCAGAATAGAGCTCTAACATTCTTCTTTCTCACAGTATCACAAAGGTTGGAAGAGACCTCAAAGATCATCAAGTCCAACACGTTCCCACGGTCCTCAAGACCAGACCATGGCACCAAGTGCCACGTCCAAACGCGCCTTGAACACCTCCAGGGACGCTGACTCCACCACCTCCCTGGGCAGCCCATTCCAGCAACCAATGACTCTCTCAGTCAAGAACTTTCTCCTCACCTCCAGCCTAAACTTCCCCTGGCACAGCTTGAAACTGTGTCCTCTTGTTATGGTGCTGCTTGCCTGAGAGAATAAAGTAACCTCCGCCTGGCTACAACCAGCCTTCAGGTAGTTGTAGACAGCAAGAAGGTATCCCCTGAGCCTCCTCTTCTGCAGGCTAAACAATCCCAGCTCCCTCAGTCTCTCTTCATAGGATTTGTGTTTGAGGCCTCTCACCAGCCTCGTTGCCCTTCTCTGGACACGTTCAAGTACCTCAATGTCCTTCTTAAATTGAGGGGCCCAGAACTGGACACAGGACTCAAGGTGTGGTCTAATGAAATTGCAGACAGGCAGGTAGAAGAGCACTAATTTAGAGCTGTAAAATTTTGCTTTTTGGAATACAGAGAAGTTCACAGTGTTTCTCTGCAAGCTAAACATTGCCAGTCTCATGTGTGCAGTACATTCAGACAGTGCTTTGAACAGTCTGGAGCTTTCTATGGTACTAGTAGTCCCTGTGAACACAACAGGAGTTCATAGGTATTCACATCTCCACCTTATTAACCACGAAGTACGATAATAAAATTGTCAAGGAACACTTCACTGATCAGTGGACTCAATTAACTCTAAATTGAAGGCAAAAAAGTCAAACTCTGCATACATCTGCAGATTTTCAAAGAGAGGTAGGAAAGCCAGCCCTTGAGTTCTTCCCACCATCGAGAAATTCAAAAGGTGGAAGAGTTCATGAAAGTCTACAAGCAACTTTTAACATCCACACTGCACAGTTTACAAAATACAAGCTGAGGGTTTGTGATGGTTTGGGAGTTTCCCACCCCCCCACACTATGAAAACCACCCAGACTAGACTCAGCAAGTGGAGAGTTAAGGACTGAAGTGTATGTATGTATGTATGTAACAGACAAATGTTTTGCGGTAATGGCCTGATTTGTCTGTATTATCTTCATAGAATGAATGGTAAGGTTGGAAGGGACCTGAAGAATCATCTAGTTCCAACCCCCTGACATAGGCAGGGACACCTCCCACTAGTACAGGGCACTCAAGGTCTCCTCCAACCTGGCCTTGAACATCTTCAGGGAGGGAGCAGCCACAACCTCCCTGGGCAACCTGTTCCACTGTCTCACCACCCTCACTGGAAACTACTTCCTCCTAACATCCAGTCTAAATCTTCCCTCTGGCAGTTTAAACCCATTGCCCCTTGTCCTGTCATTGCAAGCCCTTGTCAATAGTCCCTCCCCAGCCTTCCTGTAGGCCCCCTTCAGATACTGGAAGGCTACTGTAAGGTCTCCTTGAAGACTTCTCTTCTCTAGGTTGAACAGCTCCAACTTTTGTAGCCTGTCCTCATTGGAGAGTTGCTCCAGCCCAGAAGCAGATGCATTACGATGCCAGTTGGCTGAAATTATGATAGCTACCATTGCAGTCTTTAAAAGCTACACCTGCCCATGCAAAGCCATATTACATTTCTATCTCTCAGAAGTCAAAAACTACAGTTCTGCCTAGTTCCAACCCTGGATTCACCTCTTGCAAGTTCAACTCCAACTTCTCAGGTTTTGCTGTTCACCAACATTCTATCTGGGAAGACACACCAAGAGAGGAAGAAGGACTGATGCCAATTCAAGATGAAATTATACAGTCGCTCTTTCTCATACCTCTTGGAAAGATGAAAGATGTGTGCTTGCAAAAGACTGATTCATGGTTTAGATGAGTAAGAAACACTCGCCGGCGATTTGACAGCCCAGTGATGCTCCATTCCTGTCGTACAACGCACCCAGTTTCCAAGTTGCTGTGTTTTTAGTACAAAGGGACTAGGAATAGGTCAAAATGCCTGTCTGAGCTCTTACCACACTTGCAGCAAAAGGTCTGCATTGTCAGTCTAATACTACGATATACAAACTAGGCACCCTAACTTCAATGTCTTTTGTACATGGCAAAAAATCCTTCTCTCCTGAGACCTAGCTAGAAAGCTTAATCCCATGCATGTGTGCTTCAACAAGATACACACACACCCCCCAAGCTGTAAATAGACCACAGGTAGTTGTATTTCAAAAATGCAACTTGCAGGAGACGGTTTCAGCACAAGTAACACTGATAGTGGCTGTGGCTTAGTGCTTTGCGCTTGGGGCACCTCGGACGCCCCAGGCCCGGGACACAGGCACACACAGTGTCTTGCTCTCCCGTGCTGTTATGGCAGACATCACTGGGTGGCACTGTAAGACAACGATCATGTCCTTGTCAAGGTAAGAGAGATCCTCTTTCCCCCACCTTTGCCAGTTTTTAGTTGCTGGTAGCTCAGCTGTGCTGGTTTGTCAAGGATGGTGCTGCAAAAAGCAGCAGCCTTTCTTTCTGACATGCCCTCTCCTCCCACCACAACGCGCTGTGGAACAGCACTTGTTCCTCAAGGGAATAAAACCTGGTGCGCGGTAAAAATTCCAAGAGCCGGTTTGGGGTTTGTGGCATTTTTGTGATGGGTTTTTGGTTGTATGTTTGTTTGGGGGGTTGGAGTGTTTAATACTATAGATGTACACTTTTATTTGCAAATCCTCAAAAGAATTGCACTAAAATTCCAAAATTGTTCCTTACAGTTGCTTTGACTGTCAATGAAGCCACTGTCCTAACCATGTCAGCATGTGATCTCGCAAGGGCCACATGCACTAGTACTGCTACAGAGATGCTCCCAGCCTTGCCCTGTCAACACTCAAAAGGCCAACTTTGCCCAGGTGGAGAGCAAATATTTAATGCGTATCACTCTGCTCTTTAAAACACCACTAGTTACTAAATTAGACAAGATACTCAAAAGAAAGCAAAACTCACTATAGAAAAATTATAAGCTTCATACTAAATAGCTTAGCTGCAATTAGAATACTATTCTTAATTCCTTCTTTTATTCCTTATTAGCATAACATTCTCTACACATTACTATGTGCTCAGCAATATGCTCAGAACTACAGTAAGATCAAAGAATCATTGAATGCTAAGGTAGGAAGTGACCTCAAGGATCATCTAGTTCCAACTCCCTGCCATAGGCAGGGACATCTCCCACTAGTACAGGACACTCAAGGTTTCATCCAACCTGGCCTTGAACACCTCCAGGGAGGGAGCAGCCACAACCTCCCTGGGAAACCTGTGCCAGTGTCTCACCACCCTCACTGCAAACAACTTCCTCCTAACATCCAGTCTAAACCTCCCCTCTGCCAGTTTAAACCCATTACCCCTTGTCCTGTCATTGCAAGACCTTGTCAATAGTCCCTCTCCAGCCTTCCTGCAGGCCCCCTTCAGATATTGGAAGGCTACTCTAAGGACTCCTGGAAGCCTTCTCTTCTCCAGGTTGCAGAGCTCCAACTCTCTTAGTCTGTGCTCACAGCAGAGCTGCTGCAGCCCTCTGATCATCTTCGTGGCCTCCTCTGGACCTGCTCCGACACTTCCATGTCCTTCCTGTGCTGAGGGCTCCAGAACTGCACACACAGGACTCCAGGTGGGGTCTGACAAGAGCAGAGTAAAGGGGCAGAATCCCCTCCCTTGCCCTGCTGCAGCCCAGCACTTGGTCGCTGTCTGGGCTGCATGCACACACTGCAGGCTCATGTTGAGCTTTTCATCAACCCAGACTCCCAGGTCCTTTTCCTCAGGGTTGCTCTCAGCCATTTACCACCCAAGATGTTTACTGAAATGTAGTAAGGCTACATCTGACAGCCCAAGGTGAGTGGGCTAATAATTGGTAGGAACTTCACATAGGTTCTTCACCTTCCAGCACTAATTGCAAGGTTAATTTTATTACAGGATGTGATAACTGAAAGGAAGTGCCTTGACAAGGACTACAAGACTTCAAGTAACATATGTAACAGAAGCAGGGTTAACTCAAATATACAAAACCACTTAACACTAAAGAAATACAACCCTACAAATATGTCTGAAGGTCAGAAGTTAGCTACTGTATTTCAGTATTGTAGGTGACACAGTGACACAAAGGGGGAGTATTTAAAAGCTTACTTAGTATAATTAACTATATTTATACACATTAAATATAATTTTGTGACCAGAATCACAAGCTGTGTAGAGAAAAAATAATTTAAAAATCACTTGTCACAAAAATAGGACAGAAAGAAGGAGGCTGCATATGTTGTAAAGCTATAACAATTTTACAGCTTATAGGTTTCCAGTGCTGCACTGTATAGAAGGAATTTGGAGCAAACACTGAAGGCAGAGCCACATACACCTCACAACATGGTGCCACTGTGAAGAGACACAGCAGAGATGTGAATAATTGGCATGCAACAGCCTGGATCACCCAAAGATTCCCCCACACCTGCCACAAATGTGTTGGATATTACAGACCTTCCAGAGGAGAAAATGCCACCTTCTGGGTGATTGAATGTGACAGGACTGCTGGAAAGCAGCTCCGTGGAGAAACAGCCTGGAGTGCTGGTGGGCGGTAAGTTCTGCAGGGGCCACCAACGTGCCCTTGTGGCCAAAGGAGTCAACGGTAGCCTGGGGTATATCACGAGAAGTGTGGCCAGCAGAGCTAGGAAGTTCTTCTCACCCTCTACTCTGCTCTGGTGAGATCACACCTGGAATACTATGTGCAGTTTTGGGCTCCCCGAAACTGTTCAAGAGAGACAGGGACCTGCTGGAAAGAGTCCAGTAGAGAGCCACAAGGATGGCTGCGGGACTTCATCTGCCCTATGAAGAGACACTGAGAAACCTGGGGCTGTTTAGCCTGGGGAAGAGAAGGCTGAGAGGAGACCTCTGTTCAATGTATACAAAAATCTAAGAGGTAGGTGTCAAGTGAAGGGGGCCAAGCCCTTTTTGGTGGTCAGCAGCAATAAGACAAGGAGCAACAGCCACAAATTAGAACACAGGAGATTTCACTTCAACATGAGGAGAAACTTCTTTACAGTGAGGATGACACAGCACTGGAACAGGTTGCTCAGAGAGGTTATGGAGTCTCCTCTACACACTTTCAAAATCTTCCTGGATGCATTTCTATGTGAACTACCCCAGGTGATCTTGTTTGGTAGGGGCATTGGACTTGATGATATCTGGAGGTCCCTTCCAACCTCAGAAGTCCTGTGATTGTTTGTTTTAAAAGCAAAAGCAAACAATCAAAACAAGCAAAACCAAAACACACCCACAGGTTCAATTGCTTTCTACTCCCGCACTTAGTCTTTGGACATGAGCTACTAGGAGGAAAAAAAATTAAAAAAAAATCTAGATGGAATGAGTGACTCACCATCTTTAACTGCTATTGAACCAAGAGCCTATGGCCTGTCACACCCACCACAATGGCATTTGGTCCTGGTACCAACAGCTAGTGTACACCCACTGCAACCCCACTGCAAACTAAGTCATCCTCAAGAATTATTCTGTAGCTAGTCACTCTGTGATGCTTAAGAGGAAATTTTACTGCAGCTCTGCCTATCCCAGGTTGGACATCTGCGTATCTGCATTCAGGAGACCAAGTGTACTTACCAGAGTCATGGTAACCTGGGAAAGCAAAAGGTTGTCGGCATTAAGGTAAGCCACAGCAAAAACATTTCTCAGTTCATTCCTGCGTTATCAGAGCCTGTCAGCTAAACAGGAACATCAACCAGCACATAGGAAGCATCACATTTGAGCCTGTCATGTATTCCTCACCCACAAAAGAAGATGCTCAAGTCCTGAGATAACATACAGACATTTACTTTAAAATTGAGGCAAAACATGAACTTCCACATCAAAACTTACATGGCAATGAAAAAGCAACATTAGTTCTCAGGTAAGCTAGCCATTACTAATTTGTTTTACTCTGGTTTTCCAATTGTTGGTAAATCTCCAGAACCATGCTAAAAAGAAAAAACAAAACAAAACAATCAAATCACCACTTTAAGAACTGGTAAATTTAAAGCTTCCTATGTCCTATTTCCAAACTCAAGACCTAGCCTTAAAACAGTCAGAAATCATCATTAGACCAGCAGCCTGCATCCAGACACCAATGTCACCTACTTTGCATGACAATGTCTTCATTAAGTGACCGAGGTAAGAGCTGCCTTCAGTGGGGGAGGTTGAAAATTTTTAGCCCCTTCTCTTTTCTAATGGGCAGGAAAGTTTCTCTTACACCTTATATGTCAATATTATTTTCAAGAATTTTGACTCAAAATGGCTATCAAAGACAAAGGGGTCCCTAGTTGAATTTTTTTAAAGGGAAAGACTTCAGATCTGTTAACATACACACACTGGAGTCAATTTTAAAAATAGACAGACTGACAGGGAATGATCATTGTTTCACTAGAAAGCAGCATTACCTGCTTCCCACACATCCACAAGCTCCAGCTAGGGAGTACTGGCCTTCACACTGGCAAAAGTTGTGCTCCGGGCAGTTGCATTTGTCTCTTCTTTCTTTGCCTCTTTACCTTTTCTTGTAGAAATGAGATAAAAGCCTAACTGAAAACATCTAAGAAGTTGCCCTGTACACGGCCATTATTCCCTTTATTTTAAGGCTCATAAAAACATCGATTCTCCAGAGAAAATGACTGGGCTGCACGGTATGACTAATGGCCCTGGATGAAGAAAGGCACTCCAGTGCACTGTCTGCCCTCAGCACACACTCACGGCGCTGCGATATGAAGAGGAACTAATTGTTTTCCTTCCTCAGGATGTCTGCGAGAGAGTGCAAAGCACCACTACATTGCCAGTGCCATCTGACTTCAACCACCAGCACACAAGTAGCTGTAACCGAACTCCTACTGATGTGCTTACTCAGTCCCTCTCCCTCTCACTTCAGCTCCAAGAACAAGTAAATTAGGATCCCAGGGTGGCAGGTCTCAGCTGAGTTTTGATGAGAATTATTACATTCTTGGAAGCAATTAGCAAGGTCAGAGAGCTGAGTCCGTCATGACTGCCAGCACAAGAGGTTGAACACACACTTCACCTTCAGCAGCTACATAGAATCATAGAACAGTAAGGTTGGAAGGGACCTCGAGGATCATCTAATTCCAGCCCCCTGCCATAGGCAGGGACACCTCCCAGTAGTACAGCTCACTCAAGGCCTCGTCCAACCTGGCCTTGAACACCTCCAGGGAGGGAGCAGCCACAACCTCCATGGGCAACCTGTGCCAGTGCCTCACCACCCTCACTGCAAACAACTTGCTCCTAACATCCAGTCTAAATCTTCCCTCTGCCAGTTGCCCCTTGTCCTGTCGTTGCAAGACCTTGTAAATAATCCCTCCCCAGCCTTCCTGTAGGCACCCTTCAGATATTGGAAGGCTACTATAAGGTCTCCTCAAAGCCTGCATCTTATTTGGAAGGCTTTAAGAAAGGGTGAAGCAAAGTAATACTTTTTGTAGTTCTGACATTTAAAAAAAAAAAAAAACAACAACCACACAACACCAAACCCCAGATATTTTAAAGGATATGCAAGTCACTGTTAAGCGGTAGAATCTACACAGCAAGTTTCCCTGCCTCTTAAGTCTCAGCCACTGGGTACCTTCCTTCTACACAAGCTCAAGCCACGCAGGCATTTTGCAAACCATGCCACTTATCTCCCCTCCCCAGGGTACAGGCTTTTATTAAAAGCACCAAATGGTTGCCAGTGTGCTGGTTTAAACACCACCAGTAATTACACAGAGGAGACAGAAGATTGCTTGTAGAGCAGACGGCCAGAGCAGGGTCCCCATGGGGTAGCGGCCGCGTGTCCCCATCCCTCACGGGGACTAAGGCTGGCCACTGCTCTTCAACCAGCCTCACTAAGTAGGTCAGCTGTCACCTGCAACAGGATTCAAGCTTCTCACAGAGGAGCACATTATCAGTCCTATCTCAGGATCAGTTTTCAGCAGCTGAGACTGAAATCTTTTTGCCTTTAGAAAACTGCAGTGTGTTTTTTGGCCAAGAAGCTGGCTTTCTTCCCTTCTTGGGTTGGTAATGTAGAGAGGAGAGGAGAAGGAGCCCTCCTGCCACAAACACCTCTCCCATACACACCTTCAGCTGTCTGCTTTGGAGTCTTGCACAAGAATCAAGCCACAAGAACGTGCCAATTTCAAGTAAACAAGAACTAGCACACCACTTATTTTCAACTTAGCAAAACACACCCCAAATCCAAATTTTTATTTCTGTTTGAGTTTTGTTTGTTTATTTTTCTTTTTGCCTAGCCAAGGACATCACTTCGTGCCTCAAAAGTGAACCAAAGTGGGGAGGAAAGCAGGAAGTCATACTTGCCTTTTAAGAAACTTTCTAAATAAACCCAGTGACACATCTCTATACTCTTCTGCTCTTGCTAGTAACAATAAATATCCTAACAGCAATCACATCAATGAACAGCTTATCTTTAAAAGGTACCTCTCCCAAAAGTCTTTCTTTGCACACATATGTTGCTGCATTGCACAGGTCACTGTAGGTTTCTTATTTTTAAAAGGACTTCTTTTCCCTGCATTTTGGCTACAGCTTTCCCCGCAGCAAACATCTCTAGAACAAGCACTACTCTAAATTTGAGTTCGCTGGACCACTAAAGGGCAACTAAAGGAAGGTGGGATGGAGTTAAAATGTTCTGGCACTCAGGCAAATGAAGTCAGGGTACAGTTCCTCAAGTTTCAGCAGCTCATCAGCTGCTGCTCCAGCCCTGACACACTGCAAATCAGAAGTCATTCTGGGGAGTCAAAGGGTTGCTTTTGCTATGTGGCCACTGCCTCCTTGTTTAGCTCTGCTATCTGGGCTCCAGGCCACAGCAAAGGCAAACCTCAAATGTAGAAAGCTAGATCCTATGCCACCTGGAGTTTTAGAATTATTCTTTGAAAATAATAACTTAAAAAGAAAAAAAAGATGGGCCCACATCTCATCCTTATCTGCAAAATGGGACAAAAATGTTTATCTTCCCTCCTCGGGTATCACATCGTTCCCATATAAATCACTTGTCAAAGAAAAAACATTTATTGCATACCATCAGTAAGAGAAAATGTTGATCTTACTGCCACCACCCCCTCAAGAAAGCCTTTTATTCCTCACATAAAATAACCACAGGTGGTAAATAAGTTATAAATGTGCCTCCTGTACATTCACTTCTCCTGGTGATACCATCTAATCATTGGAGATGTAAAAGGGAGGATGCCAAGTATGCAAGAAGGCAGAGACAATAAAAGACCTATCTCCCTTAGCCCTACCTGCCACTGACGGCAGGAAGCTTTACAAGTTCCATCCAATTCACATTCCATAACCTGCAAGACAAGGAAATGGAAGTTTCTTCTCTCCTCTCTTTGCTTCAAAAAAGCTTTTAATTTCCACTTGAAAAGAAATACAAACGAATCTTCAGAACAGAACAGAGTGGGTGGACAGTACCAAAAAAAAAAAAAAAAAAAAAAAAAACNATACTGCATCTTTGCACGTATTCACTATAAAAGTCATTTTGCAAGCTCTCTTATCTCATCTGTTGTAAAGGGTTTTTCCTTCCTTGCCATGCCAGCAGGAGACTGCTGTGCAGACTAGATGATGTCACCTCCAGGAATCCCCCCCAAGCCCTGCCAGCTGAGTCCTCCCAGTAACAGAGATACTGGCTATAAATAGTTATCTGGGGAAACAAGGACCATGAAAGAATTCTGAGGAAAACAAGAAATGAGTAAAACTTGGGGGTGGTGGTGGTGAGAATAATAAATGAAAAGATATTGATGTCTCAGGATGATGAAATCGGTAGGATTCCAACAGAAAAAGCCAAAGGAGAGAACAGCTGGCAGAACACCTTTGCCACATGGTAACTCTGCAAAAACCCATTATTCATATTTGCCACCGTTGCTAAAATTACCCAAGAAGTGGAAAAAGAACATGCACATAAACAAGGTTCTACTCATAGAACTGTGCCTCTGTCACATGAATCTGCTACTCAGAACCTTCTCTGGCCAATGCAGATCCTGCATGCTGAGTACCATCACCTCACGCTTCCTCACCTCACAGCACAGAGAGTTGTGGATTGTGAAAGCATGGGTTTGGGAGCACTCAGCTCTTTTCCCAGCACTGCATACATCTCAAATGCTAGCTCTGGGTGCCATGAAGACTGTTTCAAAAAAAGCTACAGAACTGTAAACTTGGGGAAATTTCTCTCAAAACCATGAAAGTTGGGGTAATTCAGAAAGCACAGAATATACTCTGCTGAGCAATTAGTCGGTGGAGAACTACAGATTTCAAAGCCCCCTCCTCCTATGCAACTGCTTTGGTGGCTACGAATTGTCACTCAGTACATGATGTTCTAAGGAGGACCGACAGTGAAAGCCACTCACAAAGGAGTTCAGCAAACCTCTACCAGAAGGTGCCTCGGGTTTGCCTGACTCCAGATGTGCCAGCTGAAAACCCAAAGCATGCCTTAAGTAAGCATTAAGTTGAAATCAGTATATTAAAGCATGTGGCACGTTTATTTACATCCTGCACAAGTAGCAGATACTGCTGGTACAAAGTGTCCCATTGGATGATACGTAACAAATGCTTTTCAACAAGCGTGGAAAGCATCCAGAGTGTCACGGGGGAGGGGGTGGATTTTCAAAAGTGCTGGTGTGCAGAAACCGATGCCGAGCGCCGCCTGGGCTGGTAAGAGAACACTGGTCTCATTTTAGCGCAACAAGCCTCTATCAGATACACATAAAATATTCATGAAGCCTGAATTTCCAACTCTGAAAATTATTACTTGGGGTTTTGAGGGCAGCCGAGTCCCATCTCCAACACCATTTGCTATTAGACGTGCCAAATCCCTTGATAAAATACCTGCTGCGTGTTTAACGCTGAGAGCCAAGAGCGCCACAGAGAACAGTCCATCACAAACCAATTGTCTCAGCACAGAGAAGACAAAACAACAAGCCAAATGAATTAATGAGTTAGTTGAAGAGCACAGTGTCAGGGCTCTTCAGTGCTGTACTGAATAAAGGAAACAGCTGTCTAAATATTTGAGTTTTTCTGGGAAAAAAAACTATAGTACACTACACAACATATACACATTACTATACTACAGCAAGCAGTGAGGTTAGTCCTTTCACACGCTGAAGAGGAATGAACTGACCAGAAGCAACAGGAACCCTAACAGTGGTGGTAGACAATTAACAAAGCTATTTTCACTTGAGAAAAACTGCAGGAGAAACTTCTGTAGGTCTTCTGTCAAGGAAGGAAATTAAATCAAACCAGACTAGGTTAACACTAGGCAAAAAAAGTCATCGGGATCTGTAATTTTTTTCTCCTTCCCATGACGTTCCAGCATAATTCTTTATCACTTGTTCACTTTTATGCACTTTCCTCCACCTTCAAGAATAATTTCACAGAAAGCCTAGATCAGTCTTCTCCCCTTTAATTACCAAAATAAGTTTTCTTCTTATTTTCACCTAAGTTTAAAGTGACTTCACTGAGCTCAAAAGCGGCAGCCGTCTGAACAGAAACTAGTTAACAAGGTGCACTGAAAGAGCTGATCAGAAGACATCTGGCAATTTATTATCTAATCTACATCTCTATGACTGCCACAAAATAGATCCAGGGACTAACTTGTGGAATTTTTATACTATTAACTATACTCCTGCACAATACTTGAAGCAGCTGATGAGTTAACAGCAACAAGTATTTTACCAGATGGACAGCTGAAGCAGAGAGATTCCAATAATCAGAAAATGTAGGACTTAAGACTATTTCATACCAAAAGTCACAAATTCGGAATACCACCAGGTGCAGCTGCCCAAAATCCAGTTTTTTTTCTGAATGAAATGCTCCTTTCTCTTCAAGGAGCTCCCAAGTGAGGAAATAACAGCAGCAGTCTGGAAATTTCACTGTACAAAACTCCAATAGTCACATCATATAAAACACCTGGAATAAGTGTCCCTTCCATACCTGACATTTTACCTGGACTTCCCTGAGACTGATACCGTGGTCAATGGCCTCAATGCTGAAAGTCACTTTCCTTGACCAAAATATAATACAGAGGTAGGACTTTCATTTGTAGCACTCTGAAAATCAGGCCCTTGCAAAGTGATAAACTTATATGAGTAGCGGAGTTTTAAATTTTTAGTCTGTCCCAATTAGATGAGTTTAGAAGTCAAACTGGTTGTCTGAGTGAGGCTCCCTTTCCCTTCATGCCATTGTCATGGTCAGCAGCATCACCTCATTATTCCTCTTTGAAGCAGACTGGTTGACTGGTTTGCACTGGGACTTCTGATTTCCCTCTCTCTTCCAGCTTGGTATCTAGAGCCTGGGAAGTTCAGAACTCTCTCAGTTAATTACTTTTGCTGACCAGATCTTTTCTTTGGAGTCCAGGAATGGATGTGACCACATGTAGGGTTGCCCTGAGAGCTCCATCCCAGTCCATCTAAGTACCTTTCCTGTGTGCTGAACAGGGAGTGGAAACATCCCCACATTCCATGTAGGCAGAAGAAACTTCATCTCTCCTCCAGCTGTGTGCTATGGCTGATGCTGCCCAGTAGTCAGAGTGCAGGACAAGCTCTTCCTGCCTCATCAAGAATTCAGTCTCAGCAGAGTTATAGAGAGATAAAGAAAGGAAAAAACCCTCTTATGTCTGTTTTTAGAAAGCAAGAATACTTGCAGGTAGTGATAGGATTAGGGCTATGAAGCCAAGTTAGAAAAGGGTAGATTCAGATGGGATTATGAGGAAGTTCTTCACCATGGGGGTGGTGAGACACTGGAACAGGTTGCCCTGGGAGGTGGTGGAGGCCACATCCCTGGAAATCTTTAAGATCAGGCTGGATGGGGCCCTGAGCAACCACATCTAGTGTAAGGTGTCCTTGCCCATGGCAGGGGTGTTGGAATTGGATGATCCTTGAGGTCCCTTCCAGCCCTGACAATTCTGTGAATGAGTATAAATGTCACTTTTCATTTTATCACTTGTTCACTTTCATGCACTTTCCTCCACCTTCAAGAATGATTTCATAGAAAGCTCATTCTTCTCCCCTTAAATTACCAAAATAAGTCGTCTTCTCATTTGCACCTAAAAGTGACTGCATTGAGCAGAACAGGCAATTTCCAGTCAAGTCCTGAAACAGTGCTCCATGATTTGTGTAAAAACTGTTAACTTCCTTTTCCTTGAAATTGTCTCATACCCACCTGTGTGTGCAAGACTTCAAACCTAGATTTCAAGACCAGAAAGCATCATTTAAAAGCAAAAAAAGTCATCAGTATCTGTAATTTTTTTTCCTTCCCATGATGTTCCAGCGTAACTAATTCTTTAATCTACCACTCTGTTGTTTAAGGCCAGTGGAGAGTGGAAAACAAAGAAAAATAAATAAAATAAGCCACCTCTTACTCATCAGTGCAAACAGCTCCTACAAGTCACAGCAAAAGGCAAGTAAACAATTTACGAGCCCAGCACTCTGTGCAGCTGGATAGACCCAGACAGGAAAAGAAAAATGTTTTGACTCTAGCTACCACCTAATAATTCTCCAAACACAGCACTTAACGTAGCCAGGCTGGCTCAAAATCCTGCCAAACAAAAAGCAAGGCCAAGCCTGCTTTTTCCCTGTAGCACAGCTAGAGGGCTCGGGAACATGCCCAGGACGCAGGTAAGTCAGTGCTGCAGAGACTCCCAAGTCACTTCTCCATGTGTTAGCTCAGGTACATGAACCAATTTAGCCCTTGTAGCAAAAAGTCTCTTGCAGGCACTCGCCCAGTTGAGAAGCTAATCCTGCATCGTCTCAGTTGTGTACACTACAGCCCACTTGGCCATTTTACCTGCTTCTGAGCCTGCCAGACTAAAGGGTTCTTAGGAATCCAAGACTTGCTTTTGAAGTCACAGGCTAATCCTCATATATTCATTTTCCTAGCTTTGAAATACACCTTTAGATAAAACTGAAAAACATCCAAGAAATGATCACTTGGTACTATTTAGAGAACATGAAAACTATCCAATTAAAGTATTCACACATGCACAGAGGGAATCCAGAAGTACATGCTGTACTTCTCTGAAATAAAAAGGGAAACAATAAAAGTACGACTAGCTACAGAACGTCAATCCATTGCACAGCAGTGTGAAGCTTTAACAAAGCTAAATCCAAACCACCTGAAATCCCAAGACCTGGACAATTAGAAAGGAGAAAAAAAAAGAAAAAGCAGCATATATTCTCCCCAGGAATTTCAACATGAGATTGACCACAGTGGGGATGTTGCATTAGCTTATTCAGCACAGCTCAGAAGGCACTGGAAAGAAAAGTGAATGTAATCTTTGTATACAGAAGTAAATGTTAGCATCTTAAAAGCAGTATTATTAGTGGTAATACCCAGAAGATGAAATAGGTTTTCCTGAAAGACAGCGTACAGAGAAAAGAAACAATCAGCTGGATGTAAGGTTTCAGGCTTCATTAATTGCAAACAGCCTTGAATCATACAAATCATTTGAACAGTGAATGACTCAGACTAGGACTCAGAAATTAGCCCCCAGCAATGCAAGCCTGTTATTCCCAACTAGTGAGGCATAGTTCACCATAGCAAACAGGTGAGGCATAGAGACCCTTCCCCGCTCCAAGACACACAGAGTGTGATGAGGTAAGCTGTTTTAACAGAAGAGATTTGGATATGGACCAGAAAAGCTGAGAAGCCCTGACTAATACCAGTCCCTGCCTCCAGGCCAAACTGGCATCTTCAGGCCATCTCTACCATGCACAGCATAATTTCTCTTCAGAAGCATCCCAGGCAGCTACATGAGCAGAACCAGATATCCCTGGCTACGTCAGCGCAGCCCTAAGGCTGAGCTGACAGGCTCTCAACGGGGTTAACTTGCTGCTCTGCTCTTCCCAGGCCAGTTATATCTCCTCTCCTGGGCTGTGCACTATGGCTATGGGACTGCAGGGGTTACCTACTTCAGTCAGTTTTTATTTGTGCATCTTTGAAATAGCATCAGTGTTTCATCTGTCTCTCATACACCTGTGGAGAATTTCTTTCAGCTCTTCAAATGCCTTCAGTACTGGAAAATTTCTATCCCGTGTAACCTGAAAGTTCCACCATTGAAAATGACAATTTAGTTTAGAGATGAAGAACAGTTGGCCCATCTTTATCTTCCTCACACCATCTTTTCTCATCACTGTAGATTTAGGCATTGCTCAGCCTTTGTTTTCCAGGGTCAATAAACTCAAAGCCTTCACATTTTTTTCCCCAAAGGCTGAGTTTTTCAAGCCTTGCTGATGCCATTTAAACCTTATCCCCTTTCATCTATCACATGCTTCTTTAATAAGAAGCCTAAAAAAGAGGCTAAAAGCATAGTGCTAAGCACAGAGAAGTATTTCCCTCCTCTGCTATTCATCTGACATGTTTCATCACCTACACAGCCCTAATGAAATCTCAGTGTTACGCAAACCACCCCTGACAAATGCAGTTTGCAATCCACTGCTGTCCCCGAGTCCTTCCCGAGCAGCAGGCTGCCTGGTCCGTTTATATTTGTGCATTTGATTCCTCTTAAGTGTAACACTTTAGGGTTGTCTTTATTAAATTCCACCCATTGATTTCAAACCACTTCTCCAATTCATCATCTGAAATTCTAAATGTGCCCTCCTAACTCTTCCTGTTCCGTCTTCCAAAAAACACTCAAATCATCCTCTTCCACAATAACAAATGGATGATGAATATTGAGAATATCAACTAGTAAACAAGACAGCCTCCTCCAGGATTTAACTTAATAATCCAACAGCAAACAACTCAGCCTAGCTCAACATTTCAGCCTAATTTCTCAGTGGACTGCAGCACTGCCTGTCATCATCCAAGCAATAGAAAGAAATAATTCCTTCGGTACCTGCTTTAACCAAGCTAATCTCATCACTATGAAAGCTGATTTCACCGAGTTTGTTGACAGACTTTTAAGTGCTAGCGTTGAGTTTGGCTGTCAGAGTTTGACCAGGAACTGGTTTTACACGAATATACCCATTTACTGTCCTGAAAAACATTTGTGTTGTCATAAGTATGGTATTAACCAGGAACCAAAGAGATATCTGGAAAAGATGCTATTTACAAATGCAGCTAACTGTATGAGCTGCAGACTCACTCTCCAAGTTTTCAGACATAAGGCAACTCTCCTAAAACCATCTGCTCCCCTAAACAGGGAAAAAAGAAACCAAACCAGACCAAAAAAAAAAAAATAAATCTCACACTCTTCCCAAGCACATAAGAGAGACAGGTAATAAAAGAATGCAAAATAGTCCATGTACTTCAATAAACCAGGAAGACATCTACATAGAGTAGAAGATTATCCACTTGACCATAGAGCTATTTCATGTTTGCCTGAATGATGAATACTGAGAATATCAACCAGTACACAACTTAAGACAGCCTCCTCCTTAAGACAATTGTTAAAAACACACCACCACATGAAGTAAACCCATACTGTCTAAGTGCCAAACCAGTAGCTACTCTTTAGCCTAAACACCATGCAAGCTTCATAAACAGATGAAAATAACTTCATTTAATTAAAGATTTTGGTTTTCAACTGGAATTACTGAACCTTAGTGGAGGGGAAATCTATAAAAACAAATTGAAGTTTAATTTACCAAAATTCTATATCATCAGCAGTCTACTGCAACATTACATAGATCACTTCAGCAGGACCAGTGCCAGCCTTTTGAGGAGCTGTACACATCATCCTGTTTGCTCTGTTCTGCAGATGAATGCTCAGCTCTTTCCTTCCCAATGCCCATTACTGGCACTGGTTTTCAACTCCACAACTCCCCAGACACGCTTCTGTGTCTCTTCCCTAAGCTCAGCATGTTACCTGGAAACTCCTTCACTCTATTTCCCACATGGACACACTTAGATGCCTTTCCTTCCGTGAGGAAAGCTCCTGAGGAAGCCCGGTTGCAGATGCCTTCTGAAGTACACCTGGGGTCCAGGACCCACAGCCAGGGCAAGGCCACACAGTTGCCAGCATGTCATCCATAAGCTTCCTTGTGTTGGAAAATACAACAGAAGAGAGCCTGGGAAAGGTGAGAAGGTGCTAGACATCACCTCATCTCCTGTATTGGAGTCATGCTCTAACTGGGACACACGGTCCCAAGAAGTTGTCTTCAACTCCCATCTCTGAAGTAGCATAATTCATTTTCTCCCCCTTGTACCTCACTCTTAGACCTTCTCCATAGTTTTGGAGACTGATAAATGACAATATTCCTCATGGATAACATCAGCTTCAAAGCACATCAGTGCTTTGGACAACATTTATATGGTGTAGCTACTTTGTAGTTTGAAGCAAAGCTTTACATACTTTTTCTCCCCATTTCATACAAGAGGGAGCAAGGGAGAATAGTAACTTATCTGTTACATGCTGAAAGAAGGGACACAGTCATAACTTAAATGCTGCTCCTTAAAGCTGCAATATCAAACCTTTCTTGTGTACACAAAGAGAAACACACATTTCCCATACTCAGTTCCCATATGCTTTTTTCCCTATACACTAAACACCACAAAGCACAAGGACCACCCACTACTAACTTAAGGTCATCCATACTTCATTTCCTGTAAGTGAATTGAAACAAAGCATTATTTGCTAACTCACAATATGTTGCATCACAACTAAAACTAAACCTCTTCATGAAAGCACTCCATTTCTTCAAAATGCAGAGCTACTAAGAGCAGTCATAGCCGTTGGTAAATTTTCTTTCAAAAAGATGTTTCAGGTCATGTCGATCTTGCCACTAATTAACAAGGAAACAGGAAAAACACTAATACTGCCCTTCCTTCCTGGTTTCTATTTCTTATCACTATGCCTCTGTTTAACAGTATTTGCAACTCCACTTGCAAAGAAAAGAAATAACCTCTAACAACACAATCTTCCCAAGTGAAATAATTTTTCTACTCTCACTTTAAGGAACATAATGTTAATTCTTAGTAAGTAGCTATCTCAGCAATCAGAAAAACTGCAAGAGCACTGCTGCTGCTGCTTCTTGTCAACCACTAGTTGGAGTTCCATGAATTATTCAGGTTTTATTGAGCATAGTAAAGGTGGGATTTCATATTTATGCAGAGTGAACAACAGAAGAGCTATCCTGAAAGAAATGCCATCCCCACCTTTTGGATCCAGCAAAGCTTCTCATTCATTACATGCTTTGTGCCAAGGCTCCCTTAGGCCATCGCTGTCAGAGTCTGGTCTTTACACCCCAGTTGTGATATGCACAGAGTAAAAATGTATCAAGTTGAATGAAGAGCTTCACAAATCCGAAAATAACAATACCCAAAACAGCTTCAAGAGCAGGTTAGCATCTGGGAGGCCAAATGCCAAGACATTCAGCAGATCAGGTAACTGGAAATATCTCGAGTGCAGTGTATCATCTGTTCTGCTGCCAGCAGAGTCATAAGCAACTGTCACCATCCTGCTTCCTTCCCTGGAGGGTACATTTCTTCAGCTCAATGCCTTCTGGCATAACTACAGAAGGCAGAACACACCTACCTACTGGCACCACTGATGACCAGAATGTTATGTTGCATGTGAGCACAAGCTCACCCTCCATCACTTCTTCCACACCACATGAAAGTCTCACAGTCACAGCTTGAAAAAGACATGGAGTTGAGTATGAAGAGTATCATAAAATCAAAGAATGTCAGGGGCTGGAAGGGATCTTGAAAGATCATCTGGTCCAGCCCCCCCTGCCAGAGCAGGATCACCTAGAGCAGATCACACAGGAATGCAGCCAGACAGTTCTTGAATACCTCCAGAGAGGGAGACTCCACAACCTCCCTGGGCAGCCTGTTCCAGTGCTCCATCACTCTCACAGAGAAAAATTTTCTCCTCAGGTTCACATGGAACCTTCTGTGCCTCAACTTCCACCCATTGCCCTTTGTCCTGTCACTGGGCATCACCGAGAAGAGGCTGGCTCCATCCTCCTGTCACTCATCCCTTACATACTTATGAACATGAATGAGGTCACCCCTTAGCTGTCTCCTTTCCAAGCAGCATGGCCCCGGCTCCCTCAGGCTCTCCTCATAAGGAAGACATTCAACTTCCTTAACCCTTTCTGTGGCTCTGCACTGGACTCTCTCAAGTAGCTCCCTGTCCTTCTTGAGCTGAGGGACCCAGAACTGGACACAGTACTCCAGATGCAGCCTCCCCAGGGCAGAGTAAAGGGGAAGGAGAATCTCCCTTGCTCTACAGCCCTTCTAATACACCCCACAATGGCACTGGCCCTCCTGGCCACAACAGCACACTGCTGGCTCATGGCTCCTTCCGTCTACCAAGACTCCCAAATCCTGCTGGAGAGCAGTGAAGGGGAAAAGCTCAGTCCCCAACCTATACTGATCCACGGGGTTGTTCTTTCCCAGGTGCATAATTCTACACTTGCTTCTGCTAAAGTTCATTATATTTCTCCCTGCCCAACTCTCATCCTGTCTAAATCTGTCTGAATGGCAGCACAAGTCTCCAGTGTGGCAACCACTCTACCCAGCTTGGTGTCCCCAGCAAACTTGCTGACAGTGCACTCCATGCCCTCATCTGGGTCATTAATGAATACATTGAATAATACTGGTTCCAGTACCAACCCCAGGGAACTTCACTAGTTACAGGCCTCCAGCTAGACTCTCTCTCATTGAACACAACTCTCTGGCTTCTTTCTTTTAACCTATTACAAATCCACCTCACTACTCCATCACCAGACCACACCTCCCCAGTTTAGCTATGAAGATGCTGTAGGAGACAGAGTCAAATGCTTTACTAGAATAAAGGTGAAGCACACTCACTGCTCTTGCATCATCTATCCACCTGGTTACATCCTCATAAAAGGTTATCAAGGTTGGTCAGACATGTCTTTGTAAAACCATGCTGACTGCTCCCAATCATCTTCTCGTCCTTGGTATGGCTACGCAGAGTGTTCAGGATAAGTTGCTCCATGACCTATCCAGGGACAGAGGTGAAGCTCACCAGTCTATAGTTACCTGGGTCCTCCTTCTTACCCTTTCTGAAGATTGGAATTATGTTTGCCCTCCTCCAAACCCCAGGCACCTCTCCTGTCCATCATGTCTCGCCAAAGATGATGGAGGAGTGGTCTGGCAATGACCTGTGGCAGGTCCTTCAGCACTCACGAGTGCCTGCATCAAGACCCATGGATTTATGAATGTTCAGTGTACTTGACTGTCCCCTAACCCAGTCCTCACTAACCCTGTCCCCATCAACAGAGGAAGCCTCCTCAAACTTTTCTTCCTCTGTGGCCCCAGGGGGTGGGGTTCCTGAGTATGGATTAAGACAAAGAGGGCAGCTCTGCCTTAACTGCATCCTCAATCACCAAGGTACTCATCCCATTCAGCAACCATAGTCTAGTTTCAGCTCTGTGACCTGGGTGAATACCTCCACATGCCAATGAAACACAAGTGAAGGAATCTACTGAAGGCACCATCCACACCCAGGTGTGGGTGTGCTGGTCTGAGGCTAACTGTAATATTTTAGTGAGAGAAATTAAATCATTGGTTGTGAAAAGAAAATAATGATGTCTGTATCATTCATTGATTTGCTGAGAGGGATGAAAAGTCAAAACATAAACAGTGTTGTCTCACTTGGTCCTGCAATGTTACCCTGTTCATTTCTCTGCCTGGTCTGTGTCATTCCATCATATCACTTCCTATTAACCTAATCTGCTTGCATATCTCACCTCTAATCAAGGCAACTAACACTAAGTTTCTGCTTTGCTTTGGTTGTGTGATGGGTTGGAAGTTTCCCAACCCTCCATGCTTTGTAGAATGACTCAGACTAGACTAAGCTGGTTTGAAGTTAAGGACTGAAAGTCTGCTTACAGCTAGGCACAATGTACAAGCAGAGACAGACACTATAGACAGGAATAGTTACAGACATAGACAAGTTAAAGGGAATACAGAAACACAACTCCCTTCCCAGAAATCAAGAGACCCCAGGAGGGGCTCCCAACCACCCTTCCACTTTCTCCCCACCCCTATACCTTACCCCAAGGTTTGCCTTACACACAAGGTGAGTTTGGAGAATCAGCCAGGGGGGTTAGAAGAAAAGTGGTTAGTGAGGTTACTCAACAGAGAGAAGCCAGAAGCTGCTAGACTGAGATGCTGTGCCCCAGAGACTCTGAGTTATCTATGTTTTGAGTTCTTCTCTTAAACATCTCAGCAAGCCTGTGAGTGAAGTAGACACCACCATTGTTTCCTTTTCACAGCCTATAACATAATTTTCTCTATTAAAATATTCGAATTAGCCTCAAACTAGCACATAAAGATAACTTTGTCTTACTTCTATAACATCTAAGTTAGTCTGGGAAATTTCAAATAGTGGGGAGGTAAGGTTCCAATCCACCACACTGGGAAAAGTCTCTGCCCTCTGACCTCATGAGCATAAAACAAAGATCTAGCAAAGACCAGAGCATACCCTGATTTCCAGAAAAGAGTGGGAGATGCCTGGGAGCAGTTCAGCAGTACTCAACAATGTGCTGTCTCCTAAGGAGAATCCCACCCTACTGCAGGACTGGCAGGGAGCACAGAGACACAGAGGAGTGTGGCCACCATCCCATGACTGCTATGCATCCTTCCAGGTTTCCAAAAGTTTTGCACTTTTCGTGCTAGTAGAAAAGCTTACAACACATTGTACAATTAGTCAATGCTACATTAGCTAGGGATCAACATACCCATTTTGCTGTTGGCACTCTCCAGTGGATCTCTGAACAAATAGTTAAGTGAAGGAGTAAAATCAGAGTCCATCAGATGGACATCATCTGAGCTTTAGCAATCAGTTCTGGATTTCTGTTTCTATACAGCTCTCTAATTGTGCTCTCAAGCTGTATTTCTATAGAGCGTCAAAAAAGGTCACCTAATCCATTACCACAGCACACCTACCAGATTTTACAGTATGCCATGACATGCATTCATACCACACTTGTATATATATATACCAGTGTTGTCATTATTTCTTTCTAGTCTTCAAAAAGAAAGTCAGTAGCTAGAAATTGAAGTTACAGAAAGTTTTCCTAGCATTGTAATTCCACCAGAAAGCAGTACTGGCCAGTTCTTCTGTGAACGGCTAAATATTTTCACTTGTTCTTCCTCTTAGGAGTTTTACAGTTTCCCTTGCTTAGATTTCCAATATACAGATTCTGTATTTCAAAAAGGACAACTTTAATAAATCATTAAGCCCAATGTAACTTCTATTCAGCTGACACTGTTTGGGTTCCAAAGAAAGATAGGTCTAAAAAAAGTTCAACCTGGAAGCTCAGGTCTACATGTTTCCACTTTTTAATTTCTAAGACAGGATGTCCAGGATTACAGAATTTTCCTTTGAACAAAGGGACTAAATTCTTCAGCCCTGAATGGGCTGGAAAGGCTTCCCCAGGGAAGGCAGAAATCACCATGGCAAGTCAACAGGCAACAGCTTGGCCAATGGCTCAGCTTTCTCAGCTACAGCAGAGAGAACACTGCTGGGATTTCTAGCTAAGAGACATTCAGCTGAGCATAGACAGCAGCAGAGTTGCCACTCACCTGAGTAAGATTGAAAGAAGCACATCTGGTTAATTTGATTTTGCATTCCCTTGAGCAGTGCTGGAGGCACCACAGCTGCTTTTATCAAGACAGCATATAGGATAAAAAAAAAAAATCCACCACCAAATCTCACATGTTCCCACCCACAAATATGGACTCAGATCTATTTCGAGACACCTCATTCTCACTGCTGCATTCATGAACAGTAAGGACTGGTTTTAAAAGCAGCAAGCCCATGGCTGTAAAAAAAAAGTCCTGCTAGAATGACCAGTAGGGGAGACTTGCAAAGAAACTTTACAGAACAAGGGAGAGATTTGTGTATGAGTGTGAAGAGTGCAGAACGCTGCATTTGGAAGGGAAATGGGTTTAAACTGGCAGAGGGAAGATTCAGAGTGGATGTTAGGAGGAAGTTCTTTACAGTGAGGGTGGTGAGGCACTGGAACAGGTTGCCCAGGGAGGTTGTAGCTGCTACCTCCCTAGAGGTGTTCAAGGCCAGGTTGGAGGAGGCCTTGAGTGCCCCGTACTAGCGGGAGGTGTCCCTGTCTATGCAGGGGGTCAGAACTAGATGATCCTTGAGGTCCCTTCCAACCTTACCATAAAAGAAAAAAAAAAAATATATGTGTGTGTATATATATATATATATCCAGGCTACAGGCAAATCTACTTACTTACACCTTCAGTGATTTTAGAATGGCTTATGAGTCTTCCCTCTATACTGTCTTTGGTCCTTTAGAAAGATGCAATGTTGAACTCCAAGAAGCCTTTTAAAACTGAGATGCAAGCACATCCATAGCTGTACTTCACAACCTCCAGATGCAGTCTCAGGTGTTCCACAAAATGGTCTCATGCTTCTTCATTTTAAAATAGCTATTAAACAGTGATTTTTAGTCAGTTACTCTGACTTTAATCTTACATGACAGATGAAACTGCTGTTAAGTTTTAGCAATCAGCTAATTAGCTTTTTATATGCTGGACAGAATTAAAAGAAAGAGAGAGAATCAGAGGACTCTCTGCTTGTCTTTATTTCTGCAGAAGGAGGGAAGAAAACACATTTCAAACCAGCATAGAGACTTTGAAGACTCCTACATTGCACAGAGGATGACAGGCCTTGCTCCTCTTAGGTGAGAAGTTCCCTGACCTGCATTGTTATGAAGATAGTGGCAACAGCACCAGAAATGCTGAGGCTGCTCTGTCTGGATGGCTGTGACCACGGAAGGAAGCAGGCAGCATCTCCTCTCACATGTAGGTCAACAGCAACCAAGACATCCATGGCAAGCAGTCATTCAGACACCCTGGGTGGTCACCCTCCATCCCCTCCAGAAGAATAGGTGACAGTGGAATTCACTTAAATTACACTGTTTTGCAAACTATAAAATCAAAAGGATTTCACAGTTCAAAAAAAAACCAGGAGAACATACATTTCAAAGATGTTCCTACTGGTTCAAACCACAAAGGAAAAGCAAGAGGATAGCAAAGTTCAAAAGGAACTGTAACTTTTGTACTCATCAGCCAAATGCCATGAGTTGAACAAGACCTGGATACACTATCCAAAATACATCATCAAATTACTGAACAGAGCTCTGCATTTAGCTTTAAGCAAGACCGAGCAAACACAGGCTGCCTTCTAGCCTTTGCAAGAAAATGTCTGTGTTGTATGTCACTCATAGCCACAACAATGCCTCTTCATGATCCTTTCAGCTGACCACAAAGCAGTAAATGAGACATCAACAGGAACAAGCCTTTTGATTCATATTTGCTTCTAGAAAATGACAAAGTAGCAAACTTCACCTTCTTGCAGGTGTTTGCAAAAACACTACCTTTGTATTAGCGTTCTGCTCACTCTGAAGGGCTGCTGAAAACTTTTACAGCTTTTGGTTGCAACTTTTATGTGACACTGAATTACATAATTCTGGGGGAATGGAGTGAGGTGGAAGAACCCAAAATATAACAAACAAAAAAGCCACCCCAACAAAACAAAAAACTACCAACACATTCAGGAACAAAAAGCTAATTAAGAGAAATCTTTGCATTGAAGATTGAGAACTTAACCATCACAGCCAAGTAAACTCTCCCTGGCCTTTTAAACACTAATTCACCATGGAACACTTCATTTTCAAAGGACTTGGTCAGGATGGTTTACCATCAGCCATTCAAATGAACTGTTTAGGTTAACAGCGATAAGGCAAGCAGTATTTACCAGTCCTTAAGTGAATTTCCTCAACTCTCTATAAACTGTTATGCTTATCTGATACAATAAGACAGAACTGTCTGCCAAGACAGCGAGTCCCAAAGCCTACTTGCATGCTATGCATTGTAAGGAACAGAGCTCTTCAGCCACACAGAGGCCTGTAACCTTTCCCTGAAGAGGTTTTCTTGCAAGCAGCACAAGTGAGCTGCTGCAGCCATCCTATCACACACACAGTATCACAAGGGTTGGAAGAAACCTCAAAGATCATCAAGTCCAACCTGTCACCACAGACCTCAAGACTAGATCACGGCACCAAGTGCCACATCCAAATGCGCCCTGAACACCTCCAGGGATGGTGACTCCACCACCTCCCTGGGCAGCCCATTCCAGTAGCCTATATAGCAGCTACTCTGCAGGTTCAGCAGCCAGACCACTGCTGCTTGCACAGAAATCCATCCCTCCAATAGTTTTACTGGCTACTGAATCCAAGGCAAAATAGTCTGCACACAGCTAAAAGAAACACTTCAGTGTTAATAGACAATACTGAAGGAGTTCTCCGATTCTACTCGGAGCCAATCCAGTATGTGGAGACTTAGGCATGCAGCTCCAGATTCTTTTGAGAATCTTCTCCATTATTGTCCTGGTTTTAACTCAGCTGGCAGCTGAGCTCTAACAGTCCATGATTTGGAAAAAAACCAATATATATCCCCTTCAGCTTACTTCCAGCCAACAGTGAGTTTAGATGGAAAGACTGAGTTTGTATAAAAACAGCCACAACTTACAATGGATACAGCAAGAAGCCCATCCTAATACCACACACAATTTTACTTTTGTGTACAATTATCCCCAGAAGGAAGATACACCTGAGAGCCCACCTAAACTAGAACACTTAAGATATCATTTCTTCCACTTTTGTAGTGGCTAAAATAAAAGCCACTAAAAGTCTCCCATGAGATATTTGATCTGACCCACTGTGCGTGCTGGAATTAGGTATTCTTCCAAAAGCCTTTTGGCACCACATCTCCAACAACGCCAACATGTGAACACACTTAGTTTTCACAGAATGGTAAGTTTGGAAGGGACCTCAAAGATCATCTAGTTCCAATCCCCTGCCACAGGCAGGGACACCTCCCACTAGTACAGCTCACTCAAGGTCTCCTCCAACCTGGTCTTGAAAATCTCCAGGGAGGGAGCAGCCACAACCTCCCTGGGAAACCTGTGCCAGTGTCTCACCACCTTCACTGCAAAGAACTTCCTCCTAACATCCAGTCTAAATCTCCCCTCTGCCAGTTCAAACCCATTGCCCCTTGTCCTGGTATTACAAGACCTTGTCAATAGTCCCTCTCCAGCCTTCCTGTAGGTCCCCTTCAGATACTGGAAGGCTACTATCAGGTTTCCTTGAAGCCTTCTCTTCTCCAGGCTGCAGAGCCCCAACTCTCTCAGTCTGTCCTCACAGCAGAGCTGCTGCAGCCCTCTGAGCATCTTAAATGGCCTCCTGGACCCACTCCAACACTTCCATGTCCTTCCTGTGCTGAGGGCTCCAGAACTGCACACAGGATTCCAGGAGTGGTCTGACAAGAGCAGAGTAAAGGGGCACAATCCCCTCCCTTGCCCTGTTGACCACACTGCTCTTGCTGCAACCCAGCACTCAGTTGCTGTCTGGGCTGCATGTGCACACTGCAGGCTCATGTTGAGATTTTCAGCAACCCAGACTCCAAGGTCCTTTTCCTCAGGGCTGCTCTCAGCCATTCCACAACCAGCCTGGATTTCTGCTTGGGATTGTGCCTACCCAGGTGCAGGATCTTACACTTGGTCTTGCTGAATCTCACGAGGTTGGTCTGGGCCCACCTCTGCATCCTGTCCAGGTCTCTCTGGATGGATCCCTGCCCTCTAGTAAGTCGACTGTGCCACACAGCTTGGTGCCATCTACAAACTTGCTGAGGGTGCACTGATTCCTCTGTCCATGNTGCCCTCCTCCAATCAGCAGGAACTTCACCAGTCTGCCATCACCTTTCAAATATGATGCATACTGGTTTGGCAACTTCATCTGCCAGTTCCCTCAGGACCCATGGGTGGATCTCATCAGGTCCCATGGACTTGTGCGCATTCAGATTTCTTAGGAGCTCACAAATATGATTTTCTACTCTAGCAGGCTACAAAAAATACAGGACAGAGTTTCTTCCTTGGACAACAGCAGCGCTGCACAGCAATCCAACATCTCTAACCCACTGCACAAAGCGCACTGCAAACAGACGAGATCCATCTCCGTGGTCTCCCTGCTCGCCAACAGACGAGATCCATCTCCGTGGTCTCCCTGCTCGCCAACAGACGAGATCCATCTCCGTGGTCTCCCTATTCATTAAACGCACAAGTCACAAGCAAATGCAAACAATTTTTGCTTGAGTTGCAAAACCACTTTTGTCGTTGTTGCCACTCGCTCGAGGTAAAAGCCATCAAAAAAAAAAAATCCTTAGTTGCCTTCCCTAATGCTGTAAATTTATTATGCTCTCAGTCTGTAACAACTCTTTCTCCCTCTAACCAGCTGAGAGCATTATATTCTCTACACACAGCTCTTCTATCAATTTCACATAGATTTTCTTGGGGAAGAAAAATCACCACAGGAGATTTGTGTTTTACAGGACAATCACTCTGTGTTAGGAAAGAGTCTATTTGAGGAAATAAGACCTTTTCTTTCCAAGACTTCAAAAAGCTTTTTGGTGGGTATTTTCCTTAATTAGTCATTGCTATATAAAAAAAAAAAAAAAACAAATTACTGTAAACTATACAAGAACCCAACCACTTTTCAAAGATGGTGAAAATTTGCACTTGGCTGAGTGCCCAAGAACATCCTCACAGTCTGAGGATATGACAGAACGTTGTCTTAAGATAGAGCAAAGCCTTTGCAAAGCGAAGTGACTGCACACCTCAGGTGTTGTGCAAATGAAGTATTCCTGCCTTTAACATCTTCTTCCCAGCGCCAGCAAAGATTCTACATTTTGATGAAGTTACACTGGGTGAAAAACCAAAAGTCAAAGGCAGTAAAAAAAAGCAGTAAAATCTAAATACACACTGGAAACCTCCAAGTAGTGTTGTAAGCAGCTTGACTGCTTTCCATCCATAGCAACTGAACTTTATCGAAAGGTAGCAAACACTACAGTTAAAACATAACTCCACTCGCTGGATAAGGAATTGGCTGGATGGTGGCACACAGAGAGCGGTGATCAAGGACACAATGTCCACCTGAAGACCAGTGATAAGTGGTGGCCCTCAGGGGTCTCTGTTGGGACCAGTGCTGTTTAACATCTTTGTCAGTGACATGGACAGAGGAATCAGTGCACCCTCAGCAAGTATGCAGATGGCACCAAGCTGTGTGGCACAGTCGACTTGCTAGAGGGCAGGGATCCATCCAGAGGGACCAGGACAGGATGCAGAGGTGGGCCCAGGCCAACCTCATGACATTCAACAAGGCCAAGTGTAAGGTCCTGCACCTGGGTAGGCACAATCCCAAGCAGAAATCCAGGCTGGTTGTGGAATGGCTGAGAGCAGCCCTGAGGAAAAGGACCTGGGGGTCTGGGGTGATGAAAAGCTCAACATGAGCCTGCAGTGTGCACATGCAGCCCAGACAGCCAACCGAGTCCCAGGCTGCAGCAAGAGCAGTGTGGGCAGTAGAGCAAGGGAGGGGATTGTGCCCCTTTACTCTGCTCTTCTCAGACCCCACCTGGAGTCCTGTGTGCAGTTCTGGAG